>CM074292.1:9487279-9574779 GCA_037194245.1 Opsariichthys bidens
AAACATTCATTTGAAACATTTTTAATGAGTTCCTTAATTTCTCTGACAGATTTCAAGCTCTTCAAATGCTTTTTCCTCCACTAGACTGTCAGAATGAAGCAAACCGAGCCACACACAGAGAGAGAGAGCCTGTTTCTGGAGGTGTCCTGCGTGAATGGAGCCGTCTCTCTCCCGCTGCACTCCTCCATCGTCCTCTTCCTCCTCTCCTACACAGAGTGCTCATCTTTCCATGTCTACCTGGTCACAGATCAAGCAGACATCCTGCCGTCTCTGTCAGGGCTGGTGCCCGGGGGTCTGGCTGTTTCTGAGGTGAGGAGGGACGAGCTGCCAGGGCTGGTTAGGATGTGTCGTCTCCCGGCTGTGCTGGAGCCTGACGTTTGCTTTTGCAGAGCCGGCCTGGCTGTCGTACTGAGACACATCATTCAGAGAGCATGCCAGCTGATGCCGGGCCGCAGGGACGTGGCGTCACTCTTGGGCTTCAAGAACACCTGTCTCAAGGCTTGTGCCGAGGTGAGACTGATTTAAAAACAACCAGAGGACAAGTGGTTAAAATCCCATTGCATAGTCATAAGTGTGAACTAACAGTGTAGCTGTGGGGTGACAAGCATGTTGACATGTTTTGACAGGCACGATCACTTAGATTTTGGAGGTCAACATCACAGAATCACACATTCAAATGTTGATATTTGAGCTCATTGCTTTCAGATAGTAGCTATAAGGCATAACAGTGTTAAAATAAGCTTGGGTTGCTCCCCTGATTCTTTTCGAGCCTTGGGCTGTCACCGGGACAGGTGTGATGTCTCGAGACACCCGTTTCAGTCATGTCTGTCAGATAGTAGTGACATTTATGCTTTTGAAATGGCTTAAAGCAACTCTCATTTTTGTTGTCAGTCAACCTACTATAATACTTCATGGGTCATGTCGGATGTTTGGGATGACAAATAACTATTTAAATGGACTGGAGTGTTGTTATTCTTAACTAAAACTGTTAAATATTTGGTAATAAAGCTGAAATAAAATATTACATTGAAAGGCATAAACGAAAATTTGAAATGTTGCCGTGCCTTGTCACTAAAACAATATAGGTTTAGGTTGAAGTTACTAAAATTACAAAAGAAACAACAACAATAAATAAAAAAAAAATATTTATATATCAAATAAATATATATATATATATATATATATATATATATATATATATATATATTTGATATATATATATATATTTATATATAAATTTATTTGATTTTTGATCAAATAAATTGGTTAGCATATACATATAGATAGATAGATAGATATGCGCTAACCAATTTATTTGATCAAAAATACAGTAAAAAATGTGAAATATTATTACAAATTTTAAATCACTGTTTTCTCTTTGAGTATATTTAAAAATGTCATTTATTCCTGTGATCAAAGCTGAATTTTCAGCATCGTTAATCCAGTCTTCAGTGTCACATGATCATTCAGAAATCACTCTAATATCAAGAAACATTTGAAATTTGTTTTTGTTGCTTAATATTTTTGTGGATACCGTTGTTTGATGAATATAAAGTTCAAAAGAACGGCATTTGAAATCATTGTGAATGTCGTTACTGTCATTTTTAATCAGTTTAATGCGTCTGTGCTGAATATAAGTATCAATGTTTTGTTTTCAACATTCATAATAATGAGAAATGCTTTTTAATGAATCCAAACATCTGTGTGTATATTAAAATTAAAATGAAAAATGTAAAAATAAAAGCTAGGCTAATTCAAAATATTAACATGTACTATAATAGTAAATTAATAACACTAAATTAACATTGCTTTACTGAACGTATAGGTGATACAATAAAATATTGAAAAATGTATATTAAATATGGTGCAGTATTTCATATCGGCCGATATAAGCATGTTTTTTCTGATTTTATTGTATCGACTATTATTGAATATTGAACAATTTCTGCTTGTTTTGAGATTAAATCAGTTATTCAGCAGTTATCAGTTATCGACCATAACATGAAAAAATTATCAGCTTATCAGTATTGGCCACAATTTCAGTGTTTGTGCGGTTAGATGAAATTCTGGACATTACAAAGACATGTCACATCAACATCCAAATAATTATTGGACGTACATCACATTTATCTGTTATTAAATGATTTCTATCCGTCGTTTGCTCCTTAGGTGAGTCAGTGGACTAGACTGTGTGAGCTGGACATTCCCTCTGCAGTGGAGGAACACTTACGAAACCCTGAAGACCAGAGGTGTCGACTTCCTGCTGCCATCCTGAACTTAGAGAAGAGGTTAGGGGAACCCGTCAAGGTCCACAATGACGACAAGATACGCCGACAGAAGCTACAACAGCAGAAGAAGAGTGATCCTCAAATCGCAGAGAGGGAGGACCACCTGAATGATTCCCATCCGGGAGTTGAGCTCAGTGCTGCTCTGGCGAAGCTCTCTGCGGATGCGGTTCCTTCTCCCTCCACCAGGGAGAGCTCTGACATCAGGAAAGTCAAGAGCACAGACCTGCCAGTGCTGGAGCATGTGTTTGCAGAAGGGCTGTATTTCACCCTCACTGATGTCGTCCTGCTGCCCTGCATCCATCAATACCTGGTAAAACAAACAAATCGAAAGCAGATTTTGTCTCATTATGTGTAAATCACGATTCCTCACAAATAGAGCCAGTCATTCATTTGGTTTGGCAGTAGAGAAGACTATTGAGGGTCATAGGTGCTTTCAAGTTATATCAAACACAGAATTCTCTGGTGCCTCTTTGACTTCTCCTACTTCAAGGTGATTCTCTCAGTCCTGCATTAAATAAGGCCGGTAGTTTCTGTTTCTAAAATGAAATGAATCAGTGTTGCGTGGGACTGTGAATTAGATTCATCGCAGTGTGATGTGCCTGAACTCTTTCACTCTCAGAGCTTGACACAGTCTGACGCAAGTGTTTGTTGGGCAATTACTCATCAGTGGCATTTGGTTTATAAAGGCCCGTTCGCAACGTGAATGATGCACACTCTTAGAAATAAAGGTATCGATGGTTCCACTAAGAACCTTTAACATCCATGAAACCTTCCCATTCCACAAAGGGTTCTTTTCTATTATTAAAATGTTATTTACACTAAGAAAAAGATTGAACTGTTCACTGAAAGGTTCTTTCAGGAACCATAACTGGTTATTCTATGGAAGGAGTGTCCAATCCTGCTGAACAGTGTAGCTCCAACCACAATTAAACAGGCTTTAATCCACTATTCAAGGTCTTACTTGGCATACTACTAACCTCCAGGCAGGTGCGTTGAGGCGATTTGGAGCTAAACTCTGCTGGACAGTGGCCAGGTTGGACACCCCTGCTCTATGGCATCGCTGCAACCCCCAGTTTTGGAACCTTTATTTTTAATAGTGTATTAAATAAACAGAACGTTAGCATCTGTTGGTGTGGACGCAAATGAAATAAAACACTAGATGACATTACTGCAGTTGTGTTGTATGCCGCATTAACTGCTCAAGCTCTTTAAAGGGTTAGTTCACCTAAAGTGAAGGTTCTGTCATTAATCACTCACCCTCATGTTGTTCCACACCTGTAAGATTTATGATCACATTCGGAACACAATGAAGATATTTTAAATAAAATCTGAGCGATTTCTTCCCCTCTATTGACGGCTGCGCAACTACCACTTTGACGCTTCAAAAAATTCAAAAAGAGACTAATCCATATGACTTGAGTGGTTTAGTCCAAATTTAGTCGATGGCTTTAAACAATGAACAGATTGAATTTAGGCTTTTTGATCAGCGAACATAAATAGAACCTCAACCGAGCCTGCTTGATGCATGAGAACAAACCTCATTGGTTCTTGAAGCTCAAACGTTGGAGTTGTTAAAGAGCGCAACAGTTCCAGAGGTAAAAATCCCATTCATTTTCTGTTGATTTGATTTTAAATCTTGAAAGACAGACTTACTCTGAGCTACACGATAGTTGATCGATGGTATATGGTTCTGTTGAAGTCGTCGGTCCACGTTAGTTCAACTTATTTCTTGAATAATCATGTTTGCCAGTGGAATTTTTGGTGAAAAACTACATTACCCATGATTCTGTAAAGACAATTCAACAATGAAATGAGCAAATTGTGGATGAAGCATTTCTAATGACAGTCTCAAACTGTTTAAATATTTATATTTAAATAGTTTGAGACTATTTATACATTGGATTGTAGTTTTTATACTTTTTTTGCTTTAAATCAAAGTTTGTAATGTTGTTGCTAATCTTTGTGTGTGACTTGGTTCATGGCTTTTAACTCTTTAATGAAGGCTTTTTAAAAAAAAAAAAAATTTGTGGGAGACATTAATGGGAAAAATAGTTCCAGAACCAAGGTTGCCGAAAAAGTGTGTGATCACTGGTGTACATTATATTCTGGGTTCAGTGAAAATTGAGCTGAATAGACAGCAGTAGTGGCGTAATGCCACTAATTGTTAATTAATATAATCAATAATTGTTTTCTTTACATTAGCAAAAGTCTGGGTTACAGTGAGGGACCTACAATGGGAGTGAATGGGGCCAATCCTTAAACGTTAAAATACTCACTGTTTCAATAGTGTCACCACATGACGTAAACAATGTGTTATTGTGAATTTAGTGTGAAAAAAACACTGACTTTTTGTGTAAAGTTACGTCCAATTTGACAATGTAATGCCATAAACCCTAAAGAATTCATGTGCCTTTATAAAATTAGGTATAAGCTTTGCATTTCTGCTTTTAAATCCTCCAAAAAAATGGCCCCATTCACTTCCATTGTAAGTGCCGTGTACTGTAAGCTCCACTTTTGCTTTTTTTAAGACAAAAGGAGGGATGAGCTGAAAATCTTCTTTTTTTTGCTGTTGATTCAGCTCAACTTGGAACATGCAATATTCTGTTAATGAATAAAATTGTATTCACTATTCATCATTAATTCAATTTTGATTAGTGATGCTTGCATTATGGACAAAATTGATACCTAAACATAGACCTCCAGACAAAAGACATACTTTGTAGTGAAATCTAAGGACCGGAATATCGTAGACTGTGTCCGTTCAGACACCCTGCAGTGTCTTTGAGCTGAAGTTTGTGTACGTCTGTCATTTCTTTCTCTTTCTCGCTTGCTCTTTTCTTTCTCCTCTGATCATTGTTCATTCTTCTCAACTCTGCTCCTGTCATTCTCTCGCTCTCGGCTCTCTGTGGTCAGCAGCGCATCGGTGCCTCCTAGTTTCACACTCCGTCTAGCATGTCTTCCTCCTTCTGTCCTCCTCATCCCTTTCTCCCCATCTTTCCTCTGCGGAACGATGATAGGAGCGGCACAGCTCTGGAGCTGATCTCGGTTCAGTAGACACAAAACTTTGATGGGTTACTTAAGTCACAGCATCTCGCAGTCAATGTGCATTTTTTAAAAATGCGTTCATGCCGTTTTAGGAAATTCCACGGGCGCACATCACTGCCTTTTGCCATAACGATTGTACATTTGTTTTCTGAAATGTGACCTCAGTTTTTACTCCTAAACTTTGATAAATGGCTTTTGTTTTGGGTTTTTTTCAATGTGTTTGGACCCTGATTGCAGTTTCAACTGAATCTAACAAAATATATAACAATTAATAATAACAAAAATAACAATATATATTTATTAACTATTTATCATTTATATAGTTTCAATGCATATATATATATAAAAATATGTATTTACACAAACACACAGATATATATTTGTGTGTGTGTGTGTGTATATATATATATATATAATGTATACACATACATATCACATCTAAAAATTCAATATATACATATTATACACTTTTAAATAATCAAATGACTATATTAATGAATATATTGTAAATAAATGCAATTTAGGTGTGTATATAAATTATTTTCATATATCAATTTTTTACACAGATATGAGGCGCTGAAATATTAAGTATCATATCTTCAATCATTCCAGATCTCCCTCCAAAAGCACACTCCCTCCACCCTGTCCCATCTGCCCTTGCTGCTGAGATGGTACCAGCGTGTGCAGGAGCTCCCCAGCGTACTGAGAGCCGCGAAGGATTGTGGGATGACCCTGTTCAGTCTCGGCTCAGTTGACCCTTGCCCTCCCAAGCCGGAGGCCCCACGATCCAGCGGAGCAGAGCAGGAAGGCCCCGAACGCAAGCAAGAGCCCTTCATCGGGGGCCCGAGGCCAACTCTCACCAAACTGCAAGTAATTGAATTTCACTTGCTCTCTTTTTCTCCGCTCTCTTGCTCTTTTATTTTATTCTCCTCAACTCTTCCCTCTCACGGAAGGAGATTACACATGCCGTGCACAGAAGCGCTTCTCTTTGCCACTTCACTAAACCTGTCAGTGGCGAACTCACATAATCCCTAAACAGCGATCTGCTCTCAATACGTTCAGTGCTGTGCTCTCGTCCCTTTACGCCAGCCCTGTGTGCCACTGTGGGCCTGAACCGTGATGATAAAGGATTTATGCACTCCAGCGAGGCAGAACAGCAGCCGTACTGACTCGCTCTTAACTGATGGGACTCCCTGCCACTTGATACTTTAAGGAGGCTGGCATTACGGGGCTGTCTGACTTCGACAAGAGCTGCGTGTTCTTTCAGCTGTGAGTCTGACATTCATTAGTTGTGGTAAAGAATATATAGAGGGGTATAATGGATGAACTTTAATATACAATAAAGTGCTTGCATTTATCATGAAATGTTTCATGAGCTTTATTTCAAAGGAATTGAAACGTAATTTCATGCTTTAAGCAGATCAAAAGATCAGGAGAAACATGAATTGAGTGCACATTTTCGCTTACTTTCTTTCTTAAAAATAAGATATTAAAAGAAAAACAAAATTTGACAGACCATAAACTGCTATTATTAATATATTTTGAAACTGTACCATTTCAGAATTTAAAATAAAGTTACTGTGACAAGTGGCAACTACAAACGACACATTTTCCCCCACTAAATCTTCTTGTTTAGTATCTGTACAATATATACACTACTTTTCAAAAGTTTGGGGTCAGTAAGATTTTTTTATTTTAAGAAATGAATACTGTTATTCAGTAATGATGCTTTAATTTGATCAAAAGTGACAATAAAGACTTACATTGTTACAAAAAATTCTGCAGCTGTTTAATTGTTTTCAACATTGATTAAAAAAAAGCAAATCATCGTATTAGAATGATTTCTGAAGGATCATGTGATGCTGAAGACTGGAGTAATGATGCTGAAAATACAGCTTTGATCACAGGAATACATTATATTATTAAATATATTAAGATAGAATACGGTTATTTTAAATTGTAATAATATAATAATAATAACTGTTGATCAAGTGATTGTTGCCTTGGTGAGCATAAGAGATTCTTTCAAAAACATTAACAATCTTACCAACCCCAAACTTTTTGATAGTAGTGTAACTAGGTAAATATCAGGCTTTGTTTTTATTCAACACATTTTCGTTGAGAGCTGGTTGGTCTTATGGCCTTGGAAAATAAATGGCTGAGTCAAAACGCAAATCCCGCTCAAAAAAAAAAAAAAATTTAATCAGAAAGCAGACATACATCACTGGAAATATATCAAAATAAGTATATAGATTTATTTATTTTATTTGAAGTAAAGAATAATTAAATGTGTTTCATATTTTAGTCTATTAAAGCTGCGATATGTAAATTTTTTACAGTAAAATATCCAAACACCACTAGGCCAGTGTTATAAATTTTGTTCTGTTGAGTACTTGCAATATCCCAAATGTTTTCATGTCCGGGTGTCGCCTATAAATGGCGTCATATCCGCGTTACCCTTGGTTTCCGGTTTTATTTTGTAGAAACCATGGAAACACCAAAGACGCTTTAATGTATATACCTTTTGGGAACACAGACAAACATCTGTTCTGATAAATTATAGACGGAAAGCGAATAATTGTTATATAGCTCAAGATGTTTAGTCTTATTGTTTAAATCTAATTTTATTGATTTTCCGCAAGTACCATACCTCAGAGAAAAACGAGCGAACGCACAGAGTAACATTATAAGATCATTTTCAACACACTCAAATGTATCTAATATGATAAACAGAGCTGCGTTACTTCATATGCTTGGCCGGAAAAGCGGAAGCATCGGTGGCGACTGTGGCATAATAAAAGTCCCTCTGCTCACGAGGCGCGTGTCGTGTTCGTCTCTCATTATCAATTGCTCCAGCTGCTTCGTTCAGCTCCCACAACACTCGGTCCTGCTCTGATTCATACTACAGTAACGTTACTAATTGCATCTATAAATATAATTTCTGCCCGAGTCCCATCCCGAATTTTTTCCACCGGCTGCGAGGTGAACACCACATGTCCCAAGATTCTTCGCTCAAACTCGGCATTATCAAGCTATGCCTTTGTTTTGAATAGGCGACCTCTAGCGGACGAAAAACTACATAGTACACTTTTAATTTTATTATAAAAAGAAGTACCAGTTTCATTCATCTTCGTTCTCTTCCAGAATCCTACACACCACAAGTTTTCGTGTTATTAATAAGGATGCATTATAACAAAACTGAACACCTCAGTTTCTCACAGTTCACTAATTCAGTTTTTCTTCTTTTCACAAACAGAACTTGTTTTTCAAACATGTTTACTCTGAATGGTGGGCTAATGTTTAACCACAAGTGTAAGGATGGAGTTTGTTAAACAAAAACAACCATAGTGACCCTATACCAAGCCAGTCAATCATCTAGAGGTGTGTGAAACATTTAACTATATTAACCAGGGTAAGGGGCCCTTTTTCTTGTGCAACAAGAAAAACTAATAGAAAGTAGGTTTTTGCACATATATGAAGACAGTGTGGTGTTCTTTTATTAAACTGTTATTTATTTATCTGAGGACACTTTCAAAATATTAAAACAAGTGATATTTCTTTAAAATAAAGATTACAAATGTAGTGACTTTAATATTCAAATTGGTTTGGGGCCACTGTACGTCAAAATGTGTTGGTATTACCAAGGTTTCCATACCATTGTACCGCCAGCATACATTTAAGTACTTTCCTTATGTACCTCTGTACTATTTTGTGCTTTCCCCACCAACTTTGTATTACAGCACTTGTAGTATTATTGTTTCTTTCTGATGAATCGCCCTCATGTTTCCTCACCTTTCCAGATAATAATGCGTCCTTAAGGGCTGTATTACATGGAAAGCTCAGCTTGTGGCATCATCACTGTCCTGATGAGTGCTGTTTTTCCCTCCCCAGAGGAACTGCTGATTCAGTCCATAACCTCTTGCGCAGTCTTCTGCCTGCTTATTTCATTTCCCACCGCTTCCATAGCAGTCCTGCTGATTTACCCAGCATCTAAACGGGCCACAAACTCCAACAACACTTCATCCCCAGTGCAGAAATCTGCCGATAATGAGTAAAGAGCCTGCAGTGGTCTCATACACTTCTGGCGTACGACTCCCGCAGGAGAGGCAAACAGAGTAACAATGCTGGGTCTCTATCCTGTCTGCCCCAGACCACAATGCTAAAGTCGAATCCCCAGCAGGTGATAAAAACGCACAGCTGCCGTCTAGTTTTCAGGCCTGCTGCTGAACTTCCAGCTTTGTGTGTGTGTGTGTGTGTGTGTGTGTGTGTGTTTGGTGTTTGCCACCTCTGGCATTCAGCTACTATAAATCAGATATTTCCCGTCACGCTAGTGGATATCAATTTGGTGTGTGTGAATGAGTTGGAGCTCAGCAGGCTCTCTTAATGCATAGCAGTCCGCTGGGATTTTCCAGGCTGCGTGCTTTCTGCTTTAGGTCTGCTCTGCAGCTGTTGCTGGTGGCTCATTGCTTTGGAGCAAATGACATTTTCATTCATGGAGCCAAACCTTCTGGCCGGCCTGGATTTGTAATGACAGAACAGCAAACAGAGATGCACCTTCACTATAGCTATTGTTTAAAAACCAGAACCAGACCTGTTCTAAATCAGTGACCAAGAGCATCTCAGGAGCTTCATTTGGTGGTTTGAGAGATTTAATACCGTTTTACTCAATTAAGTCACTGCTGAAGAGTGTAGTTAGGCAGATTAGCAGATTTAACTATTTTCACAGTCTGTTTTGGTATATATTGTGGATTTCAGCATGTCTAGAAGACTGTTGACCAATCAGAAGCCAGGACTGGAACTATCCATTTTCTTATCTTGTTTTGGGACTGGCTGGAGTGATTTTTATTAATTTGTGGGATTCTAAAGTGTTTGTTGCACATTTTAAATGGAATAAATTGCAAGAAATGTACATACAGAGTTCTGTCATGAAACTCTAGATGGCACAGGCTAATAGGTCCTTAACTCAATGTGCTTGCAGTCGCATCATTATCTATAGGGCACAGCTGATTGGTTTCTGCTGTGTCAGTAGCCAAAGAGCTCGCTGCTCAACTTTGTAATACTTGGTTAGCATTTGCCGTAGCTCTGCAGCGTGCTTTCAGAAACCCTCCACCTTCCCCAGCTCCACCTGTATAGTTCTGCTACGGGTAATCTCTCGTACTCTGCTCACGTATGCTAAATTGTACAGCAGCAGCCTGTGCTACTTGCTCACAGCAGGGTTTCATCATCTTCATTTATATAGCGCTTTTTACAATACAAATTGTTTCAAAGCAGCTTCACAGTGATAATAGGAAAATATATGGACAGAGATTGTTTTGGCTTTACAGCAGCTCTAGGAAAACGATATTATCGAGCTAAAGTAAGTTTTTGAAATCACTTCCATTGTAAAAATCATTGATTATGAACTTAGGGGTCGCTTAAATGACACCTTATTAATTGAAAACAGAAGACTTTTAATGCGTTCTTGCCGTTCATTTATGTGTTTAGTCTAAAGGTATGCATGTTTGAATGTGAATGTGTGCAGGCACTTAGTCTTTCTTTACAAAGTGACATTGCCAAATTACTTGTCTGGAACCGCATAATACAGAATTATTTGTCGTTTCTGTGGATCCATGCAAACTGGAATCATTTTGATAATGTCTTATCTATACATAAGGATCGGTAAAGGAAAGGGAAGGCCACAAACAAAGTCCCGTAAAGCAGCCGTGTAGCAAGATCTATTCTGCCAAGACCAAACATATCAACATTGCCATACGCATTCATTACTATGCCAAACACTCAGAGAGTTGTCATGACAGAAATTCTAAATATATATATATATATATATATATATATATAAAATATATTTATAATTAAATAAATTATATATGAGATAATGCAGATGAAATATTCAGTATTGCAGATTATAAAAAATAATAAGCAGTTCAATAGTTGGCTGGATTTTTGTATGGTTATAGTAACTGTTTTTGTAGATTCCTTTTTTGATTTCACTTTACTAAATGGATAATTCTCATGACCTTACAGACTTTTTGATCTGGAGACGTAATATTTAAATTCCTAAGAAATGTTTTTTTTTTTTTTAATTTTTTTGAAAAAACACTACAAAAAATATTACACAATTAGTATTACACAAAGGTGGATTCATTTTTAACTTTTAAAACGATAAGCTATATAATGTTAATATGCAGAGTTCAACTAGCAATATCTGCTTTTTACCTTAAAATATACTGATAACCACCATAATATTACGGCTATACAATAGAAAGTCCATTTCAAGTGCACAGGCTCATACACACCATCAGTTAAACATAATAAGGAACAAAACTATTTAAATAAAATAGAATCATGTGTGATTTGTCACACAGGGACTTCGGGGAATGTCCTTTTACTGTCATTCACTGTATGTTATATGGTAATGTTTTTGTGTTAATCCGATGTTAAACCATTTACAGTTCTTCACTGTAATATGGTAAAGTTACTTAAAGTGAACCGTTTTTTAATACACAGTGTTTCCTTTCAGATATAGTGCATGAGTCATATGGTCTACGTCTTTTTTTGTGCTTCTATGGTTCTTTGCATACCTGAACTGTTCCTTTAATTTCTTATTGTTTATGCATTTTAAGCAAAAAAGTCTTTCCTAGAGGTTTTAACACCAATCTCACTCTGTCTTCACCCCGTTCCACATGAGTTTGTTTGATTGTGCAGGTTCAGTTCATTCTAAATAGGTGACTAACCTTATCTCACCAGACTTGTTTGAACTAAAAAAGAACCCTATAAAACCTTCTGTAGCATGTATTAGTACTTGGTTTGCACCTTATATTCTCAATAAGGAATAAATGTCACAGCACACTTTTTACCCTTGTTCTTGTAGGTCTCTTTGATGATTAAGTACCAACTAGAAAAATGTAAAATCAATTACAGGATTTCAACCTTTAAAGTAGTTTCTAAAGTGGGTTGAACTGCTCTGTAACGGGTCCCTGATTTAATTAGCACCTTGTCTCAGGTTTTCTGAGCAACTGTGAGAAGTGGTCACCTGCAGTAAAATGCTGTTGCCTGGAAACTTCTGTCAGGAGTCTACGATTTAACCTGCGTTTATGTGTTCTTGTGTCCGGCAGGGAAATGGGATCGACGCTGTTTACACCGCTCACCCTTGCCCGTCATGGACTGTTGATTGGGAGAGCCTGCCGACGGCCGTCAACCCCACTGAAGGTAACCCCGGGTGTATTTTCCAGAAGTAGAACACAGCCCTGCCATTTTGGTAGTCATGTGGCCAATGCATTTTGTAATTCCATTCCCCTTTCCTTGTCCTTTCTTCGTCTCTCTATATTCTATGTGTCAGTAAAACCTTTGTATAATGCTCATCAGCCAATCATGCAAGGATGTTGAGAATTGTTTTCCCGCACTCCAGTGTAGCATTCAAAATTGTAATCTACTATGGATAAGTGATATATTTGTCAAAGGAATGACACTATTGCAGCGCTTCCTTGGTTTTCTTGATTTCATTTTCAACTGTTGCTGCTTCGTGACTATGAAGGAACTGGCTTTGATATGATTTCAGCAATTGATGTACTGACAGCTTTAATGTCTATGATTGATGGGCATCAACTTTAGCATATAAGAAGTAATTCAAAATCAGTTACGGACCATTTTATCTCTTACATCCAGCCTTTGCTTTACCTTTCTGGAAGAAAATGTCTGCCATACCTGTAGAAATGCTTTTCTGAGCATAGAGTGCTCATGCTTGTCCTGTGTCATGAGCACTCCACTGCCGTGTTCTGGAGTCTTAACTAGCTCAAACAGCAGGCAGCTGTTTTTCACCAGGAAAGAGCGAGATGCCAATCACCTCGCACCGACTGACGTGCGAGCTCCGTGGAGAGACAGAAATCCAGTTCGTTTAAAGAGTCTGGAAACAATCCTCATCGACCTACGCCCCTGAGAGCATAATTTACTTGAGGTAAAAAGACTCCATTTAATTGTTGTTGGTAAGAAAGAGGCAAAAAATAAATACAATTGATTTCAGAGTTTGTGCTCAAGAAATTTGGTACCTTATTTTATGCTTCGGCAGAATTGGAATGTAGTGCATGTCATGTATGGTCCTTTTTGGGGTTTAACAGTCCTCAAAATTGAATTGCACAGAAAAGAGCAACATGAACATTCGGATGAATGGAAACCCTATCCCTTTTAGTCCATATAGCAGATTCATCAAAGTAAATGCTTTTTGCTGCACAGGCCAAGGTCAAAAGAGAGTCATGATTTTTATTCTCTCTCAAAATAACTGATTCATCTCCCATTTGCATTCTTAGATTGCTTATTATCTGAGGCTTTTAGGAGATTTTTTTTCCCAGTTCAGTGCAATCTGTTGTGAACTTCCATTGCTCTGTTCACATTTGCATCAAACTCTGTTTCAGAGATGAACTCCCAAATGAGTATAAATGATTGTCTGCAACGTGCCGTGAAGACGCATATTCCCTGGACATTTTAGATGGTCCATGAATCATGTTGCCTTTTTGCTGCTGATTTTCTGGTGTTTCAATGAAGGGCCCTTCAGAGAAAACAGTTCTGAGAATAAGTCACACTGAACATAGGCACGTAGGTGAACCCCCACACGCAATAGAGTGTTGCTTTTATTTGGTACCATCTTTTTTATTTTACTATAGTTGGCTCTGTCTGTCAGCATACGCCCACACACGCCTCACTGTAATGTCTTTTCAAGTGCTGAATCCACGAGCAGTAACAGAGAGAAGGTGTAAGAACAGAGAGGGCTGCGTATGTCCTGCTGTTTGTTATGAATCCTCTATCGCTTCAGTGCTCCACTAATCGCTCCTGTCGTCTTTCAACAACCAGGCAACCCGTGGAGAGAAGACAAGCTCCATTGTTATGGGATTGTCATAGTCGGCAACTGTTGGAGAAGGTGTATCAGCAGTCTGCCTGCACCACCCGAAGCTCTGACTCTTGAATTATTATATCCTAACTTTTAAACCAAATTACTCAAGCAGACATTTAGATGTGTAGTCAGCAGATCCTGCCTTCCCACACACAGGAAAACATTTTTCCTGAGTTTTAAGTGCTAGCCAGTAGATCCTCTGACTCGAAGATGGTGTAGGAGTGCCCCAAGGCACTGTGTTGGGCCACTCCACATTGTTGGACTAAACATTGTTTTTAAAAGTGCTCACTATGTGTGTGGTGATAAGTTTTCATCAAGCATTCAGAGTCCCATCTGGGACATTTTCTGTTTTTCTTGTAATATTTTTACCCACATTTAGTTGTTTCAGGGTGTGTTAATGTCAGTGTCTGCGTCATTGGATGAGATGTTGGTACGTGGGCACATCTATAGAGGAGCTGTCGTATGGACAAGATTACAGAGTCCTGTTTCATTTGGGAGATTGGCTTTGCCACTAGAGTCTTTAGAAATTTGACACGCTTCATTCCCAAAAAGGCAACGATATGAATTTTACATTTATTGGCCGTTTTCTTTGGGAGCCATTTCAGCTAAATATTTAGACGTTGGTGAGACTACCGCAACTACCACCCACATTTTCCACGCCACCTCCAGAGTGCTGATAAATATTGTTTTAAATTGAGGGCAGTCTGTGGGAGGATTGCATCGCCAGGGTGTCTATTATGCAGTTTGTCGAGAGCGGGAGAGAGAACTAGTTGCTGTCACCACTACAGAGCAGAGAGAAGCCCCAGGGGCCACCTGGGAAACGTGGTTGGCAGTGGTGCCTTGAATGTGAATTCATTTTCACTGTCAACACCAGCCATGTTGAGCGTTAAGAGACTCCAACGTGTTTATGTGGGAAGGGGTCGTTTACATGGGAGGCGCGTTCTGGACACATCTGCCTGTTTTGGCAGCTACTTGTCTGAAATGCTTCATCTCTAGACAGTTTATGGCCATAGAGGAGGGAAGTTCAAATGAAAGCCTCTAGAACCTTCAAAGATGCATTATTGCACAGTCACATGTTTGAATGACTTGGAAATGTCTTCTAAACCAAAGACACATGCTGCTTCGTCTCAAGGAGCCAGACTTTGACAGTTTGCAAATAATCGGTCCATACATTTTAGACCGGAAGTGACCATCTTATAAAAGTTATCAACCGCCTTTTTATGTGATGCTAGGGTGGATAAATCTGAAATCGATGGTACCTCAGTCAGAGGCCGGCGTGCAACCCTGTAGCAACCTTGCAAACATGGCTTTTCCTGATGACTCAAAATAACCTTTGTACCCTGATTCTTTGAAACTGTAGAGCTTAGTCTGTTAGAATTCAACCTCTTCTTGCCATTGTAATGTGCGATTTGCTTCAGTGCAGACTGAGGCAGAGATTACATGCAGCTTCACCCATTAGTGCTCACTTCAGTGGCTTGGCTGTATTTACACGCATTGTGAAAAATTGTGGCTCAGCTTATACCTGAATTTGTCAGTGTTGTTACTCCCACTTCTCAAAGTTCTTTTCACCATTCAGAGTTGAATTCAAAATGCCTTGTATATTCCAGTTCAGCGCCTGAATTTGAAATTAGGCTGCAGAATTGCAATTCGAATTGAATACAAGGCTGTAGAATAAGATGTATGAACTATTCTTAACTGAATGTTTGCTTGACAAAGCCTTAATTCAAAAGTTCAATTCAAAGGAAAAAACGTTTCAAAAAGATCATCCTTCCTGGCATTCAAATTGAACGTCCTGTGAATTGAAAGGGAGACAGTTATTTGATTCTGACAATTTTCTGGATTCACCAGATAATCGAAGAGGAAGGTCCTGCTTTTTCCCCATTCATGTGCCAGCTAGAAATGGCACTTACCCTTCCAGGAGCCGATATTTGATTCAGTTTGATTAATTGAGCCTCCATTTCTTCAGTTACGTTGGTTCAGTTAATCAATACCAATTAAATGTTGCTGTCAAAGCTGGCTTGCAGTTTTGTTGGTCCCAACTGGAGATTCATCAGCACTTTCTCAACTTGGTAGCAGTTCCAATATAGTGCACTCCAGAGAGCTTTAAATGAGTTTTACTAATTGATGAAATGTTTGAGTCATGAATTTGAGGGCAATACAGCAGTCCTTTTTATTTGCAGAATGCCACTTAATGAATATTTATGCATCACTTTTTTAACCTGGTAATGTTATTTTTCTCATTATGTGAAGAACATTTTTTTGTTTTTTTCCCCATATTTACACAAACATCTATTCTTACGCAGTGCTTGAGTGCCAATGTTTAATCAAATTTTTGCTGGTGTTATAATTTGCAGCCTGGTTACAGTGTGAAACAAGCGTCTCTTCCGCTCTCTTCTCAGCCTTTAGATTGTTTTAGTTCATTTTCATGCTGTGTTCATTCTTTTGTCTTTCTGAATAATACATTGGATCAGGCCACAAAGACCCTTTAATTACAAATGTTATTTGCATTTTTTTTTTCTTTGTTTGCCCTTCTCATCTCTCTCTCTTCTATAATTTCATTGTATCTTTTCTTCTCTTTCTGGTTCTCATTTCATACGCAACGTCTACAGTTAACCATCATCCTTCAGGTGCTGACTTCCACCTGTAACTCATGTCTAGCTGTCAAATTCTTTTTTTTTGTTGTCTTTTTTCTTGAACGTCTTGTGCGTTTTCATTTTAAAACGCATAACTTTTGCTACGGTTACAGCTGTCGCTTACACTGCTCCGGCATTTTCGAAAACAGAGACTTTCGAAAATGCTTTTCAGTGTAAACAGACCAAAACAGAGACTTTTGAACACGATGGCATGGCTGCCCACGTTCGCTCTCTGTATCCTTGATGACAATGTGAACAATAACATGGAAATGAACTGCAATCTTTGCTGGCTTTCTTGTCATTTTTAGCAGCCATTGTGCAGTTGAGAGGTAGTCGTGGCCTAATGGTGAGGGAGTCGGGCTTTTAACCTGAAGGTTGCTGGTTCGATTCCCATGCTGGCAGGAATTGAAAGTGGGGATTGTGAATGAACAGCACTCTCTCCACCTTTGATACCATGACTGAGGTGCCCTTGAGCAAGACACCTAACCCCTAATAGCCTCGCTTGTAAGTCGCTTTGGATAAAAGCGTCTTCTAAATGACTAAAATGTAAAAATGTAAAGTTTAACTCTGCATTTTTTTAATACTGCAGCCTCCTACATGCGCAAGAGGCAACTGTTCACACTTATACGCACATGCCCAGTGGGCATGAACGGTCATGTGACATGCATTTTCGATCGTGTAGTGTCGACGAAGATCGTTTCTGAAATGCTGTGGGAACGCCAGTGTAGACGAGGATTATTTTCGTTTTAAAACGCCATTTTAAACAAAAACGCACTAGTGTAAATGGGGCCTAAGAATCACGTTTAACATTCCTCTTGCTTTCTCGCCTCCTTTTTTCAGCTAAAGATGCTAGTGCTAAACTGCAAAAAAAGCACGTAATTATCACCTATCCCTTCAAGGGGCTGTGAAGAGTTTTATTGAGACCCAATTGAGTGAGTGATCAATGGTGCGGATGGAGTTATTTGGGAGCAATGTTGTATATAGCTTTTTTTTTTTTGAGCTGAACAAAAAAAGCTGAGGAAATTGAAGCATATTTAGCTAATGTACTGGGCTTTTTGACCACATTTGTGTCCATGCTAAGCCTTCAACTGCTGACATTTCTTGAGTAGTGCGATGTAGGCCTCATTATGTTTAAAAAAGCAGCGAAAAGCCAATGTCAGCGTCCTTGTTTACCAAGGGCTGTTTAGTTGTTGTTGAATTGACAGGATGTCAAAATCTTCCACTTTTCCTTCCTTCCTCACAAAAACCCTCTTTGCAACCCAAGCGATGACTGCCATAATCTTTTTGAGGGCCTTTTTTTAGTTATATCTATCACTGCTTGAATTCATGTTAGATATTTCCAGACGCATCACAGTTGCGCACCAGCTCTTTTTTGTCTGTCACAATGCAGGTGCAAAAAGATGGATATAGGTCATTCCTGGAATGTGCTGAGTGTAGTTGTCTTCAGGTGTGACAGCTATTTCCTGAAGTTCAAACATCAGTCAACGTCAGTTCAGAGAGCTAGTGTTTCACTTTAAGTTTTCCATTGAATGAGAACACGATGTTAAAGGCAAGATAGAGCCTCCGTTGCAGTTCCTCTGGGTTTTTTCTCCCAAGTCACACTTTGAACAAAACTTTGCACCTAAGCATGGTAGGGTTTATGGAACAAAGAAATGAAATCAAAACACATCTAGTGCATTTACTTGCTGTGCATTTTGTGTCATTGAAGGCGTCTCATCACCTCTGACAGGAACGGTTTCATAGGGCGGTCAATCCCCAACGTGTCTGTTTTTCCAACTCCAGCACTCCCTCACAACTCAAGTGTGAATTCGAAACTCTTAAGTATGACGAAGCTGTGTTAGACAAACAGAACAACTATTGTACACATCGCCGTGGAACAATGTAATCTCTGACGTGTTGTTTGAAGGTGGTGTAAGGGTGGTGTTTGGTTTCATAGGCTGTATTTACATTTCTCCAGACTAGGCATGTGTATGTTTTGGCGGCGTCTTTGTCTGACATGAGCCCACATACTGAAGGTACGCATGAGGACATCGGTGTTATCATAGCTGTGTTGGATTTGAGTGTTAAAACTGATTATTTCCTGTGGAAGTAGTGTAGTGTGCGTTGAAGTATAGGGGTGTATGGGTGTTCCCAACTAAATGGCTTTGCCATAACACTTATCTGAAACCTACAGTAGTTTTTCAAGCAGCATTACTTAAACTGATAATTTATTTAGTTTTAAATAGCAAACCTCTAATTGCACCGCTTAATATTTGTACAACGTAGCGAATATGATCTTTTATGGGTGTTTTATAATGGAAAAATCCAGTTTTGCTTGTTCTTTCAAGGAGTTTTGAACTACTTTGTAAATAAAGTCTACATTTATGACTTCCTTCCTACTCTAAAAAGACACATTTTTGAAGTTAAGCTTTTTTAAAATAGGCATTTTTCATTTCTTTTGACAAAACATGTAGTTATGCTCTTATTAATCTTACTTTTCATCTGAAATTCAGAATTTTAGAGATTCAATCTGCCTGAATAGTTTTGAGGTTAAATGATCTAATTTCTTTGCCATTGGATAATAGTGATCTGTGAATGTATTGAATGTTGAATATTACATTTTTTTATCTCTATATGTTATGGAAGATATGTGGAAACCGTAATAATTTGAGATGTGTATGGTAACAAATAAGGTCTTTATTTTGAAATGTAAAGTTAAAGAGACCCTTTGGGTATGATGTTCCTATAAGAATTGGGGCAGGTGTTGTTGGTGTTTTTAACAAGCAATTATTATAATTCAAGGAGATATTATTTAATAATTACATGAATTAGATTCAAACATTGTCATTATTTATCGTAATCTATAGGCCAGTTGACTGAAATCATTAAATCTGAATGCATAATCTCTTACTATTATGATATAGACCAATATTTAATTCATAGAATTATATAGTGTAATTAAAATTTTTAAGTAAATTTACAATTTAGCAGAAAAGTGCACTGTTATAGACATCAACATACTCTATTTTCCTGTATTATGAGTTAAATGAAAGTCACCTAGGATAAAAGCATCTGCATAAATGTAAAATGTCCAAAAGTGTGTCATTCCAGCTGATCTAACCAACGATAAGAGAAACATGGGGAGGGGAAATTCTGCTATCGTTTCTACAATTATTGTCATTAAAACTGATAAGCCACAGTCAAAAACTTGGTATAGAACAAATCTGGGGGAAATGTGAGATTTTGAGCCACACCGCTATCAGTAAAGAGTCCCATGTGGCTTGGAAGCCGTAGGATGAGTGCCTAGGTTTTCTTTCTCAGACAGAGATCATTTCCCAGGCCTCTCTTAAATCCTGTCTTAAAGCCGAGCTCCTCTGTACCCATAGTTTCTTGCTCATCTTTCTGTGAGAGTAAAACATTTCTCGATCGGATAGTTCCTGTCAGAACTGGAATCATTCCGGCTGAAAGGGCATAAATCCCTGCAGGCTTTTGATGATTCATGCTTCTGCATCTAGCTACCCAGGTGGGTCGCTGTTTTGGATGTTTTTGTCAAATTAGGATCCGGTCCTTGTCTTGACAGTTCAGTTGTGCGCAGTGAAATAAAGGTGCAAAGTCCTCTCGAGAGAATGTCAGGTTGCACAAATCACTTCGTATTTTCTTTTCACACTCCTTAATGCCTGTTTTGCCTTGCTTTTTTGCTTCACTAATAATCCGAAGAGTGACTTGAATCTCTTAACTATGTCTGTTCCCTGACAGCACGTCAGCCTGGAGATGGGTCTCCTAGCTCGCCTTCACTCCTCCTCCTCACTCTTCTCTCTTCATCTTTGAAAGAATAAGATGCACATGTCCATCAAACCAAATGAGGTCCATAATAGCCGGTGAAAGCTGCCGTAGGACCCTTGGAAGTGTGCAGTGTGACCTTTCTCAAGCAATTCTCCTGAGCGGAGATGTCAAAAGCTGTAGACGAGGAAAAACAAGTCCATTCCATACTTTTCAAAGCCTTCCAAAAACAAACTGGGCACTTGTAATGAAATGTGTGATTTTTTTCATTTTAAATTATTTATACACCAAGTTTGACTGACCGTCAATGGAGAAAGATGTATCTATTATGGTCTACTTGTGACATCAAACAGCAAAGGCTAACTGGATCGTACTAACCAGACCTCGATCTCTTCCAAGAGGCTCTCACTCGATTTTCACACCATGTTCATGTAAGAGTGATGTATGATTAGTGTTGGTGGGAAAAAAATAAATTTTTCTACATCTTTTAAGCCCAAGAGCAATTTTTGAGGTTGAGGTTTTGCCGTTATCTTGGCCCTCTTCAGAAACACTTTAGTGATTTTGGTTACCCTTGGAGCGGCGGTCAGGGAACACATTGTTTTCAGAACCGCTGCTATGAAGGATCAGAATGAAGGCGGGCTATTGACGTTTTCTGGTCTTGACTAGCATAGTCTTCCCTCTGAAAATTCCTTACTGAAGGCTAAACTGGTATATACGTTTCTTTTTAATTTACTAAGTGTTTTATATCTTCTCTTTGTTGAGTCTCAAATTTTTACAGTGCCTCTGCCTGTAAGTTTACAATTTTTGTTTTATGAGTTCTCCTCTCCTGTATCCTCATTTGGAATTTTTTTAAATTTTTTTTTATTTATATAGCGCTTTTTACAATGCAAATTGTGGCAAAGCAGCTTTACATTAATAAGAAAATGGGGTCATTGTGCAGCTTATTCTATATATTATTGATTCTTTCCGTTGCAAATATCAATAGTTATTAGTCTAGTTAATTTAGGTATATCAGCACTGCAGAAAACAGTGACGTAATCGTCCGGCTCGGCTCAGTTCGCATACAACGGCGCCAATGCAGGCATATCAAAAACACTGCTGATTATCAAGCAAGTGTCCCCAACTTAAGCAAGCCAAAGGAAACAGCGGCAAGGAACCAAAACTCCAACAAATGGAGAAAAAAACCTCGGGAGAAACCAGGCTTAGTCGGGGGGCCAGTTCTCCTCTGGCCAACAGTGAACACTTGTCCGATACTCAGGCAGAGTTACGGGTCATTAAACCGATTTGGAATCGCAACAGTCAAAATATTTAATCTAGTTCCATCTAGTTTAAGATCTTTTTGATCACGCCGGTATGGGACGGTTTGTTGGGATATGTGCCACTGGCTGATGAGTCGGTAAGGTCTTAACAAAGGATGGGCCAGTTAACACAGTCTCCGCCGACACCACAGGCCACATTGCTGCCGCACACAGGCACAGGTTCCCCGTCCGACCCGGACACGGCCCAGATCCAGCCAATCACGTTAATTGGTAAACCTCGGGATAAGCAGAGAGACAAAAAGTTAGCGTAGACGCCATTCTTCTTCTGATGTACCGAGTACATCTGGTGTTATAGGAAGTGTTCCCGGTTCCGGCTGACCTGATCTATGCAGCCTAACAATCCTTTAACGGATATGAAGACAAAAGTTTATAGTGCGTCATGTGTATGCCAGGTTAAATAGATGCGTTTTTAGTCTAGATTTAAACTGACAGAGTGTGTCTGCTTCCCGAACAATGCTAGGAAGATCGTTCCAGAGTTTAGGTGCCAAATAGGAAAAGGATCTACCGCCTGCGGTTGATTTTGATATTCTAGGTATTAACAACTGGCCAGAATTCTGAGATCGTAATAGACGCGGAGGACTATAATGCATTAAGAGCTCACTCAGGTACTGGGGAGCTAAGCCATTTAGTGCTTTGTAAGTAATTAGCAAGATTTTAAAATCTATACGATGTTTAATAGGGAGCCAGTGCAGTTTTGACAGAACCGGGCTAATATGTTCATATTTCCTGGTTCTAGTAAGGACTCTAGCTGCTGCGTTTTGGACCAGCTGCAATTTGTTTATCACGCGAGCAGGGCAACCACCCAATAGAGCGTTACAGTAATCTAGTCTCGAGGTCATAAACGCATGAACTAGCTGTTCCGCATTTGTCATTGAGAGCATATGTCGCAATTTAGATATATTTTTAAGATAGAAGAATGCGGTTTTACATATGCTAGAAATGTGGCTTTCAAATGAAAGAACTGACCATAGGTCAACTTTGTCTTTGTTAATGTCTCAGCACGCCATATGTGGCTAACAAAACTGAACATGTACGTTTCTGTGAGAATTTAAATTCCAGCACTGGTGTCCATATCTCAATCATGTCAAATACTTATTACAATCAGGGTTTGAAATTACAACCGACAACCCGGCAAATGCGGGTGAAAATTCACTGTGGTGGGTAACGCATTTCAACACGCCAGCCAGCTTGGCAGGTTATTATTCATAAATTATGTTTCAACACTCTGCATGGCATTGCTATCAGATGCCTTTGTCAAAAGAGCCCTAGGAGATAATTAAGAGGCCACTTATTCCAACCTGTCATAAATGCCGCATATCCAAGACTTTTGGGCAAAAAGCGCCAAAGAGTCTTTATTGCTATTCGTTCAGGTTAACTCATGACAATTATAAGAGAAGTCACAGAGAATTTTGTTTTCATATCCATTTTATTGTCATATGTCATAAGACTGAAAGTAATTCAATGATTCAGAATCAGATTTAATGATAAATATATTCAAATCTACCCCGTGACTTTGATAATCTGGTTTATTTCGGATATTTTTGTTCTGGCTTGTAGAAGTTCTGAATGGCTGGTACCTTAAAAATTTAGCCAAATTGGCTTGTCAGCGAATTTCAAACCCTGATTACAATTCATTATTGAGAATAAAATGGTTGTTTTATAAGATGTAGATTTCTTAGGTTAGCAACACTACTAACTAGACGTAATAAACATTTTACGGTTTTCAACCTTTTTGACCCCAAGGCCCACCATATTATAGGAGAATATTATAATACTTATGCTTTTTGAAAAATACAGAAGTGTATATATATAATTTCATTTCACTCACTAATTGCAATTTCCACCTGATAGCTTTTTTTAGAACTTGACAACTGAAAAAAAGTACTATATTATAAATTTCATTGACACTTGCATAAAAATTCCCCAATTTCCAAGAGTGTGAGAGCTCTGATTCTTGGAATCAATTCTGATTTGATGTGACAAATTAAAATGTCAGTTTACATCTTAATCTTACCTGTTTTACCTCATTGTTTAAGCAATTTAAAGAGATCACTATTAGTATGAAACATTTGTTGTTTTAGGGACAATTGGGTGCGTCTCGCTTTCTCTGAGAGCTTCAAGAATGTTCTGGAACTCAAGTTTCAACAAAGGCTCTTCACGGCATCAAGCCTGTTTACATTGTGATCTGTGAGATATTGTCGTCCGAGGCGCAGAGCATTGCTGATGGACGCCTGATAAGAGATCTTCAGCATATAGAGCAAGAAGAGAGTTTTTGAATAGATCTGCTCAGCAGGACAAAACTTCATTCACTTATCCTCTGGGCTTTTCGTGCTGGTTACCCTCTGTTTGTTTTATAGCTCTGGATTTTGTGTAAATTCTGTGCCCCTGTGAAGACAGACTGACCTGTGGCGGTTCCAGTGGGGGGACGATCTGAAGTGTTTTGGAGGGAAAACAAAAGCAGACGTCTCGTCCAGTGCTGTACGTGTGCAGAATACACATTGATTCTAATTGCTAGTTGTCACAAGGCTCTGTATTCATTCATTACCACTTTTTATTTCATTGCCCTTCCACAAAAACTCAATAACGTGTTGCACTGATCAAGCTGCCATCTTTACTAATGAGTTTCCCTATATTGGTTAACCTCCGAGTCACTTCATGGAAGCGTCTTTGAACTTCCGTTGGCTGCTGTAAACTTCCCCCCACAGCCTTCCCACACAATCCGCGTGGGCTCCCTGGGAACGTGAGCTCAGCCAGATGGGCCGCAGTAGCGCCACCGCTCATCCTTTATTATGGACGCAATACAGCTGTTGTTTTTCTCTCTCAGCAAATGTGTCTGTCTCCAAACGAGAGCTCAGGGCTGGGGAGAGATTGCCGGCTGTGCCGCTTCGTCCCCACAGCTCTTCCATTTTCCTCTGAACAATGTAATCGTGGAGGCACAGACCTTTAGTGTGTCAGAAAACAGCCTTCCTGTCATACTTTATGTGTATGTTCCTCTTTGAAACCACAAAGAGGTCGTTAAAAGGTCGTTAGATGGATCAGTTGAAAATGTCTTTGCATTTGTGGAAAATGACCCTCAGGCTTCAATAACTAACGCTCACTCTGTTTTGCTCTCTTTTTATTTAAATGTTGTGGCAAAACCTTTGTTTTCGATGTTTTACTGTGGGAATACCATTCTTTGAAGTTACCAGATAAAAGCCATGATACCTTTAATAATCATTTAGACTTTTTGTAATTCATGAAAAAAATGACTTACATAACTAGTAATTACTTTGTAATTAAGCATCATTTATAGTTATTACTATACTAACGTAATGTGAAACAAGGACAGTAAGTGAGGATTCTTTGAATATAAAGTTAAAAATAATATTTATTTGAAAGCGAAATGTCTTGTGACATTATAAATGTCTTTCCCCTCACTTTTTTTGTTGTTGTTGTTGCATTGTTGCTGAGTAAAAGTACTTTTTAAAGGCTTCTCTCATTTTCATTATCATGGTTTGTGTTTTAATGCAGATGTTTGCGTGGTTTATCTTTTAGGCTGAAAATAACTTTGAGCCCCGTCATGATGTCTGTCTGAAATGTCTCGCGTACAGGCTGGATAATGCAAATATGGCTTCAAACTCTTGCTTGCCTACTTTGAGAATTAACCTTGTACAAGTTTGACCTGAATTTGTCAGTATTTGGGGAAGTGTAAGTGGATTTTCAGCTGTCAAAAAACCAATTAATACAAAATTGACCTGTTCCTAACCTCTGTCTGGCTCTTGCAGCATTCCATCTTGAGCTCATATTTCACTGTGTTTTGTACCACTACCTAGTATCCAAAACAAGAACCAAACATGTATGAGGAAAATTGTTGAATGAGCTCAAGTCTTTGAGGTTTGGCTCAGTTCCTTGAGAAAATCTGTGTATTGAAGCGAAGAAAGTGACACATTTGCTTTTATTGGATTTATATAGCTAGAATGTGAGCGAAATATGGCTTATTCTCAAATCCTCACAATTCTTTCACTATTTTAGGTTGTTGTTGTTCCCTGAATATATTCCCATTTGTATGTTAAGTATTAACAAAAAACATATATTAAAGAGTGAAAAACTACCTTTACCTAATGATGTTTCAACTCGTAATACCGTGGTGCTTTGCGACGAAAACATGGCCTACCAATAACATGCTTGCTTTTCAGTTTATGAAAGCTAGCGATGGAAAATAATGGTGGGCGGCATGTGTACAGTACATGATCACAAATGTTTTTTATCCCTTCCAAGTGATTTGAGGTCACAGATATTGGCCTTTATTATGAAGTATTTTGTTCCTGTACTGCTCACTAAAGCTGTGACTGTGAATAAAAAAAACAACCTTGAGGATGTCCTTCTGAACAATTTTTGCTTAAATACCTTCATTCAGGCCTCTCCTCATCTCACAAACACAGATGTAGCCACTTGAACATGCTACTCGAGAGGCCTGTTTTCTTCTGCTTTTGTGTCTACCCTAAAAGTTCTCCCTCTCCTGCTTTGCAGCAGAGAGGAAGGAAATTGAGGTTTGGATTTCTGGAAAATATTCTCCCCTTGGTTTACTGGTTGGATGCCTATTGCTGGGATGCTATGAGCCTTTTATAAGCCGAGTTGTGATGAAAAGAGAGTCCCTGTTTTCATTTTCTTGTCCTTCATTCTGTCCAAAATCTAGTGGGAACATTTGTAATAATAAGTAATTTGATACTACTGTTCAAAAGTAATTAACAATTTTATAGAGCAAAGATGCATTAAATTTATCAAAAATGACATTAAAGACATTTATAATGTTACAAAGGTTTATATTTAAAGTAAATGCTGTGCTTTTGAACTTTTTATTCATCAGAAAATCCTTAAAAATGTATAATATTTTCCACAAAAATATTAAGCACCACAACTGTTTTTAACATTATTAATTATAAGAAATGTTTCTTGAGCAAATCCCCATATTAGGATGATTTCTGAACGATCGTGTGACACTGAAGATTGGAGTAATAATGATAAAAATTCAGCTTCAGAAATACATTATATTTTAAAATATATTCAAATTGTAAACGGTTATTTTTAATAGCAATGATATTTCACAATTTTACTGTATTTTTGATTAAATTAATGCAGAAATTTCTTCTGAAATTCTTCTTCTCTTTCTTTCTGTGTTCCTATTATATTATCTCCTTCACTTTAAAAAAAATAAGTGAAGTTCTTTATTGGCATCAATCTAATATCCATGGAATCTTATCACTGAAATCTATCACTATCTATCTTAACTAATCACTGAAAGGTTCTTTGGGGAATCCAAAATTGTTCCTCTATGTCACCAACCATATTGGAAGCATTTTTAAAAGAGTGCATAATTCAGGTCACTTTGCAAACCAGCATTGCATCATACGGTAGCATCTATAACCATCTCTATTCCAATAAATATAAAGTTCAGTACTTCACTGTACATTATGATATTGTTAGGATAGTATGATTGTGATCGGAACTGAAGTAGGTGGAGCTCATGTCATTGTGTCTCACAGGTGACCATACTGAGAAACATTATTAAAACAACCTGTTTTTTCATTAATTGAACTTTGGGAAATCACATGAAAGGGCACATAAACAAGGATCTAAATTTAAAGCAATATCATGAGGGGAAAAAATGCAATATTGATGTATGATTGTATCAGAACATCCCTGATCGGACCTCATGAACTTTTCTTATTTGTTTCGTCCTTTCTCTTCCCAACAAATGCACATCTCGCTTGCGTCTCAATCATCTGCGTCTCCACTATCACCATCTCTGTTTGTCTCAAAGGACTGCTGGGTGTTTTCAAGGAAACCTGGCTATCTTAGATAAATTTAAAAAGCCTGATCAATATCTCATTATTCTATGAATGTCTTTCTGCCTGTTTTTTCCACCAACACTGATATATATATATATAAGTACACACACACATATTTTATAGTTACAAACTTTTATGTTAGATGTGATTAGTCACAAGTTAAATACAGCACAAAAGAAAATATTTTTTGTTGGTATTTAGTGTTGTTAAAATCGATTAATTGCGATTAATATATATAGAACACACAATCTTTAATATATATATACACACAATCTTTCATGTTAGATGTGATTAATCTCGATTAATCGATTTGACAGCACAGTTATTTACTCTATTTTCACTTAGTGTAACTAGCATCTGTCACTTTTTTAAGCCACTTTTTGTCCATTCAATGCTTTCCTTGTATGCCACAATCATGTTAAAACCTCTTAATGATCTTTTTCCTTTTTTTGGGGGGACTTTTAGCTAATCAGCTGATTTGGATGCGCTTATAATGATTTACATAATCAGCATATCATAAAATCATTTTATAATTTTAATCCGTTAACATCTCTGGTAAAAAAACAAAAAAACAAAAAACAAATCCACATTGTTCGTTGGAAGGATTGCAGGTTTTCAGAAGGTTTTGATTCTCTTGATGTTGGAGAGATCCTTATTTGACAGCACGCCGACATTCCTCTGTATTTATGTCTCTCAGAGACGTGCTGCAAATGTGTTTTCGGTTAATGAGTTACATCTTCGCTGCATTCCACATATCTGCTCCGACCATTTGAATCCTGTTAGAGAAAGACAACACATGCAAATTCCACAGGCGTTCTTTGCAAAAGAAGCTGCATGTTTGTCTTTTCTTGCTCACCTGAGCCTGATTGATTTTTTTGTTGCCTGTCAGAAACATAGACATTAATTATCAGGTGTTTATAACGCATGATAAACAAAACTGTACAAAGCTTTGTTGCGCTGTTTTGTGGTTTGTTTCCTATTTGGCTCCAGGTAGTACTTCCGCTCTCATCTGAGAGTTGTGCATAAAAAGAGCGCAGCAGTGCACGACAGACGCGTCTGTGATTTATATTACATTGATGGTGTTTCTTCAACACAGCTTGAGCACTCGGCTCAAAACAGGAAGTCTGCTGCAAATTTATTCCCCGTGGCTATGCGAAAACAGCCTTCAACTCCAATTAAAGTTTGAGATGACTTGAGTGACTAGGGGGGAAAAAGGTGTAAGCGTTGCCGCTTTTAACATTTCTCACCCAGCCGTTGAAATAATTCCATCCGTTTAATCATAGCTGAAAGTGGTGCTTGGCTGTCGTCTTTTCAATTTGTGAACTGTAAGAATGCTAAATGTACCGAATGCCATTTTTAGGTAGTCATTAGCTTGTTTATACTGATGTTCAGAGACGGAAGTAAACCGTGCAGAGCCAAGCGACGGATAAACCAAACAGAACCCAAAGAATTCTTCTCATCACTAGACAACCACATGTTCTATTAAAATACTTTATTATACCTTATACAGTAATTGTTGTATCATAACACTTTATATGCATGTCATGTGTGACTTCATGCTGAATATTGCCCAAATTTGATGCTATTAATAATGATGTATGATAATTTTATAATAATTAATTTTAAAATAATTTATTTCCTGACCATTTGTCTGACTAATTATAAAGTAACTATTTAAATATTTGAACGTCTGTACTGTTGTGAAATATTATTCCTCACTATAATATAATGTATTTAGTGCTGTCAAATCAATTAATCACGAATAATCTCATCTAAAAAAAAAGATATATATATATATATTACAAACTACTATGTTAAAATGCGATTAATCGTGATTAATTGATTTGACAGCACTAAATATAATATAATATAATAAATATAATATATAATCCTTGCTTGTCTCTGGAATTACACCACCTTTCTTCTCTTTTATTTTGTTTTATTTATATTGTTTAATAACAATTTTTCATTTATTTATTACTTAATTCTTTATTTATTAGTTATTTTAATTTGTATTATTTAATGCTGCTGATTTCCTACATGGCTTTGCTGTTGTCTAGAATCAGTCCACTTTCTCTTTGTTCTACTTTAATAAACTAAAATCATTTTAAACCAGTATTTATTTGTTTGGTTGGTTGTGATCTGTCTGTTATTTATGTACACTCCAAATTTTTTTTTTTTTTTTAACTTATTTAGTTTTGATGAAAAAACTAAATGAATTCGCCATTTGCCAAATGAACCCATTCAGGCTGACGGACCGATTCTGATGTGGGTTTAGTTTGCGTCAATGACCTTCTGACTGTAAATTTTCACTTTTCTACTGTATCAAGTAATATTTGTAACTTGGACACACTTTTTTGACGAGTGTTTCAGTTGGCCGTCTCAGTATTAACATTCACATTTCTCCAAAGGTAAGATGTCAGACGCCCGCGCCGTTCGCAAACAACAACAACTCAACAACCTGGTTGCCATGGTGACGGAGCTGGCCCACCCAGGGCACACTGTGGTGGATTTCTGCAGCGGGGGGGTAGGTTACCTTGTGACTTTTTAAAAATGTCTTGGACTCGTTTCTGTTTTCTTACTCACTGTTTGTGTGTCAGTAAGCATCTGTTCTCCTCCCTTGTCACCTCATGTAATCTTTGGGAGCGCTCTTGTTATTCTGTGCATACATATAAGCCCTGACGTTACAGCTCTCGGGCAACAGGTCAATATTCTGATGGGCGCCTGCGTTCTCCTGAGCAGACTTTGATCTGATGAGCTCTTTGAGGTCTGTTTCTCCAAGTTCTTTAGCAGCTTTTTCTTCGTTTGTTTTCTCAGGGGCATGTTGGGATTGTTTTGGCATACACGCTTCCTAAATGTCAGGTAAGACTTTCTGATTTGTTCAAGTGTAGCAAGTTCAAGTTAACAGAATCAAAGAAAGGAAACTAAATCTGCCTTCCTCCCAGGTGAGCTCATTTGTAGACACTGGAAAAATAAACTGATTCCGCACTGTTGTTGTTTTTCTCTCTCTCTCTCTCTCTCTCTCTCTCTCTCTAAGCCCTTGTTGGGAAAATTGTACTTTAACCAGCGCGAATAGGAAAGTCAACTCGGTACTAGAATACTCTTTGAGTGCTAATACATTTTTAATGGTTCAGTGGATTATTATGTAGTCATTAAAATATGTACTTCATATTCTCTCCTTTTGATAAAGTGGCTTTTCAAAGAGCAATTTGAGATGAATCAATGAGCAATTTGGCAACGAACCAGTAAGAGATATAATATGCGGTATGGTGAAATATCCCATTTTTGTCATCGATCAGGTTATTCTCATTGAAAATAAAGAGGAGTCTCTGGTCAGGGCCAGACACCGAAGTGCTCAGCTTGGATTGACAAACGTTGGCTTCATCCAGACAAACCTCGACTACTTCACCGGAAAATTCAATATCGGGGTGAGAACCGTCTTATATTAAAGACACATTTCTGTATCGTTTACGGTGCATATTAATATCCCTTAAAGGTCTTTGCTTCCTCTGGCTCACATAATGCTGGCAGATTTAGATGGCAATTCATGCATGTTTCATTATTGGTTTCTGATACCCCAAACATAAGCGATATGAGTGAAGCATGTTATGAAGTCGAAATTAAGTTTATAATCAGTTCTCATGAGATGCCAAATAGTACATGAGAGTTGAATGTTTCATTGTGTATCTTGGTTTTAAATTTTTCAAAACTTTTGTTTAATTCTAGTTTTACATTAGATAGGTTTCAGTGTGATCTCAGACATTTGGATCCCACTGTATCCTTTCATCGATAATTGCCTTAGTTAATGTTTGCTCTCAGCACTTGTTCTTGCTATGAGCAGTTTCAATAATTTCACATGAAGAATATATGTTTTTGTCCAGAAGGTATAGATATCTCTTCATTTGAATTGCAAAGCCTGTTTAAAAGGATGGATTCTGGTACTCTGTAGTTGCAGCTTGTTTGATTCTCCTTGCCATCCATATTCATAATGCGGTTAATCCTCACGTTTGTCCTTTATTTCCTTTCAAAAGCGAATGAGTTGCTTTTTATCAGATTTTGAGTGATGAAATTGGCTCTGTGACAACTTACCCAAACATTAAGATTACATTTAATTTCAAAAGAGACTTATTGTCGAACAATGATATTGTTACCAAATTGTCATTTGCACACATTTATTTTTGTCTTCTCCTAGTTTTCATTTCAAATATTGTAACTACAAATATAATAGAAATTAGACTGCAAATTTCTTTAATAGAATCTAGTTCAATTGTATCTTTTGTTAAGTGCACTCCCTGATCATATTTGAGATAGACAGAAATATATTTACGCATGGATGGATGGATGGATAGATAGTTTATATTTCGTACAGCACTGGCAAATTGTTTTGGCTTGTTTTGAGCAGAATCCTTCCAATTTTTTGTTTCAGTTTGGTCAAGAAAAAAACTTAATTTAAATTTAAACAGTCTTACCTTTAAACGATTTTGTATTTTAAAAACATTTAGGTATTTTTACTGGAAAACTAGATAAAAATGCAGATTAAATACTGATTTTTATTTTTTTGCCGTGTAATCTTTGAGAGGCACTGTTGTCTCTCTGATAAATGAAGAAGTATGTACTTTTTGCAGTTCTTGTATTTGTTTCTGGCAGTAATGAGATGTTTGGTTCTGCTAGAGACCTGCATCCTCTGGCCTCATATCCACAGAGAGCTTCACACACTGCCCCGGTGTGTGTGAGGAGGGGCAGGGTCTTTATCAAATCTTCAATGGTTCCCATAACTAAAACGGTATCTATATAGAAATCTTTTGGGCACCTAGCACAATCATTAAAAATAAGAATGTCAACAAAATTAATATTGAATAGTCAACAAAAAAAAAAAAAAAAGAAAGTATATTCTACGTTTTTTTAGAAGGAAGTATTTTTTTTCTCCAGACGTCCATATGAGGATAGAATATTCCTTCACTCACATTGCCACAACTCAGCAGTAAGTGTTAAAATCTCTTTCATGAAAATCTGACTTTTTTTAGCACCTGTGAGAAGTGATAGGTCATTCTGTTGAACATTAAATATCATGTATATTGTTAAACATTAGATAACTTCTGATTAGTTTCATCATGCAGCAGTGGGCAGAGACTGCTCTCATTAGATTCCTTTTCTATTGCAAATAAACAAAGTAAGTTAATATAAATGATGTAGGTGTGTGTGTATGTATACATGTGTATATGTGTATATATATATATATTTACACATACATACTGTATATATCATTTATTTTAAAGTCGGCATGACAAAGAAGTTGTGATAGTCTTTTGTTCCTTATTGTGACGTGTATACATGTGAAACGGCTTTTCGAACAAGAAAAATGAAGGGTGGGACTTGATTTTCTCCATTGGGAATTGATTGGATGGTTGTGATTTGCTATTTGTCGATCTCATGTGATTGACAGGTTGTCCCGCCCTCACGCCAGTAAACACGTCATCAGAGAAGAGAAGAGATGTCGCTGCAAGACGGAAGGGAAGGTATCTTGATTAAAGAGTATGTGGGCACATGAATTTAAAAAAAAAATGTACATGTACAAGTCAATTATGGATGCAATATTCCATAAAAATGGAATTGTCAATTAAGCAAGGGCTTAGAAGCAACTACATTGTTATTTTGTGTTCATCTCAGTAAACTTGAAAATTGTGATTTACAATTTTGGAAATGAATAATAACATTGAAGTGGTCATGAATCAGTCTAAATATAAATGATTCTTTTGGAGTTGGTGTGAATTTGAAGGATTTTATTTAAAAACGTACACAGCGATTACAAGTGAAAGTCTTTAGATGTTAAAGATTGTTAAGCTGTTTGGGTTGAGTTGAGAAGGTCATTCCACCGTCAACGTGAAAGCTCTGGAAGGCGATAGTGTTCTCTATGCTGGTAATTAAAGACAGATTTAGGTTTTTAAGGTATTGAATTTCAGTTTGTAATCTGTTGTGTTAGTTTGCATATCTCTGTGCACATATCATTAGCATAAATGATTAAAAGGTTTGCTTGCTAAAGCAGCACAGTCGGATTTATTGTTTCCCAGAGAGTTGGATATGTGAAAATAGCTACTATTCTTTTTTAAGACAGTCTGTAATAAGGCTTGCAGCTACACCAGGGGGAAAAAATGACTAAACGTGGGTAATGATGTGAAAAGAGAAGTTATGGGCTGTTTGCTCAAACTTGATTTGTTGTACCTGTTGAATGATGGTGAAACAAGCACAGTGCTCTGTTCAGTGGCTGTGAATAATGAACTTGCATTGTAGTCGTGAAGTTCTGCTTTCCACACCTCAGGCGAACTACTTAATTATAAAGACAGAACAACTTTTTTACCCTCATTGAAGGGAGGAAAAAGAAACCTCATCAGCAAAAAATGAAATCCTGCTGCATAAAACAACTAATAAAGAAATGGCTTGCTTTTGCAGCGTGCTTTATTATTTTTCCATTGCTGAATAATTTAAATGAGAAAACTAGCATTGAGGATGACGTTAATCTCTTTGTCAATGTCCTATATTTTCGATGCTTTCAGAACTTAATTTGTTAGATCCTGCGGTACAAGACTACACAAAACCACTTTATTTGCTTGTAAAGGAAAAACAAACTTGAGCTTTTGTAACACTGCTTCTTTCCCATGCTAAACAACATTCATCTGATCTCTTGGGAGACGGCCCACCAGCTTTGTCTCATTATGACTGTAAATTCGTTCTAGAGACGGAGCATCCGACATTCCGATGGAAGACTTGGAATGACTGTGATGTGTTTTTCAACCTCTTTTCATTCGTAAAGAATAGATTCTGGCCTAATTGCGAACTACCAAATAATGCCAGGAGTGATCTCATCGTGATAAGCTCAGGTGTGATTGCTTTACGGTGTTTACCGCACCAAGAGTCAACCCACAAATACTAACAAACACTATTTTGAAGTTAAAGGGTTAGTTCACCCAAAAAGAATTTTTTGTACCGGCGTCAGCGGAGTAGGAGTAGGAGACTGACGGGGAAGAGGAAAAAGTGTTTTTTTTTGCGAGTCAAAAAGTGTTCTCATCGCTTCATAACATTAAGGTTGAACCACTTTAGCCACGCTGATTATTTTAACCATGACTTTACTACTTCTCTGGACCTTGAATGTGGTAATTACGTTGCTTTTTGGGGAAAACAAAACCTCTCTGATTTCATCAAAAATATCTTCATTTGTGTTCTGAAGACGAACGAAGGTCTTACGGGTGTAGAACGACATGAGGAATTAATGACAGAAATTTCCTTTTTGGGTGAAGTAACCCTTTAAGCAGTTCATTTCTTCTGACCTTTTCGAACTAAAAAAATACAAATTCTCCAGACAACATGTTTTGGTTTCCTTTTAGTTTGGTTTGGATCTTATTTTTTGTTTCTTTATTTTTTTCTCTGTTTTGATTTTTGGTCTGACATGGCTTGATTTCTGTTTTACTTTGTTTTTTGTTTAGTGTCTTTTTTATTTCTTTTACTTTTTGTTTTATATTTATTGCTTTTTTACTTAAGATTTTAAATAAGATCGAAGCCTTTTGATCATGTGCAACACAAAAAAATGTGAAGAAATTGTACCTTTAGGGGTGCGATGGCTTGTCCCTTAAAAGGACATCTTTGTACCCTTTTTTTTAACCCCTAAAAGGTAATACATACCTTAAAGTACTACTATGAACCTTTTAAGGGTTGCTGTGGTGTAAAGATGTGCTGTTAAGGGTACTGCCCCAGTGATGAGCTGTTGTCTAAAAGTACACTATTTTTTGCAATTTATTTATTTCTGGGAGTGAATGAAGCGCATCAAGTCACAAATCCAGTAGTAATGATAAAACATGAATGTGTTTTATATTTAAAGTTTACCAAGCTAGTGATATTTTATTGTGAAAGCTCTACTATTACCATAACTCTATTATTGTCATTATGGCTCATATTCCTTTATAATGCTATGACTATAGCTACATAAAATCTATAGCTATCTTCTGTTTTGTGTTGAAGTGAGTAATATCTTATTTTTTTCAGTTGTTGTTTCTTGCATTCAAGCATCTGAACCACCAGAATGCTTTTGATCTGCCTGCTGTGTGAATAGACTGCTCTGTGATTTGCTATATTTTTCATTTCATTTATGCTGTGAAAAAAAGGCCTTTATTGTTCTGAACTCATACTTAAGTCGTGCATTGATTTACTCTTTAAAGTCTCTCGTCCGTCATTGTCAGAATTCCTTGTGAATTTCATCCGTAAATGGTCATTCAAAGTTGTACTTTCACAAAACATCTTCTGAAACTTCTCCCAGCATCTTTAAGAAATGCTATCTGTAGTAGTATTGTCATTTTGTTGCATCATTGTCAACTTTTGAAATTCACCTGCTGACGTCTTGAAACCTCCAGGTTTTCACGCTTGAGTTTGCTTGTTGTGGTGATGCGGCGGTCTGTTGTTCGCTTCAGACATGAACGCATGGCTCTATTATGAGATGGCGGTCTACTTCAAAGAGCTGAAACCCTGCGTTAATGGATTCTGATTAGTACATAAGGGTGGCCCTTGAATACTCAAACACCTGCCCGGGGTTTTTGAGAATGGCTTTATTCCAGATCCTGTTAAAAAGACATTATGAATCATTTCGGTCTAATTAGCATCTCGAGAACTTAATTACAATCCACACTGGACGTTTTGCCAATATTGCTTTTTCCTAATTTATTTCGTCTCGGCTTAAGGCTGTGTGTTTTCCCACACAGAGTTCACGAACGTACTTCCTCTTCTATGGCAACTCCAAGCAGCGTGTAAAGCGAATCCTCTGAGATTTGGCCACATTTCCCGGAAAACTTCTCATGGGGGATTTGAAGGGTGTTAATCCGTGGGTTTGGTCAACTGTGCGCTCACACTCACTGAGACAAGAGTTTGCATTATTTGTTCCAGTTTCTCACCCTAGCGGTGATGGTTACGGGCACTGGTCCGGTAAAGATGTGAGCAAAGTCGAACGCTTGATGTTTCACAAGATTCTGGAAGGACATCTAAAGCTTTTCTTTACCCTCCATCAGGCTGTTTGATCCACTTTTCCTGCTAATAGGCAGAGAGATGTCTGCTGTCATGCAGTGTCACACCGGCAGGGTATGACTCTCTCTCTCTCTCTCTCTCTCTCTCTGCCAAAGTCACTAACAGATCAATGAGAACACTGCTAGATACAGAAAGGTGTGGAAATGTGGCCAAGGACAGGCAAAAAAACAGCGTGAAGAGTTTAACCGTTTTTAGTTGTCATGCATAGATTTACACCACTCTGAGCGCTGGGAAATGGTCTTATTCACACATTTACAATTGATGTAGCCAAAATTGTGTTATGCAGTTTACTGGTTCAAATGCCAAATTCAATTTTAATCTTTCATGTTGGCTTTATTTGTTTTTGGAAAAAACTGCTATGTCATTCTTCAAATTTGTGTTGCATTCAATGACTTCAAAATTCATGTGACATCAAGTAAGCAAATGTTTTTCACACAACTCTTATGTATTTCATCCTTTAATGATACATTTTTTTCATTGTTCCCATTCCGATTATACCGTGATTTTTTTTTTTTTTACCTTTTCAGAGAAATCTGAAAATGAATTTTAATTAAGAAAATGAAAACGTATTTATAATGCAAGACATTTTTATCAAATCGTTGCCTGTATTAATTGCAGTTTTCATCAAGTTGTTTTTGTAATCAGAATAATATTAAAAATGCTAATGTTAAAAATACCTAACTGTTCAAGAGATTAAAGTCAGCAAGATTTCCTTTTTAAATGAATACTTTTATTCTGCATCTGCAAAGAGAAAGTAAAAGACATTTATAATGAGATTGTAATGATTTCTGTCTCAAATAAATGCTGTTCTTTTTTTAAGGTTTATATTAATCAAAGAATCTTGAAATAAATGAATCATGGTTTTCACAAAAATATTAAAGGGTTAGTTCACCCAACGCTGCAACATAATTACCACTTTCAAGGCCCAGAAAGGTACTAAAGACATCATTAAAATAGTGTTTCAACCTTAACGTTATGAAGCATAGACAGTACTATTTATGCAAAAAAAAAATAACGACTTTATTCAATAATTTCTTCATGTGAGCACCACGGAATACAGAATCGGTGTTCTGACATAGAACCCGGAAGCGCTGCACTGCGTTCACTAAGTCAACAGCGGGAAAGTTGTTGGAATAAAGTAGTGGGGGGTGGGGGGGGGGGTGGGTTAAATGTCAAAAAAATCATAAAATGTGACCTGTACTGGCAAAATGAGTGAGAAAATTGAGTGAGTCAAAAATAAGTTATCGTTATTTTCACAATCTATGATTAAAAAAACCTTCAAAGTTATGTATGACTTGTTGGAATCTGGCAAAAATGACTGCGCAACACCTGTTTCAGGTCGATAGAGTCAGCAAAGTCAATTTTGAGAAAAATGAAGTTATCTGAGAATCCAAAACCATACCAAAATCCCTGTTAATAACACCTAATTTGGCACATACCTCATCAGAAGCACAAATTTCTATAGGAAAATATATATATTCATTATTTTTCTTCAATATTTTGAAGTACTGTAGTTCTGTTTATATGTGTATATCAAGAGCCGTTTTCAGATCTGTCAGTCAGCGTGAATAAGACCGTTTTGCTTACACCAACATGAGTTTGAAAATCACATTTCATTGGTTCAGACTCATGCATCAAAAATTCACTATGAATATTCACAACGTTGGAATGCCTCCCTTCACAACAACATTAAACTTGGACTAATGAGGACGTTCCGCGAGTGGCGAAGCCAGCAGAGAAAAACAGCATTTATCATGGGCAAAGGAAAGGTTCTCCTTTCAGAAAACATACAAACAGAGATACTTTTAGATGTTTAATTGCTATTTGAAGCATTTGGAGGGCGTAATGAACTAATTTCTGTGAAAACCTCAATTTCAACCAGTATCAGAAAAAATGTCTTGTTTTGCCTGTCGCTCATTCCGACTCATTTTGCCAGCATGGCTCGCAAATTAAGTTTGATCCACTGTAGTCAAATGTACGATTTTAACAATGTCTTTACTACCCTTCTGTGCCTTGACGATGATAATTATATGTTGGAGTCTATGGATGATCCATAGAGATCTTGGATTTCACCCAAAATATCTTAATATGTGTTCCAAAGATGAATGAAAGAATGGAGCGACATGAGGTTGAGGAAGTAATGACAGAATTTTCATCCAAGTAGCTGTTTTCAGAATTTTCTTGAGCAGCAAAATCGGCATATTAGAATGATTTCTGAAGGATTATGTGACTAAGAAGCTAAAACTTCAGCTTTGCCATCACAGGAATAAATTACATTTTAGATATATTAAATTAGAAAACTGAATTGTAATAATATTTCAAAATATTACCTTTTTTTTTTTTTTTTTATCCAATGAATGCATATTTGGTGAGGATAAGTGTCTCCTTTCAAAACATTCATACCCAAGCATTTGAATGATTGTGTATTTGTGAAAAATGACACTTTTTGCCCAAAGTGACTCACATACACTTATTCCATTGGACAGTCTCTCACGCATATCTTGCTCTCAGGTAGTCTTGTTTAGGAAGCCAGCTCTCTAACCAGCGTGACTGGCGTCTTGTGTGTGTTTCAGGTGGCCCTGCATGCGTGCGGAGTGGCAACAGACATGGTGTTGGATCGCTGCCTCCAGGCGCGGGCGGGATTTGCGATTAGTCCGTGCTGCTACGGGTTCATTCAAAACACACTCAAGTTCAACTTCCCCAAGAGGTGAAAACCGATTCTCTCTGACTTTTCTCGCTCGTTATCTCTCTTTTCATTCGTTCCCCTAATTCCACAGTACACAACGGCAGTGTAGATATCATAATCCACAGTATATTAAAAGCTAAGCTCTGAAAAGATACCGACAAGAATGAATGATTTATGAGGGCGATTGAAAATGACTAATCATAATAGATAGCCATAATAAACGTTAATTATCGCCTCTATTTCTGTCTTTCTCTTCACATGAACGCTCTCGGGAATATAATGTCCTGTATCAACAATCACACAGCTGAGCCTCATCAGCTCCACGTTAAATTTTGGCAAGAAAATGTGAAAATTAGAGAGGGTGTTTTAAAACTTCCTAAAAGAGATTTGCTTCAGTTTTCCCACCCAATCCCAAGTCATCGCTTTCCAAATCTGGCGTAAACTTTCATTTAATTTCAGGCAGGAATTTTGCCGCGGGCCATGAGCATCAGGGTGGCAAGAGCAGCGAGCGCAGGAAATTATTTTTCCGTGGTTGTGTTCACGGTGTTGCCATGACAGCGGCCCATCGAGTGATTTGTCAGTTGTTGAATTCAACAGTAGGGCAGGAAGGGGCGACATGATGACAGACAGTTAATGTACCAAACATTACCTACCACACACAGTCGCAGAGCTCTTCAAGTGTTACATGAGACATCCTGTTGTATTTACACTCGACTACTTTCAGCTACCGATGGGTTTTTGTTGATCCGGATGGACTGTCCTCTTCTTAAACGTGTTTTTTCTTTAACGTGTCATGTCATTTTTCATTCGCGCCTCAGTGTGTGTGTTAGTTCATTAAGTCTGCCCCCCTCCGTCTCTCTCCACAGCACAAGGTTTGCGGAGACGTTGAGCTATAAGGTAAGTGCTTCAGCACTGGCTTTCACTCTTTTCATTATCGCCTACATGTGTGGGACGCCACACTGCCTGATACTAACCCAGCCTCCACAGGAGTCCATATGCTTCATGTACTGTATGTGAAGCTCAGTGTTTGGTTTAGTCCTGTAATTTCGATGCGAGGTATATCTTGGCTATATCAGTGTGAGCTGTAATTTGAAGAAAGTCTGATACTAGAAGCAGATGTTGTTTTTCCAACTCACACAGAACTCTTGAAATCTGGCATAGAAAACTATCTATACTGTATAATAAACATTTCTCTTTGTGAGCTTTGGTTAGGGGTGGCTGAAAAGCAACTTACCTTACCTGTTTGCTGCTTTTTTTTATAGCTGCCCTTAATTAATTAAAGACCCCCCTTTGATGAAAAGTAAGTTTTATACGTCTATGTGGTGTTTTATTATGCTTTAAGACAAACCATGTGCAAATTCATAAGTCAACACCATTGTTGAGCATTTTCTCCTTGAAACTGCTGTGAAAAAAAAAAAAACGTGGTTTGTAATCACTGGTGTCTTGTAACCAATCAGGTCCACGTACCGGCAGGCTTTAGCATATCATTGACAGCGGACTAAACGCGCTAAGGCTGATCATGTTAATTACCGTTATGTGTCCGATGTTGTAAAAAGCGATACTATTGTGCAGCGTTTACCTCAGTAAGTTGACTGAGCGGATCTCTGAGCTGGTGCGCGTGAGTGGAGGCGGAGCTAATTTGCATATTCATTGATTCGCGTATATTAAATGAAGCGAGGGTGCAGAGTTGCATTCAAGCTATTTTGAGGCACGAAGGCATTTTTAATGTCATTTTGGTGATCAAATATAACTTTTAAGGAATAAAAGTATTGAATACAGGGGGACTTTAATTTATTGATTATTTGTAGTCACAAATCTTTTGACAATTCGACAATCTCTATTCCATTTTTGCAAAATATTAGTTGTTTTCTTTCCTTTTGCAAGCCATTGCACCTTTTCATGCTTTTCATCTTCAGAAGGATCTTCTTCCTCCCCATATTTCATGAGAACTGTGACTTGCTTAATAATGTGGAACAACCTCTATCTAACGCAGGGTTTCCATTTACCTTAGAAGACCTGGCAAACTATTTAACAAACCTGTCTGAGATTGATACCAGTTAATTAAAAAGATAAGGGGAATAAAACAAACAAACTTGTTTTTGAAAAACTAAATTCTGAATGTTTATTGTACTAAAATTCTACTGATATGTCACTTGCATAATAAGTTGGAGCACAGTGTATATCAGTTGTTATTTTAGTATTATATATTTACTGTTTATTAATATTTTTATTTTTTAATATTCTATTTTTTTTATTTCTTTTTAAAAAAAATTCTAGTTAGCGTTAATTTATTTTTATATATTTGTATTTTTCTTCTAAAAATTGCATTTCAGCTTGTTGCCAACATTAATCATTTTTAATTTTTTCATCTAATATTTTATTTTTTGGTACCTGATTTCAATTAAAATGTGATTTGTACCTAGTGTGAAGACGAGTTCGGAATCAAGAACATTTTTTTTTATTATTATTATTATAATTCAGGACCAGTTCATCAAAAAAAGTAATAAAAATGTATTAATTTATTATTTTTATGATGTAATTTAATAGTTATTTTAATAGTTTTTAAACATTAGTACAATTACTGTAATACAATGTGAAATGTTTCCTACACTGCTGTTGAATCTACAGCACCACAACAAAATTGTTTTTTTTTGTAATTTTTGTTATTATTAGAAATTATGATTGGTGAAAGTTCAGTCAGCATTTGAAGATTATTTTTTCACAGGGCCAAAATCTGAAGTCTTTTATTGCTAGTTTGACATGTTCTCCGACAGCCGATTAATGGCCATTGAGATCAAATTTGACCTCAGACTAAATTCTGTTTGACACACAGTCCTGCAGAGAGACTTCTCCTACAACAGCCGTCAAATCAAACACAAATAAGAGAGCAGAACCTGATGACGCAACTAGTGAAACATGTCACAGACTGATGATGTGAAAGTCCGGACGAGTCTTCTTGCGTACGTCTTGACTACCGTTAATTGACCCTTCGCCTGCAGTTTGATTGACAGGACATCCTAACCAATCATAGCCCCGATTTCGCCATTTTGTCCGACAAAGCAGTCTGGGGAGTTAGTAGATTAACGTTGGTGAACTTGAGAAATTGTGTGTACTCACGTCTTTCCACGCTTGAAACAACATTCCTTCTGATGTTCATTCGTGTTTATTTGATGCTATAAATGAACTAGTATGAAGAGATGATCGGTTCACGAGCCGCTTGAAGGAGCGACAGCGATCTGTCACGACAGTATACGCTATTTATTGTTTAAACTTCTTTAAAAAATTATGATATTTTAAATATGAAACTGTTTCATATCAAAAGTAACCTGCTCTGTCTTGTCTGTCGACATGTTGTCAGCGTCCTCTTTGCTCCAGGATGTATTTTTCACTGCGTGAGAACATGATGTGAGGCGTGAGAGCGGCTTCTCAGACATAGCAACAGTAACTAAACGGGGCGGGTCTTTGTGAAGGATCAGTTGCATCCATTAATGTCAACTGAGATGGCTTACAGTGAGGATCGTGTTCGAAACGGTTTTAAAGGACTCTTATAAATTGTACAGTGTGCACCTGGCTTTAGTATGAGGTGATTTTTGTATTGACCATCAGTTATCACCATGAAAGTAATTTGTTTCAGCCACACTTTCTCTACCAGTGCATTCCTAGTTTACTATAGAGGATTTTCATCAGATTTTTGCTCTCAGCTCCAGCTCTGTGAAAATTATACTGTTACACAACCTGCCAGAGTCTGCATAGCATAAAACATCTGTCCATGAGCCGATGTTTTCTCTTGATTTTCTCAAGCTCGGATGGAATAGTGTATTCCTGGGAATAGAGTGCCCCTTGTAGTTGCACGTTGCATTTTTCCTGGTCCTGTGAGCACTGGAGAGGAGGCAGAAGTGTGAGACGCAGATGAGGTTAATCAGTCGTATCTCACTGTCATCAGTGTTTGCTTGACTCCTGCATCTTTTCTCTCACACACTGTGCTCACGGCCCCTGCTGGGATATCACCTACAAAGGGGCCTGCAAGAGACAGTCAGTGCACTGTGATTTAAAATGAACTCTTTGAAGTTCCCTACAGAACAACCTATTTTATTTTAATTGTTTGGACTTGATTTGAGTTCAAAATGAAATGAAAAAAAGATAGATTCTCTGCGCTTCTTTCCAATCAAGCATGATCGATGCAAAAGTTCTCATTGGTACGAATACTAAACATACTGAAGAAACATGCTGTAAATGCTGTGTTAAAGCATGTTTTGGAGACATTATCCTGAGTTATAGCATTGATCGCAGATATTAGCCCAGAGGACTCAACTTGAAAGGAGGAATCAATCTGCCAGCGCTGTTACGTTCCTTTCCATCAGCACTTGTTTCACTCAGTTAATGCAGAATAATGGTTGCTTGAAGCCATCGTTGGACAGCAGCAGCAGAGGAAGTCATTTTGTGGCGCTTCCTTGCAACAGTCCCCGCAAAAAACGCAATTAGAGCTCATTGATTAACATAAAATTAACTAGGTGCTGCTTTCCTCTGTCTGTGCTCTAATGGCTGGTTGCAATGGTTGATAAATTGTCTGCTCCCTCACCACAACCCTAACGATCTGATGCATTGATATTTCTCTGCAGCTGAGCTGTTTTTCACATTTTTTGTTTGCGTTTGTGCAAATGTGTATTGATGTGTTTGGTATGTTAACATATGTTCTATGGTTTCCACAGGAGCATATGATCCTGTGCAGGTTTGCGGACCAGACAGCTCTCAGTTTACCCTTGGAACGGCGATTAATCGGTAAGATGTTTTTTTGTTTTTTGTTTTTTTAAACGGGTGGTTGGAGTTATTGTGCCAGTTTTGCTCGAGGTGTTTTTAAATTCCTAACAGAGTTTGTCCATATGGCTTGCCCAGAATAAGCTGCAGTGTTGCGCAGACTTTTTGGCATAGTCAAAAGTCTGGCTGTGTTAGACCAGTAAAACCCTAGCAATCACTTAGAAACAGAGTTATTATTGACTAAGTTTACATGTGCACCAATAAGGTGATTGTTTCTCATTATCAGAGTAAGGTCTTAATAGCAGCAAGATATATACATGACACGAGCAGAACTCTTCACTGTCATTTATCATGATTATTCACCAATAAGATATACCGCACCAGATAGCCATACAGTATGCATGTCACCGGTCATTGTTTTAATTACTCACATCAAATTCAAAATACATTTTTATGGACGTACTGGATATTATTTGGCGCGGTGATGGACATCACAATGCCGGGTTTACCTGCGCTTCCGTCGCGTTCTTTCCGGAGAACAGAGACTCTGCAGCGAGTCGTGTTGGCAGAGTTTAGCGATTTGGCGAGGAGAAAACTTCAGAATAATGTCACGGTGTTCATTCATGAAGTCGTGTACGGCATACTGCATCCGTGTACTTCCGAGCACATGCACACTTTGGGGGGAATAATGCGATTTAAGGTGTTTACATAACTGTTTATTGCAATTAAAATCAGCGTACACCAAACAGTTTAATGCCATTTATGCTTACTACGATTATGAGCTTAATCGCATTACTTAAATCACAGTATTGCGTTTACACGAGGTAAAGTTTAACCAGCAATATTGCCAAAATCCCATTACAATCGCATTATTGAGGGAGCATGTAATCGGAAAATTAATGAAAATTAACATAAATAAAATAAACATTGACAGAAACAAAAGAACACACTTGGTTTATTTCAGCTAATTGCAAAGGCATTTTGAATTTTCTTCTCGTTTAACTTGAAATACTAATACCTTAAAGGGTTAGTTCACCCAAAAATGAAAATTCTGTCATTAATTACTCACCCTCATGCTGTTCCACCCCTGTAATACCTTCATTCTTCTTTGTAACACAAACTCAATAGACTGCAAATTAACCACCACTTTCAAGGTCCAGAAAAGTAGTAAAGATATTGTTAAAATAGTCCACGTGTGTCACGCTTGTCTCGCTCACGGTGGGTGCGCAGAAGCACGACGACTCAGGACAGATGAAGATAAACGATTTATTTGAACAGAACAGGTATACAGGATCAATACAGCTCGACATGCAACGTCAACAAAGAACAAGGACAGGACTGACACAGAGGGAATTTATACAGGCTGGCACACGAGGATAATGAGGGTTACACAGGTGAATGACATGACTAATTAACGGGCACAGGTGAAGACGATGAACTAATAATGACAATGAATGAAAACAGAACCACATGGCAAATGACAGGACAAAAATAAGGAACATGTGACCAAAGACAGAACGAAACGAAAACAAAGAACATGTGACAGAAACAAGACCGGGGAACAGAGTAAACAGTCAAACAGACAGACAGGATTGTGACATTACTCCCCCCTCCCGGAAGGCGCGACCTTGGCACCCTGGAGGCCGTGGTCAGGTTTAGGCAGTTCGGGTGGCCTCCAGGGTGTCTCCTGGACCTCCCGGGGGTCAGGCGGCCATGGCGGAGTCCGGGGACGAGTCACTGCTGCGGCCATGAGGTCAGGTGGCCATGGAGGAGTCCGGGGCAGGGTCCTGGCGGGTGCCAGGAGGTCCGGCGGCCAGGGAGGAGTCCGGGGCAGGGTCCTGGCGGGTGCCAGGAGGTCAGGCGGCCAGGGAGGAGTCCGAGGCAGAGTCCTGGCAGGTGCCAGGAGGTCAGGCGGCCATGGAAGAGTCCCCCGTTTCGGTGGGCCGGATGGCGCAGGTTCTGGCGGTGGCAGGTCTGGAGCCGGCTCTGGCGGTCAGGCGGTGGCAGGTCAGGCGCCGGCTCTGGCGGTGGCAGGTCAGGCGCCGGCTCTGGCGGTGGCAGGTCAGGCGCCGGCTCTGGCGGTGGCAGGTCAGGCGCCGGCTCTGGCGGTGGCAGGTCAGGCGCCGGCTCTGGCGGTGGCAGGTCAGGCGCCGGCTCTGGCGGTGGCAGGTCAGGCGCCGGCTCTGGCGGTGGCAGGTCAGGCGCCGGCTCTGGCGGTGGCAGGTCAGGCGCCGGCTCTGGCGGTGGCAGGTCAGGCGCCGGCTCTGGGAGGTCTGGAAGGTCTGGAGGTCTGGGAGGTCAGGAAGGGGTCTGGAGGAGCTCAGGAGGAGGAGGTCTGGGAGCAGGGTCTGGGAGCTCAGGAGGAGGAAGGTCTGGGAGCTCAGGGTCTGGGAGCTCAGGAGGGGGAAGGTCTGGCGGGTCAGGGAGCCCAGGAGGCTCTGGCGGGTCAGGGAGGTCTGGGAGCTCAGGAGGAGGAAGGTCTGGGAGCTCAGGGTCTGGGAGCTCAGGAGGAGGAAGGTCTGGGAGCTCGGGGTTTGGGAGCTCAGGAGGCTCGGGCCAGTTTGGGGGCTCGGGCCAGTCTGGGGGCTCGGGCCAGTCTGGGGGCTCGGACCAGTCCGGGAGCTCGGGCCAGTCCGGGAGCTCGGGCCAGTCCGGGAGCTCGGGCCAGTCCGGGAGCTCAGGTAGTTCTGGGGTTGGGAGCACCGGAGACGGCCCTGAGGTAGCGAGCACAGGAGACGGCCCTGGGAAGGCGAGCACAGGAGACGGCTCTGGGACGGCGAGCACAGGAGACGGCTCTGGGACGGCGAGCACAGGAGACGGCTCTGGGAAGGCGAGCACAGGAGACGGCTCTGGGACGGCGAGCACAGGAGACGGCTCTGGGACGGCGAGCACAGGAGACGGCTCTGGGATGACGGGCGCAGGAGACGGCTCAGGGAAGACGAGCGCAGGAGATGGGTTAGGGATCCACTCTTCCTGGGTCGGCGGAGCCATCGCGGCCGGAAGAGGGCGTGGTCTGAGCGCGGCGGGCTGTGTCTTGAGACCAGCAGCGGCGGAGCGCTTCAACGCCGACCGGACTGACATCAGCGGGGGGTCAAACCCCTTGGACCCCCGAATCGCGCTGCTCACCCCTCCGTGGTGACTGTGGGGCCAGCTGGCAGAACAGCCGGGGATCGCACCGCTAGAGGGGTATGTGAGGGCAGTCGGCGTTCGGTGGGCTGGCGTGGCCAGCGGTGTGTTGGATGGGACCGGACGGGGAACACACTCCTCAACCTCGAACCCAGAGTAGTTAAACTCTAGGACCAAGTTAATCAGATCAACTAGAGAAGAACTGCCCCCGGGTCCGTCAGGGCGAATGGTGCTCGCGTCCAGCCCCAACCAAAACACCGCATTAAGTGAGGCATCCGGCCAGCCCACCTGATGGGAGAGCTCGACGAACTCCCCCACATAACTCTCCAGCGGACGTCCCCGCTGCCGGATACCCCACAGACGATCTTCCGCCTCGGTAGAGAACATGGCGTAGATCGTTGCTGATGTTGTCCTTGTTTTGTGGGTTCTTCGTTCTGTCACGCTTGTCTCGCTCACGGTGGGTGCGCAGAAGCACGACGACTCAGGACAGATGAAGATAAACGATTTATTTGAACAGAACAGGTATACAGGATCAATACAGCTCGACATGCAACGTCAACAAAGAACAAGGACAGGACTGACACAGAGGGAATTTATACAGGCTGGCACACGAGGATAATGAGGGTTACACAGGTGAATGACATGACTAATTAACGGGCACAGGTGAAGACGATGAACTAATAATGACAATGAATGAAAACAGAACCACATGGCAAATGACAGGACAAAAACAAGGAACATGTGACAGAAACAAGACCGGGGAACAGAGTAAACAGTCAAACAGACAGACAGGATTGTGACAACGTGACTGCAGTGGTTCAACCTAATGAATTCCAGCGTCTGACCAGAAGGTGGCGCCTGCAAGTGTATCATCCATCCATCCATTTTCCAATTTTGCTGGTCCAATGTGGCTACAGCATAATATCATACAGGTAAAAATTGCTTTTAAATTGATTATTAAGTTGTTGGTAACACTTTATTTTATTGTCCTTGTTACATATATTATGTATTTACTCCAGTAATATCAGTAAATGATACGTAATTACATGCAACTAACCCTCAACCAAATTCTATTCCTAACCCTATAGTAAGTATGTGTTATTAATTATTATTACTCAGTACTTAAATGTATAATTACAGTGTTACAAAGACTTAAAGTAAAGTGTAACCAAATTGTTTAATTAAGTTTTATACCGCGAGCACAAATTATGCAAAAGCGCCATCCTTTCCGGCTCACTCTGTCTCGTTTTAATTCACTCCTTCAAGTGTGAATGAGTGAATGAGGGTACAGAGGGATGAAGATCTCCCCGCTCTGTGACCTCTCTCTCCGTCAAACTTCTCGCTACAGTTCACTTGCAGCCCCGCAGTCTCATCACAGTCTCGCATAAATCTGACGCTGCTGTCATCTTTCCTTCCAGTGCCCATCTTTTATAGCTGGTGAGATGACAGCCTCTCAGCCTCTCCATAAAACACATGCGAACCAGCGCGGTTGCCTGTGCCACGCCAGTCAAAGCCAAGACTTTCAAAAGGCTTTCAAAGGCAGATATCTTTGAGTGTAGATGAGCTGTTAATTACACTTTGATAAGATGATAAAGTTTGTTTATAGTCTTTTCAAATTGCACCGCTTTAAGTTTTTCTTTTTTATACGTCAGACTGCAGAGCTTCTTTAAAGAAATGTCTGTTATTTAAGTCGTTTGAAATTCCATTTTCGGTTAAGTTTCAAAATTAATTGAGAGATTGATGTTGTTCTTTTGAACTTTCTGTTCATCAAATAATCTTGAAAAATATATCATGGTTTCCACAAAACTATGAAGCAGCACAACTGTTTTCAACATTAATGATAATAATAAGAAATGTTTCTTAAGTATCAAATCCGCATATTAGAATGATTTCTGATGGACACTGAAGACTGGAGTAATGGTGCTTAAAACGAATATATATATATATATATATATATATATATATATATATATATATATATATATATATATATATATATATATATATATATATATAATTCAAATATATTCAAATAGAAAACATTATTTTAACTACAAGTTATTTTTCTCCCTCAATCACCAGGGAAGCGCTGTATGGGACTGGTGGACTTGGACCGCAGTTGGGCCGCCGAGACTCATGGGTATTCTGTGAGGGTGATGACTATGGTCCCTGAGGGCTGCTCGCCGAAGAACAATATGCTTGTGGGCTTTCCTACAAGATAACGCGGACTCACTGAGAAATACCCACATCAAGACAACATTCAGGACTACAAAAGTATTTTTTTACACCATGAGATGTTTGATTTTGGGCAATTTATATTTCCAAACATTTGTTTTTAGAGATAGTTCCCTCAAAAATGTCAATTTTGACATCATTTAGTCTCTCTCAAGTCATTCCAACCACTTTTTCTTTTTTTTTTAAATTCTCCTATGAAATAAAAAAGGCGATGTTAGGCATGTCTGAGTCGATCTTTTCTATACAACGAAAGTGAATGGTGACAAAAAAAAGTTTTGCAAAGTCTGTTCGATTTGTGTGCTACATTCCAAGACTTCTGAATAGATATGGTCACTTTGTATGAGGAACAGAATCTGAATTAAGATGTGCATTTATGGTGCTTTTTTATACTTTTTTTGTACACAATCGCCATTTCTTTTATGCAAAACAGAAGCTTTGACATTCTGTCTGATATCTCGTTTTGTTTCACAGAAGAAAGAAAATAATCCTGCTTTTGAATGACATTAAGATTTTTGTTTTCCTTCTAAACCCGAAAGCACAGAATGCTATCTATTTGCACATACAGTACACGGTTTGATCTAATTGTGCAATCAGTATATCTGTTGGTTAGTTTAATTTTAAATGGCTTCATCTAAACAATTAGACATTTCACTAATGTCTTTCAGTACTTTCCTACTTGATTTGCGTGCCTGAGGTTTGAGTGTAAAACGAGACAAAAACCAGAACACCTCTCAATAAATTAAACATGACTTCAGATGCTGTTTGCAAATCAATCACATTGAATTGTGTAAAACCACCTCGCACCCTCTCCTCCACCATTATCGCATATTATGCACAAAACAAAAGAGTCTCCAAAGAGCCTGGTATTCCCAAGTTATTACCGATGTAAAATTATTCATTGTAATTCGCACTTCTCCGTCGCAAGAACGCCGAGACGTCGCTCTTGAGCTTTTGTCTCAAAGTGTTTGATCAAAAGTATTGAAAGTAAACACGAGGAGGGAGGAATTTATCACAATTCCCTTGCGTCACGGGTCAGGAGAATTGGGGGGGGGGGTTAATATTTATGAAATGGTGCGTGCATGGATTAATCTGACCGCGGTTATGAATATTTGATTAGGCCACGGCTCACACAAATGTCAAAGCACCGCATCCGGTCTACAGCGTATGCTGATATATGAACTATTCCCGCAGTTTTACTTTGCTGTGTTTGGACCCATACTGTCATCAAACACCCGTGGACTGTCACATATATGATATAGAGATGAGATCTGTTCCTCCGCCATGAGGAAGTGCACAACCTTAAAGCTTTGAGGAGCCGAGCTAGCAAAGCTCATCTGAATTCTGCTAGCGGAGCCAATCTTTCTGAGTGTGAAAGACTGGAGACGGGGGCACCTTCCAAAGAGCTGGAATCATTTCAATGGGAAACGCTGCTTCTTTCCCCAAGGATTGGCTCTGGTCCATGACTAAATGTACATGAAAAACAAATACATATGGGATAGGTTGAAAATAAAATGAGGCTAGATAATAACTGTACTACTGTAATATTGAGAAAGATGTTGAAAGATTGTTTCTTTTGTCTTTTTTGTTTTTTCCCCACAGAAATACAAAATATGATGCAATATGCCAAAATCTGACAGTACCACATGCACAATGCAAAAAAAAAAAAAAAAAACATCCCTTGAAAAGTCAATACTGAAGGCAGAAGTGTAGGTGTCAGTAGAGTTTAGGTTTTTTCTACTGAAAACATGTTGAAAATGCTCTAAATGTTTTTATCAACACAATCTTTTGCAATATTGGCATTTATGGAGGAAATACTCACTGTTTGAAAAAAGACATCAATTGGTTATGATGCAAATTAAATCTGACTGAACCACTTAAAAATGGGTTTCATGGTCTTTTCTGCGTGGAACAATTTACATTAGGATGTAAATATGGTCCTCCTCTGCATGCAAGTTAGATTCCCAGTGGTTAACTCTCAATAACCTTTTAATATTTTATGGTTATTAAAATAAATATTCAATGTAGTGATGCAGAAATTACAGTATTTTCTGTATAGAGCTGCGTTGTCAGTGTCAAAGCATTTGCTTAAGAACAACTCGTGCGAAATTATCCTTGAACTTAAGTATGTGACTGTTCCCATTCCATTTGTGTAATAGTAGTGAACTATAGAGTCCATTAATTCCCCCAACCACTTTTTCATCGGTGTCGGTTTAATTTTTTTTCATAGCGAGAGTTATAAAATCAATGATCCAACCAATCAGCTACAAAGGTGAATCACAACATTACAAAATCTGACTTGAAGCAAAAAATTATTTGATAATCGGACAAAAAGACAAAGGTACAAGACTGTGTACAATGACGGCTTTAGTGAGGGAAAGAACTACAATCCTGTGAAGCCTTGCGAATGACAATGGAGGAAATAAACTTCACTTAAAGTTAATTAAACAGTAACTGTAGAAACAATATCTTTTAAGATTATTGCAATATATATACAAAGTTCTGTCATGAAACTCTATATGGCGCAGGCTAATAGGTCCTTAACTTGACCTGTTTACAATTATATCATTCTCTATAGAGCACAGCTGATTGGTTGCTGCTGTATCAGTAGCCAATGAACTCGCTGCTAAACTCAAATACTTGGTCTGCATTTGCTGTAGCAGTTGCAGCGCACTTTCAGAAGCTCCCCACCTTCCCCAGCTCCACCTGTATAGTTCTGCTATGGGTAATTCATGTATGATACAAGTATTTTGGCAACATATCAAATTATGTTTACATCATTCATGATCATGTCATGGTGCTTCATGAAAGTGGCCATTATTTGTAACTCTTCTGGTGCGATTTGTGTACTGCATCATGGGTAATGTAGTTCTTCATAAAGAATTTAACTGTTAAACATGATTATTTTCAAAAAAATAAGTTAATGTTGACTGAGTTCTTCAGCAAATGCATATACCATCGATTTAACAGCCTCTGACTTCACAGTCTAAATTTTAGTGTTACCGTTAAAAAATTATTTTCTTATGGAAAGAAATTATGGAGTTTTTAATTCCAGATCCTGATTGTTGCCACCTATAGCTCAAATCACATGGCTTGTTGAAGAGAGGTGTTTTACTTTCCATAAGTTCTTATGAATTTCACATGGTGGACAATACAAGGAAAATAGCGACTATATCACCACAGCAAGATTTGCTTCTTTTCTTTTTTACACAATTTAAAAATTACATTTTTTATATGCTTTCTACAATGCTAATTAAAGTCTGCTTGTGTAGCCAAAAACCCAAGAGATAGAAAAGATGCATCAAGGGTGCTGAAAGCGCTTCTCAGATCACAAGTACAGACTGTGCTATTGCTTCCTTCACGGTATCTCCCGTTTCCTCCTTACTTCGCAGACAGGGAAGTCAGTTTCTTTGGAAATATCAGAAGAGCAATGTGCAATTTCACCTATGGCAGGCCGCAAAATTCATGAGCAAATCAAGGCGCAATCCGCCTTAAATTCATCTGTGACAAAACCTAATCAGAAAGCGCGGCAGGCTCTCCAGTTCTGAAGAGGTTGAAAATGAGTTTTTCTCCAGTGTCACCATTCATAGAGGCTGTGGACGTATCTCCATGAATTTAGAGTGACCGTGTCTCTTCTTAACGTATCTTTCAAATGTCACATTGTAGTTCATGCTCACCTGGCCTGAAAATACACATGAAGCACTCTTTATGACACCGATAACAAACTTTGTGAGGCACTACAGATTTAAATATCAGCCTATTGATATGTCAGCTAGAATAGCCAGAGTCACTGAATAATTTTGCTTATTGGATTTTTCTTTGCTTCATTACAAAATGAATGATTTCAATAATGATTTGTTTGCATTTTATTTAAAGAATGTAAATATGATTTCAACGTCCCTCTTCAGCACACTCTGATTTCAGTTTCTTCTGATTTAGAAAGTTTTCCTGACTTGAGTTACAGGATATTTGTTGTGTTTTCTGTGCTGGAATCTTCTGGAACTGTTTAGGGTAAAGTTGTCAAAATAGAACATATTTACTTCTAATTCTACATTTACACCAAAGCTGAATGTGGTCCAAATTTTTTGTACTAGGAAAAAAATCACATAAAATCTGACATTTTCAATTCCAGTATGGGCCTCTTTCATCTGACCCATAACGGTATCACAATCTTGGCAATGTGACATGAGTGTGAACATTCAGGTAATTCATATAAAATTCATTCTAAATCATAACATATCATAATAATCATGTTCTTGACTTACAGCGAAGATGATGGTGAAAATGGCCAGTGCACACTTGCATGCGTAACGTACATAACATCACTTACCGTCTACTTTATTAGGTCCACCTTGCGAGTGTCGGGTTGGACAATGTGCTGGAAACATTCCTCAGAGATTTTGGTCCATATTGACACGATGGCATCAAGCAGTTGCTGCAGATTTATTGGCTTCACATCCATGAGACGAATCTCCTGTTCCACCACACCCCAAAGCTGCTCTATTGGATTTAGATCTGGTGATGTGGAGGACATTTGAGCTGATTTAAGCTTTGTGACATAGTGTTTTATCCTGCTATCAGAAGATGGTACACTGTGGTCACAAAGGGATGGAAATGGTCAGCAACAATACTCAGGTAGTCTGTGGTGTTTAAAGGGTTTGTTCACCCAAAAAATGAAAATAATGTCATTTATTCCACACCCGTAAGAATTAAGATATTTTTGATGAAATCTGATGGCTCAGTGAGTATCTATTGCCGGCAACGTCACCGAACCTCTCAAGATCCAGAAAGCAACTAAAGACCGTTCACGTGAGTACAGTGGTTCAACCTTAATATTATAAAGCCACGAGAATACTTTTTGTGCGCCAATAATCATAACGACTTTTCAACAATGTCTAATGATGGCCGATTTAAAAAAAAAAACATCTTCATGAAGCTTAACAAATCTTTTATTTCTAATCAGTGATTCGGATCGTGTGCCAACTGCCAAACATGAGGGTGAGTAATTAATGACATAATTTTCATTTTTGGGCGGACTAACCCTTTAAATGGTGCTACATTGGTACAAAGTATGCCAAGAAAGTATCTCCCGTACCATTTCACCACCGGCACCAGCCTGAACCTGTGATACAAGGCAGGACGGATGCATGCTTTCATGTTGTTTAACGTCAATGGTGCATGGTGAGCAACACTCCCTGGTTTTCACGGTGCATTGGGAATTTTTAGGGAGCGAACGTTTCAGTGCCCTGGAAGGATTTTGCGATTGAGACGGCCCTTAAAATGGCCGACTCCCTGATCAGTGCCCTGACTACTGAATAGGGAGCAGATTGAGACGCACCCTATATACTTGACAAAATAAGCAGAACATTATTGGCTTGCAGTATAAATGTAGTCAAACAAGCCGTGCACATTTGAGTGTGACTTTCCAATATCTCACTAAACTCCACTGAGCCGTTTACTTTTTCCCCCTCTATAATATTGCACCTTTTTTAAAGTGTAGAGCATGAATATGGCAGTGGATATGACTGATTTGAGACTGGACCAGATTTAGATGCTTAAGTGTTTACCCAATGAAAATAGAGACCCCTATTTCACTTGCCCTCTGACCAAAGCTATGGGGGAACTAAAAATGAGACGTAACCCTGAGACCTGAAAGTCAAGTGATGACTTGGAACCATAAATCTTCCTTCCAGCAGTTGTCAAACTCAGGTGCCCTCCTGTCTGCAAAAACCTTTAGCACTCACTATAGCTAATGTACTGTAGCCTATGTGTATGCAATTATATTGGGTTTACTGGGGTATGTAGAATAAGCGCTCCCGTCTCTCCTTATTGGGCACAGAGCTCGTTCAGAGTGTGGAGAGAGAGAGAGAGGGGGAGAGAGAGAGAGAGTGCTGAGCGCACCGACTCCGCGCTCCAGTCCACGGTTCTCCACCGGAGGAGCGGAGCGCAGACAGAGACGCTGCCGGTGTTTCATGCATGAACAGCAGTCACTGCCTTCTGCTCGACCCGCTTCGAAGCTTTGAAAATTGACGGATCTAGACATCACCATCATTCCTATTTAAACAGCGGACACCAGCGGCTACGTTTGGATATACGCACCGTGCGAGAGATGTGGATCATAAAGTTCATGATGATTTGGACCTGCTGGTTCGGAGCGCGCGCGGACTTCGATGGCAGGTGAGACGTGCTGACGATGGTACCAATGAGTTTTGGGTCGAGCAGACAGTTTTTTTGAGAGCCATTTCATGCTTTTTAAAAGGTGACTTAAGCAAAGTGCTCTAAGATTTGAAAACGATTTGAAACATTCCATTCTAAGATTTGAAACACTCTATTCTACGATTTGAAACATTCCATTCTAAGATTTGAAACACTCTATTCAAGCTGAATGTAATAATGAATTAATATATGCTGGGCTATAGATATGCCTTTAAAAGTAACAGAGTTTTAAAGTTCATTTAGTTTGGTTTGAGGTCAAGGTCAAAAGGTGTTTATTTGAATGAGAATTTAATGCTGATCATTCTTCAAACATCCAGTTTTGAATAAGCAGTTGTATAATGTGCACAATTGTGATAACAGGGCTGTTTAATATCATAAAAAAAAATTAGATAAAATCAAGGAGACACATATTTTAATAAGAGGAACAGGGTTGACTGATAACGAAAGCTATAAAAAGTCATTGTTTTCATGTTAAAGATTTATTTCTGCAATTTTCGTGAAATGAGTCGTAAATAATATTTAAATGTGCTTTTGAAAGCAAGTTTAGTGCTGTTGTGATCAGTAGATTAAAGTTTACTGTGTTGCATCTTCAGCTGCTCTTAAAGAGCTTCACAAATGCAAAATACTAGCATTCATTTTTTAACTTGTGTTGAATACTTTATCTAATGGAAGTTTGAAAAAGAGGAGAAGAAAAAAAAAAAAAAGTATGTTCAAGAATCATTTATTCTCCCTCGTGGACAATCAGCGCACATGCTCCCGGTTGTTTCGTGCCCCAACATGTAATGTGAAATATGTGGTGAACAGAAACGTGCCAAAGATTCAAATCTGCTTAAAGCTTCATTGAGATTAAAGGGTATTGAATGTCCTTGCTTGAAATTAACTATGTGCTTTAGTATCTTACTATACCTTAAGGCAAGTTTTCTCGGTCCGTTCCTGCACTGCACATTTCAGGGGTCTCAGTAATCTGACACACCCATAGTCCTTGAATCCCTCTGCTAGTGAGATGATTACTGAATTAGATGAGATATCCAAAATGTGCAATCTGAGGAGCTTTCAAGAATGAATTGCTGCAGGGCCATTATTATAAGGGTTCATTGATCTTTCCTGTGACATGGAGAAACTTCTTTTAAAACAGTGTGTTAGCTTATGACTCATACTTATTGAGCATTGCTGAATCACATCAATTATTATGTAATGCTTAATTATACCTCATTTAAGTATGGATTGTTTAATTGGGATTATACTCATTAAATATGGGAGTCAAATACTTCATTTATTACATTATGTATAATATACTTAATTAAACCCATATGCACCACTTTGAAGTCAACATGAAATCAAAACTGAGCCTATTTACTTTCCTAATGCACGTCCTTGTTCCTAATGTGTACAATAATTATTTTTCAAGATATTTTTTGAAATCAAAGTAACATTTTGCTCAGCACTGATTCCTGCCCTACAATTTTACTATAGTTCGACACTGTCGTCATGACATTTCAAACCTGTATGAATTTGTTTCTTCCTTGGAACACAAAAGAATACATTTTGAAACTTTTTTTTTTTTTTACAATTGAAATCAATGGGGTCCATTGTTGCTTTGGACCCCATTCACTGTCATTGTATGGGCATATAAAGTACCTTGTCAAAGGAAATATAGAAAATGAGCGTATAAAGGAATTTTTCATTTGCTAAATACATCACGTAATGGAAATAAAATTGGTTTCAAATTGCACTTCAACGTAATATAACTTTGCGTTGCTTTGTCAATTAAGTATGCATCACCTAATTTCGTCATGTATTAAGTATGCATTGCCTAATTATGTCATGTTTTAAGTTTGCATCACCTAATTACATCATAAGTATGCATCGCCTCATTACGTCATGTATTAAGTATGCATCACCTAATTACGTCATATATTAAATATGAATCACCTCATTGTGTCATGTGTTAAGTATGCATCGCCTAATTATGTCATGTATTAAATATGCATTGCTTAATTACGTCATGTATTAAGTATGCATCGCCTCATTACGTCATGTATTAAGTATGCATCACCTAATTACGTCATATATTAAAAATGAATCACCGCATTGTCATGTATTAAGTATGCATTGCTTAATTACGTCATTTATTAAGTATGCATTGCTTAATTACGTCATGTATTAGGTATGCAATGCCTCATTACATGATGTATTAAGTATGCATCGCCTAATTAAGTCATGTATTAAGTATGCATTGCTTAATTACGTCATGTATTAAGTATGCAGTGCCTCAATACGTCATGTATTAAGTATGCATTGCTTAATTACGTCATGTATTAAGTATGCATCGCCTCATTACGTCATGTATTAAGTATGCATCGCCTAATTAAGTCATGTATTAAGTATGCATCACCTAATTACGTCATATATTAAATATGAATCACCTCATTGTGTCATGTATTAAGTATGCATCACCTAATTATGTCATGTAATAAATATGCATTTCTTAATTACGTCATTTATTAAGTATGCATTGCTTAATTACGTCATTTATTAAGTATGCGTTGCTTAATTACGTCATGTATTAAGTTTGCATCACCTAATTAAGTCATGTATTAAGTATGCATGGCCTCATTACGTCATGTATTAAGTATGCATTGCTTAATTATGTCATTGCTGTGAATGCATCACTTCCCATTCACTGTTACAGTCACTCGGTTCTCACAGGGTGTTCCGCTGAGACACTGGCCACCCAAGTGTGGACTTGTGAATACAACTCCTGCCGTGATCTTTATGGCATCTTTTATCTTCCGCTCTTCTGGGAAGCATTTTGTCCTTTTGGCAAGATGAGCAATAGCTGTCCTTCCAAATGGACTGGAAATTTATTCACTGGCAGAAGTATTTTTTGTGTTAAAATTCAAGCTTGGTTCTTTTGCTTCTTCATTTTTCCCTTATTTATCATTGCCAGTTGCCCAGAGGCAGAGCACAGCTATGATGCGGTTTCACGAACACATCCGTACTCAGTTTGGGGGACATTAATAACGAGCTTTTGGTACAACATTACCAGCACTCTTTTAGAGACATAATGAATAACTAATGCATATTTTTTTGTCATCTGTATTTGTCCAAATGACCTTAGCGCACTCATTTAGTCAAGACTCTTTTGTTCATTGCTTTCTATACATTCTAACTTCTCTGTGTCATCCCATACATCATGAGCTTAATGTTTGTGTAACTCACAGACACAATATTGATGCTTTTTCCTCAGGGCATGACTTGTGCTGGCATTTCAGGAGCGGGAGCTGCCCACTTTAATGAACGTGTGCATTAACCTGCTGGCGTACATTATTAATTTCAGTCGTGATGGAGTTTGCTTGTCACTAGGGCCATTATTTGCCAATTTGCCCTGCTTATAAACCTGCTTCACTGCCCCGATCTAAATTCATAGAGAGAATATAGTGCATGAGCACACTGTGAGGGGCCCATTCATTATTTCCGGGCCCTTAGCAGGGGCCGTTAAGCTCCTGTCTAATGGCTTGTGCCACACCTGAGGGATGACTCGCTGCTAAACCGCCAACTTGTCATTTGCTGACATGATAACAAGAGTAATCAATTATAGACACGCATTAAAGTGTCCAACTTTTTAAACTCTTCAACATGGGGCTGTGGACTGTTGAACGGTCTCACTGGAGCACCCCTCATTCATCTAATGTATTTTGTCAACAGTGCTTTGTTACTGTCTATCTGTTTGTCCGTCTGTCCATCATTTTTTCCATCCATCTGTCATTTTTTTCCATCCATCCATCTTTCTTTCATTCTTTCCATCCATCCATCTATCCATAATTCTTTCCATCCATCCTTCTTTCTATCATTCTTTCCATCCATCCTTCATCTTTCCATCGTCGTTTCCATCCATCCATCCATCCATCCATCGTCCTTTCCATCCATCCATCCATCCATCCATCCATCCATCCATCCATCCATCCATCCATCCATCGTCCTTTCCATCCATCCATCCATCCATCCATCCATCCATCCATCCATCATCCTTTCCATCCATCCATCCATCGTTCTTTCCTTCATCCAACATTCTTTCCATCCATCCATGCATCTTTCATTCTTTCCATCCATCCATCTATCCATAATTTTTTCCATCCATCCATCCATCCATCCATCCATCCAGCGTTCTTTCCATCCATCCATCTTTCTATCATTCTTTCTATCCATCCTTTTGTAGGGGATAGTACAGTTAAAGACCCAAAAGACCAGATATGATAAATGAAGACCCGGAGTCAGAGTTTAAAAAAATAAATTGAAGAAAATTTTAATAAAGAATAGTTTGCAGTTTCATTAGCAGAAGCCAGCTTCAAGTCTCACAAGGAGTTCGTAGGCCGCTCTCTGTCTCCTCCTCTCTCTACATTCACATTTCCACAACAATTATACTCTAAAAGAGTCCACTAACTACGTCATTACTAAGATACTGATTGGTTTAGAAAACTAGACAAAACTGGTAATTTTCCACACATGGACAGATAGTCAGAATCATATCTCCTTCCATCATGATGCTGACGATTGGACCCTGAAGTTAGGGACAGAATGTCCTTCTAGGTCAGGCCTAGGCGCCTTCAGGTCTCCAGTCCAGATGACAGTAGTCCACCAGTACCCATAACAGACCTGTACAGAACACTGAGCGCACATACATAGATACACATGATTCACAGCTTCTTCAAGGCTGAAGTTGATCTGAGCTCTGCACTGAACAGGAAACTTTCCCAAAACATACTGATAAGTTGTACTTTTCTCTCAGTCAGAGGTACAGACAATATACATCACTATTTTCTAGTGTTTGAAAATGAAAAGGAAATTAAAGGCTTTAACGTAAGTTAAAGTTACTCATTCTAAATAATAACATATTCAGAAAGATAATTTTTATGATAAATCACTCAAAATATATATATATATATATATATATATGTTGAAGCGGCAGTGGATCCCAGAATCCACCCCTTCAGTCCCCCCTTAAAGGCCAATGTGGAGTCCTAAACAACACATCTGGTCTTAACAATAGAAGTCGCTTCAAAATTTTACATTTATGACCCATGCTCCCCTGGCAGGTTACAATTTTGATAAAATAGACAATATGTTTTCCCTTTAAATACTTGCTAGAACATAATATTCTACAGAGCACATAGTGCATTATTGACCTTCAGACCTTACACATAGTTGTCTTTACATCAATCTTGGCAAATACAGATTATCATCAAATTCATTGATTACAAAACAAGTGCATATTTATTCTCTGGAAGCCGGGCTAAATGAGTAATCACTGTTACTGCATTCCTGGCATGGGCCAGACCCTCAGTCACCCCTCAGATCCTAAATACAGACATTGCCTGCAAGCATAAATACCAGGATATATACACTGGTTTTTAGAAAAATATAATTTCCAATTCATTATATAATACAAGAAGATGGATTCTAAATCCACTCCTTTCCATTTCTTAAGATTAAAAACAAAATTGTTATTTATCTCAAAATAAACAATGAAAATTGTACAAATGTACCATCGCAATTACATAACATCTTTTCAATTTTCTTTTCCTGAATCCTCTAAAAAATAGGAATAACAGAAGAAAAAAAAATTTACTTCATTATCTTCCCTAAACCTTTTTGTTAAGCTTTCTTTTCACAACAGATCAATTTACAGTCATTAAAGCCCACATAGATAAAATAGAACACAAATGAAAATAAACCAAAACTGGTTAATGTTAAAGACATTTCATCAAAATTACATAAGCATCAAAATATAAAAATTCAATGATATCAAAAAATTGTTTGTCTTAAATTGCAAATATCTTTTTCATGATATCATTCTTGATCATACTCAATACCTAATTATTCTTAATCTTAAACTCAATTTTCACAATATTTCACAATACTCAGACCATGTCAACAGTACAGTATCAAAATCAAATAATTAGTACTTCCTTTAAAGTTAGTTTTGTTCTCAATATCTTGTCTGTTAGAACAGCTTGGGCTAAATTACCAAAATATTAAGCCTTGGTCATTTGGCATTGATACTCATCTCATCAGTCTTGCAATTTCTCCAAAATTATCATAAACACAATTTTATGTATATAATCTTCCATATTACTTCATAAATTATATAAATTTGAACTATAGGCCATTATACATTTCTTTAAATCTGTTTTGAAACTTAGTCTCATCTTTTAAAGATCACTTCCATAGTTCGTAATATTATTAACTTGATTTGACTGAATATGTTCTTAAATCAATCCACTAATACTATCAGCATTTTTATTTTCATAACATTAATTTTAACTGCTTTACTTTTTGTTATAACTACTTGTCACAGTATTTCTCTATCAAATGGTTAGTCTGCAGATTCAAAAAATATTATCATTATTGTCTCAGTCCCACTTATCTGTACTATTTTGCAGAAACCAAAATATTATTTTACTCAAATCTCAATAGGTTACACAGACAGCCTTGTAGCTGCTTTCTCCCTCAACCGTTATTGCATAAAATGTAGTTCTCTAGACATCTACTGTCATACATCCATTTAATTTAATAAAAATAAATAAATCTTAAATTTATATTCTCTCCTTTATTTGCCCACCGGCCTTCCATATATGAGGGTGCTCTCTGGATAGTGTTTAATAGTGACTGAGCCAATGTGTCACTTTGTCTCTGCCGTCAAATCTTATAACATACGTTTATCATTCTGATCACAAATAACTGACAGTATTTAACTTTAGACCCTCAGTTGGATTTAGACAAGGGTTTTTAACCCATGCACGGCAATCTTAAATTCCACATTACCTTTTACATAAATACTCTTAAATATACTAATCCAGAGAGTAATTCAAATCAACAACAGAAATGACAAAAGTCATAATTACCAATAGCAGACAGAGCTGGATAACCAATCCACTTAAAGCTCGTCCTGTATGTTCTGCATCGTCTTTTCGTCAGATTCGATCAGAAGTATCGGCTTCTGTAAAATTATTGTTGTTTCGCTTAACCAAACTGTAATGATAAAAACACTCATTCCAGAGGTTAATGACATACACACACAATAGGGTCATGATAGTTCCCCAAAATGAACACGTACAAACAGTCAACATCACACACACTTATTCACATATATATGAACTGCTCATTTTCTAGGTCTAAAAACATATTTGAACTTCACATTTTTCACGTAAGTTTTACTTAGTGTTATATAATCTGTAATCCAGTCTCAAACCATGTCTCTTCACTATAATTTGTTTTATTTAGAAAAGTCAGCAGAGTTCTTATAGTTCTAACATCATTACTTTGTTTTGTTCAAACTTTAGCAGGCCGATAACAGACACAGCACCATCCTTGCCTCCACCCCAGCACTCTCTCTCTCTCTCTCTCTCTCTCTCTCTTTCCTACTGTGCAAATAATCTTTTCAACAGCCTCAAGACTGTAACTTAGACAGAATGAAATATTTAATTCATTACTGCATAGAAAACTGTTAATCATTAACCAATGTTATTAATACATGTTTATTTTTCAGATTAGAAAAAAAAAACATTACCACAATCCTTATATATTATCCTAGGAGCCTTTTTAAGGTTATCTTTAGTTTAAATGCTCACTTTACGCTACTTCCTCTTGAATCTGCAAATGCGGTCTTCATCTTTAGCCACCACCATGTCTTTGCATTCCTATGCCATGTCTAATGACCTGCTGGAGTAAAACTATGATGCAGACTTATTAGTTCAAAATCAACACAGTCTCACAGATTCAGGGATTCACATTAATACTGAATCCAAAACTTGTACAGTTTTTGCCAATAGGGCAACCAACATCATGTTAATAAATTTTGCCCTGGTCTCCCCAGAAATTACGGACAGTCACCTCATGGTCTCAGTCGGCTCTTGAAAGCTCATTTCCATCAGCTCTTTATCAATAATCTCCTCTTCCTCAGGGTGCTGTCCCCTGGCATAGTTGCATCAAGTTGTGGACACTTGTCACAATGAAAAACAAGCCATGCTAGGAATGCGGGTTCTGGTGAGTGGTATGGAGGAACATTTTTGGGTCAGACTTCTGTACTTCTCACAGATCCCCCCTTAATGATGCTGCTGGCCTCACAGACATCCGCTCCACTCTCATACCCATCTCACACACAACACCTCCCTTCAGGGGAGATGCCCAGTGGCGGCGGTAACCCCCTGCCTTAGGTTGTCCCCTGTCTGGCCAAAGAGGATCTTACCCGTCATTGAGAAATCACCTCGTGCACACTGGTAACCGCTCTTTCCCATTCCAGAATCTTTGACAGTTTTCTTCAACAGAATCAGGTGTTTTGTTGAGCTTAAGGAAGATGCATTCAAGAGCCAGCAGAGCCATTGGACTGCCTAATAGTGTTACAACAGGGAAACAGGTTCATTACAGCAGTATTTAATCACTAAAAGTCATTAGACATCTTCAAAGCAGAAACGTATCAATGCTGAGATTATACTCAGTGACTTTAGTTATCACAACCATCCATTCAGTGGAATGTTCTGCTACATCTTTAACTGGAACCATCGGCCCTGTGCATGGTGGTGACTAGGATGAGACAAAAAGCTACTGGTCATAAAATAAATTTGTCAAAATAGTCACTTCTGTCATTCCAGGTTTGTATTTAAAGACCTCTTTAAAGACATTTCATTTTACTTTGTCACTTTTAACAACAAATTGCCCTCTTCATGGCACTCATTTCTTTAACATCTTTGTCAATGATTTTCAACTGGCACCCTATGCTTTTACTATAAATATCTTATCACTTATAACACCGGTTAAGATAGCAGCATTTAGCTGAGTTTGAATAAGATGGAGAGAGAGATTCTGTGGCATTCAGGACTGGTACACTGCATTCTCATAAACTTGTAACATCAGACATTTGTCTGATATCTTTTGACTGTGGCCCAGCTTTAGACTTTGCCATAATTGATATACATTTTTGAATTAAACATCATTTTTATATTTACTTTTACCCACATATCAAAAGGAATTTAGAAATTACCAATTTCCCATCAGGTTGAGTCCTTTTGACACTGGCAGTCAAGTCGTTTAACTTGCCATTTAAACTATCTATGTCAATCAAAAACCAAACATTTAGAACTTAGAGTTCCTACATCAGTTTAGTTATTTACCCTACGGTAGTGATGTGCTCATCACATTGAAAACATGCTTCAGACTGTTCAATATTTCCCATTAAGTGAAAAATTCTTTCATTACATCCAATAATCAATTATCATCTTCTATACTTTTAAATTTTTGTAACTCACATGTTTTTGGAGTCATTGTTTGAAATTTGACATCAACCTGTTCATTCACTATAAAACGTTTAGTTCTTTCTCAGTTTCACAAGCTAATTCTCAGACAGAGTGGAAGTCTTTTTTTTTTGTTTGTGTCTTTCCTTTCTTTTGTTTACAAAATTTTCGAATATGTCCAAGTTTCCCACACTTTTGGCATTTAAAAAGCTTCTCATAGCAGTCACAAGCAATATGCCCTTTCTTACCACACTGGTAACATTTTATGTCATCTTGTGGATGGGTTTCAGCTTTTAACCACACCATCCGACTCTTTGTCTATATTTTGATCATTGTGAGCTTGTAAATGGCTCCAACTTACAGCACACCATGATAACAGTGAGTCCCATTTTGGAATGGCAACAGAGCCCCTGATAAACAGTTCTCTGTATTGTTTTGACAGTCCGCCAGTCAAGTTGTTGTGTGATGTTCCAATCAGAATCAAAACCCTGGCTAACCATTTTCTTAAATTGTTCAGAAAATTTCTTTGAAGTGAGAGCTTCAGAGCGGAGCTGTTTACAGCGTTTGCTCTCTTCGGTCTCATTATCTGTATCAGGACTGATCAAGTTACTGATCAAGTTACTAAATTTGTCAGCCATATCTTAGTCACGGTTAATACTCACCTGAGAGAGATGGAGACGGCAACCTTTGAAAAACACAGCTTTGGCTTCTGCTTTGATGAAACTGCAAAGTATACTAGGAGACACTCGTCACATATACTGGTACAATCCAATCAGGGTCACAAAATTTCTTATAAAAATCGGAATCATTCCAGATGCATCCCTGGCAGCAAACAACCCTATTATCTTTTTATATTTTGTATCTAATTAAAACTTTTTCCCTACCTATCTGAATCTCTAAGCTCGGGGTACCCCTATCTGGAGTGGACGAGGCGAAGCGTCAGGCTCACGATTTTACACACATAGTGTCTCTTCACTCCGGTGAGGGTGCTCCCGCACCTAACGCACAACTTAGTGCACGTCAACCCAATGTCCACACCGGAGTGCGCTCCCAGGGCACACAAAGTGTCGTTATACTCTGGTGGGGGTGCCTCCCGCACCTAACATACAATTTAGTGCACGTCAACTCAGTGTCCACACCAGAGTTTTAACCCCAGGAGACACGCTTTTTACAGCGTCATGACATCGATCCATTGTCAGATGTCGGGGTACTCACGTCTGAGTCAAACCCTACCGCTCGCCTTTTTCTCCACCACTTCCACTCCAGACAGTCCTAGCAAAAATAATAAAATTCTTCCTACCTTTGTTTGTTGTTTGGCCAGGAATGTCACCAAAGATTGATTGCCCGCGCATCCTCCACCATTAACTGTAGGGGATAGTACAGTTAAAGACCCAAAAGACCAGATATGATAAATGAAGACCCGGAGTCAGAGTTTAAAAAAATAAATTGAAGAAAATTTTAATAAAGAATAGTTTGCAGTTTCATTAGCAGAAGCCAGCTTCAAGTCTCACAAGGAGTTCGTAGGCCGCTCTCTGTCTCCTCCTCTCTCTACATTCACATTTCCACAACAATTATACTCTAAAAGAGTCCACTAACTACGTCATTACTAAGATACTGATTGGTTTAGAAAACTAGACAAAACTGGTAATTTTCCACACATGGACAGATAGTCAGAATCATATCTCCTTCCATCATGATGCTGACGATTGGACCCTGAAGTTAGGGACAGAATGTCCTTCTAGGTCAGGCCTAGGCGCCTTCAGGTCTCCAGTCCAGATGACAGTAGTCCACCAGTACCCATAACAGACCTGTACAGAACACTGAGCGCACATACATAGATACACATGATTCACAGCTTCTTCAAGGCTGAAGTTGATCTGAGCTCTGCACTGAACAGGAAACTTTCCCAAAACATACTGATAAGTTGTACTTTTCTCTCAGTCAGAGGTACAGACAATATACATCACTATTTTCTAGTGTTTGAAAATGAAAAGGAAATTAAAGGCTTTAACGTAAGTTAAAGTTACTCATTCTAAATAATAACATATTCAGAAAGATAATTTTTATGATAAATCACTCAAAATATATATATATATATATATATGTTGAAGCGGCAGTGGATCCCAGAATCCACCCCTTCACTTTAGTCCATAATTCTTTCCGTCCATCCTTCTTTCTATCATTCTTTCCATCCATCCTTCATCTTTCCATCGTCCTTTCCATCATCCATCCATCCATCCATCGTCCTTTCCATCCATCTATCCATCGTTCTTTCCTTCATCCAACATTCTTTCCATCTATCCATGCATCTTTCATTCTTTCCATCCATCCATCTATCCATAATTTTTTCCATCCATCCATCCATCCATCCTTCAGTCCATCCATCCATCGTTCTTTCCATCCATCCTTCTTTCTATCATTCTTTCCATCCATCCATCCAGCGTCCTTTCCATCCATCCAGCGTTCTTTCCATCCATCCTTCATCTTTCCATTGTCCTTTCCATCATCCATCCATCCATCCATCGTCCTTTCCATCCATCTATCCATCGTTTTTTCCTTCATCCAAAATTCTTTCCATCTATCCATGCATCTTTCATTCTTTCCATCCATCCATCTATCCATAATTTTTTCCATCCATCCATCCATCCATCCTTCAGTCCATCCATCCATCGTTCTTTCCATCCATCCTTCTTTCTATCATTCTTTCCATCCATCCATCCAGCGTCCTTTCCATCCATCCAGCGTTCTTTCCATCCATCCTTCATCTTTCCATTGTCCTTTCCATCATCCATCCATCCATCCATCGTCCTTTCCATCCATCTATCCATCGTTCTTTCCTTCATCCAAAATTCTTTCCATCTATCCATGCATCTTTCATTCTTTCCATCCATCCATCTATCCATAATTTTTTCCATCCATCCATCCATCCATCCTTCAGTCCATCCATCCATCGTTCTTTCCATCCATCCTTCTTTCTATCATTCTTTCCATCCATTCATCCATCCATCCATCCAGCGTCCTTTCCATCCATCCAGCGTTCTTTCCATCCATCCTTCATCTTTCCATCGTCCTTTCCATCATCCATCCATCCATCCATCCATCCATCGTCCTTTCCATCCATCTATCCATCGTTCTTTCCTTCATCCAACATTCTTTCCATCTATCCATGCATCTTTCATTCTTTCCATCCATCCATCTATCCATAATTTTTTCCATCCATCCATCCATCCTTCAGTCCATCCATCCATCGTTCTTTCCATCCATCCTTCTTTCTATCATTCTTTCCATCCATCCATCCATCCATCCATCCAGCGTGCTTTCCATCCATCCAGCGTTCTTTCCATCCATCCTTCTTTCTATCATTCTTTCCATCCATCCATCCTTCTTTCTATCATTCTTTCCATCCATCCATCCTTCGTCCTTTCCATCCATCCATCCTTCTTTCCTTCATCCAATATTCTTTCCATCCATCCTTCTTTCTATCATTCTTTCCATCCATCCACCCATCCATACCACCATCTATCCATCCAGCGTTCTTTCCATCCATCAATCTTTCTATCATTCCTTCCATCCATCCACTGTGTTTGGGAAATGTCACACCCCTTACCGTTACCATGAGTTTCAACACATTGCTAACGCGACTCAACAAGGCCTTGCACCTTTTTTTTTCTTTCTTTTTTTTTTGCATGCGTATGCTTAAATTATTTAAATGAGGAATATTGTTACAGTACATGTTCGTTCCCGGAAGAAAAGTCAAGAGTACAATCGAGCCATTTCAGTGAGTAAAATGTATTGTTTACTTCACTTTCTTGAAAGCTAAGCAGCTTTGGAATTTGCATTCTTTTTTACTGAGCCAAATGTTTAATCTGTGACATTTAGATTCTTTATTGGTCAATCATCTTCTCTCCATGCAAATTCACAGGTCAGAGTTGAAACTTTGGCCCGCGCTTCCTCTCGCCCACGTTAGCATGCATATGAATGGAACAAAGTCTAATGTGCCTGCACTTCTGAGGCTAAAATGCTCTTGTTTTGATTGCCACACTCATGATTTTCAGTATTTGTCTGAATCTTATTCAACATTTCCAGCTCTATCAGCCAGACTGCTGTCTGGATATCTGCACTGACCATCGGAAAACTCATATTCTTTGAACACAATTGTCCTTAAATCTTCATACACATCTCAGAAACTATGGGAGATTTATAAATCTGTCCCTTCCACCACATGGGGCATTTATTTCAGACTTGTACCTGCTGCGTCTGATTGCTACTTAGCACTTGACGAGATGGACTTTGCCTGACCGGCGTGTCATTCTGCAGAGGCACATATTCTATATGGAGGCTGGCGAATGAAGACAGCTCAAGTCTCAAGCGCATGTTTCAAAGGCGTGTGTCTAATTGTCTGGCAGTCTGTGGAGGTGGCAGAGGAATGTGAAGGGCTGTAATTAAACCCCCCCCTCGCACTTGCACCCGAGCCCCGCTGCATGTCATCATTCATATACATGTGCAGACTCACTACGGAACCGCATGAATAGTGTCAGACCGCTGCAGACAAATGAGAATTGCATGAATTTTTCATGACTCAAATGTACCAGTGCGCAGAAATAAAGGCATCTACTTCTAATTTTCGTGACCCGGCTGCCTCCTTTGAGCAGCCGGGACAGAATTGCATTATGTAGATATTTGTCGTTTGTGTAATCTGCTAATGCCACATTGAGCTGGAAATTGAAACTGTGTAATAGCTGCATCTTTAACAAGGTGAGGAAAGGCACTCTCAGGTGGACGAGGGATTTGTTGTGACAGCCTTGTTACCTCAGTGAGCGTGGCGCCGGTTTCTCGCTGGGCGACGCTCTCTCTCTCTTTCTCTGTCTCAGTTTGGTGTCTCTTTGGATCGGGCCCAGAGTTTGCAGATTGCTGACTGGCACGCATTCGCTTGTCTCTGGTGGGGCAAACACTGCACACGCAGAGATTGGTCTTTCACTCATTGTCCCTCTCTGTTGCAACTTTTGTTTCTTTCTTGCTTGCTTTCTATTCTGTCAAAGAGGGCCTATTTTGCTTAAAGTTACAAAGCACAAAGTCACTCCAAAGGGAATTATTATACATCAGTGCGCACTGTTTCTGAACTCCCTGAAATGCCTCAAATTTAGTCTTGAGTTCTCTTTTGGGAACAAACACGTGACAATATTCCTCATTTAAATAATTGCCTCAAAACATATACAAAAAATTGGGGCGAGGCCTGGTTAGTAGTGTGTTGAAATTCGTAGTTATAGTTAGGGTTTGACATTTCCCAAACACACTCGAAGTGGTTGACCAATCACAACACACTGGTCCAGCCGACCAATCAGCGCACATTGCTTTTTTTTTCAGAAGGCGGGGCTTCATAGAGACAGGAACTAAACCGAGCGTTACTGACAGAGTATGAGGAGAGGTGCTGCAACAATGTGAAATATGTGAAAAATAATGTGTTTTTTGAACATTAAAGCATGAAAACCTTTTCTTGTGGACACCAAAAACAAAATCACGATTTTGTAAAAGGGCGTCACAGGTCCTCTTATTATCATAACATGGTGTCCTAAAATGCTTTCCATCAAGCATTTCTGTCCTCCCTGAAAGTCAAATATTTTGAGAAAAGACAAAATCATTGCCAACTGGAACATATTTGGGTTTCCGCCTATCTGGAGAGCAACCACGAGGATGTTTAATGAATGTTAGTGTGCATTATGACCCCTCTCTTTCATTTTTAAAACAGTAATTATATCAGTGGTTCTCAGCTATTTTCTGTTCTGATAGGGTCATGGTCTAAGCTAAATGAAAATAAACCATGTAATTGTGCATTGTTAGAATATGCGGATCTCTGTTATGCTGATTTGGTGTTTAAGAAACATTTCTTTTGATTACGATTGATTGATAGGGCATTCAAGTAGGATTTTGAGGTCTTTTTGATCACTTTTGTACGATAAACTGTTTTGATACAATATTGGGTTACAACATGTAAAGTCTAGAGCAAAGGTACTATAGCAGTGTCTCCCACCTTTTGTACCTTTTTCTTATGTACTCCTATAGTCTCATCAGTAAAAAAACCTTTCATAAACACCAAACCAGAAATGAGTTCTTCATACATATGCATGAAAAAATATTCCTCATGAATGTGTTTGCAACTCATATTATACTTGATATCCTTTAGTGTTCTAATTATGATTAAAATGGTCAATACAAAGCACCACATTTAAAAACAATCCAATGCTGTGGGTCAAAACAGACTCACCAATTAGCATCTACTCAGACCGAAGCCATTTGAGAAATACAGACTGTTGTTTTCTTACTGCACTTAGTTTGATATTTTCATTTTTAAAAAAAGATAATAGCTTTGTATTGTTGTAGATAAATGCAAGTGAAATGCCTAAAGATGAGTTTAGGGATTGTCATATATATGTATGTGTAACATGTTAAGCTAACTACCATTATCTCAAAAGGCACTCTAGGGACTGCAGTGTTTAGCCTCCTTGTTAGTGCGCCCGACTCCCATGCAGGCGTACCCGGGTTAGAGTCCCATGTATGTTCTGCGATGTGTGCCATCCACATAAAATGACAACAATTGATACAGTTTATTTGGTTTTCTTACTTTTAAAAACTGAAAATGTAAAGGTCAGCGTACAGTGCGTGTGATTTTTGTAACAGCAGTGCTTGTGTCGCACATGCATTTTATTGTTTTTTGCTGTAATTAGTTTATCCACAAGTTGGCAACTGTGGCCCTGGGGGCGTGGATTCACTATGCAGTCAAAGAAAAACTGCATAACAGACCGGAAAGCATGCAAGCTACAATAAAGGAGAGATTGTCAGAGATAGATCTACAACTCTAGCATGAAAGAATACAAAGATTCATGTGTTGTAACTCGTGGCGAGAGATTGCTCAAAACTGCGCATGCGTCGAACGCCAGCGTATGCGTACGAGTCAAATGAAGTATACTTTGCAAGGCTATGCGTTCAACTGTGCGTGTGCACAAGCGTACCCGTGAAAAAAAAAATCCGAAGTATACCCAGGGCTTTAGATGTGATGTTTTAATGCATACAGAGGTGATTTGTGTTGGAACACGATGAGACCGGCCAGTCTCTGTTTGTGTGTGATTAAATGTGTGTTTCAGGTGAGATATAGCGGAGTGACAGGCAGGAGCCCGGACTCAATCCTCTTAGCATGCGCGCCGGGTCTTTAGAGCCGTCTCCTCTCCCTCGCCGCACTGCACACGCAAACATTTTCCCTTCAGCCTGTCACTCTCATTTAGTGCCACCATCACACTTTCTTACTGGAGTGACTGGCAGCTGTAGTGGCTATATTAGCATTTTCAATGGCTTACGATAACTGAAGGGGATAGTGCAGCGTGTGGCTAAAATTCCCAATCATTTCCTGCCTCACTTGTAACCTATGATACAGCATATTTGAAGGAAACATTTTATTAAGGATTTATTAAGGATGCATTCAACTGAGCAAAAGGGACAGTAAAGAAATGTATAATGCTTTTTCAAATAAATTCTGTTGTTTTCAACTTTTCATTAAAGATTTCTGAAAAAAGTGTCAAAAAATTCAGTCATTAATTCCTCACCCTCATGTCGTTCTACACCCGTAAGACCTTCGTTCATCTTCAGAACACAAATGAAGATATTTTTGATGAAATCCGATGGTTCAGTGCATCGAATGCAAGATAATTAACACTTTCAATGCCAAGGAAGCTACTAAAAACATATTTAAAACAGTTCATGTGAGTACAGTGGTTCAACCTTAATATTATAAAGCGACGAGAATACTTATATATAAGTAACGATAACGACTTTTCAACAATATCAAGTGATGGCCGATTTCAAAACACTGCTTCGAAGCTTTACGAATTTTTTGTTTCGAATCAGTGGTTTTGGAGCGCCAAATATTTCAGTAAACGAGGCTTCGTTACATCATAAGTGATTCAAAATTTCAATAACTCACGTGATTTTGGCAGTTTGATATGCGATCCGAAACACTGACTCGAAACAAAAGATTCGTAAAGCTTCGAAGCAGTATTTTGAAATCGGCCATCACTAGAAATTGTTGAAACGTTTTGTTTCAAACATTTTGTTTTTGAATTCAAAAAAAGTCGTTTCATAATATTAAAGCACTGTACTCACATGAACTGTTTTAAATATGTTTTAGTATCTTTCTGGGCTTTGACAATAGAGACTCACTGAACCATCTGATTTCATCAAAAATATCTTCATTTTTGTTCTGAAGATGAACGAAGGTCTTACGGATGTGGAACGACATGAGGGAGAGGAATTCATGACATTTCCTTTTTGGCTGAACTAGCCATTTAAAAACAACAATGTAATTCGTCAAAATATAGAATGTTTACATATATTATATTTGATATATGATGAACAGCTCAGTTCATTTTCTTTCCTGTTTTCTCTTCTCTGTTTAAGTACAGCCAGCCATATTAAGTAGAAGTTTAATTTTAGATTGAGCCCTGTGCTTTCCCTGTATCTATTACCCACGATGATCCTTTTACGTTACGTCATTTGACCTGTGTTCATTCCCTTTTGCTTATTTTCACAGACCTTAAATGGTTTTACTGCTTCACAAAAACATTTGGAGCTCTGCTTGTGGAAAAAAAAGAGAAATCAGTAATCCTGGTGCGCACTGCCAAGAAACTCTCCGATTCAAAAGCACTTCAGCTGTAGGCCTACCTTTATTTTCCATTTTCTGGAAAATCGGTTTTAAACGGCCTTCGCTGTTGTTTCCAAGAATGATGTTTTCCAAAAATCTGTCTTGTTCGCTCACATTGTTGGGTCATGTAACATATCATCTTCTAAGAACATCCTTATTTCCATAACTTCCCTCCAGCTATAGACAGCAGAGGCACAGGCAGACTTCATCTTATCTCTGCGCTGTGCGCATCCAGTATCAACATACGAGAACATCTGCCTCTGGTGGTACAGCGGAGTGATAACTCACAGTGGTCTTATCAGCAGCACCTGTGTCACTGAGTACAACGGAAGCTTTGTGAATATAGATAAAATGTCACCGGCTGACTGATGCAATGGATAAGACAACAGTACAAACAGGAACTATAGAAGTTGCCTCATGACTTGCAAATGTGCTAGAATCTTGAATCTCCAAATTAATGGGCTTAGACAGAGGCTGACTGGCCGAGAGATAGAGACCGTAGACAGACAGACAGATATATACGGTAGAATGACAGAAAACCGACCAATAACGTTCCCAGAACGTTGCAAGGAGGTTATTTTTAAGAACGTTTTTAGAATAATGTTATACAAAACCAAACTAACGTTTTGGAAACATTACATTAATGTTAAAATAACGTTCTGGGAACAAAAAAAAAAACCTTAAGAAAACCAAAAACTAACATTCTGAAAATGTTATAACATGAGAATGTTAAATTAATGTCAGAATAACGTTATACAGACCAAAAACTAACATTCGGGGGAATGTTTCATTAACGTTAGAATAACGTTCTGGGAATGTTATGAAAACTTTCATCGCTAACCAAAAACAAGTCATGTAAAATAAAGTTCTGGGAACCAAAGTTTGTTAGCTGGGTGGACAGGCAGATAGACCGATAGAGAGACAGACAGAAAGGTAGATTAGATGGATGGATGGATGGATGGATGCACAATGTAATTCATCACTCTTTTCTGTGCAGTGATTGGCCAAGATCTGATCATACTGTCTCCCAACAGGTGGCCCAGACAGATGGCCTCGTCCAATGGGCTGTGTCGATACGGCGCTCGGGTCGACTGCTGCTGGGGTTGGACACGTGTCTCCTGGGGCCAGTGCCAGCGTGAGTAACTGCTGCTATAGGGGGTGAACAGTGCTATGGGGGGCAGCTTAGGGGGCTTCTAGACTTCCTTGTTGCTTTAACCTTCTTTGGCCACTTAACAACAGCACAACAAGTCACCAGTTCATTGGAGTAATTTTTAATTTTTGCCACATTTAAAAAACATTTGAATAGCTTAACAAAATCGAATCTCTAATGTCATTCATAGTGTTTTATTCTTAAGTCTGGCATAATGTTTTAGATGCTGATTTGTTTGCAGGATCTATTTAATTCCATCATATACTGTATAATGAACTGGTGACTTGTGATGCTCTCACAGAAGTCGTACAGTAGCTGCAAGGTCAGGTCACATGGCTGAAAATAAGCAAGAATACGTCCTGGGACATAATGCTTCTGAATTTCATGCTAACTAACTGGGTTAGTCGCAAGAAAATGCCCACCGGTTGTCTGCTTTGTCTTTGAGATATTCTGCATGACACCAATATTATGTGGTTCAGTCATTTGGAATAATTAAAAGGTACAACGAGTAGTTGCTGCAACAGCACCACATTCCTGCAGGATTAGTTTGAGGTCTAAAAAAGACATAGAAGTCCAATAATTCATTTAGAAAGCACATCGGAAAATAACCGAAAGTGCTTTACAATAACAGGAACGCTTAGAAACTAAAAATAAAGAAATCCATTTGATCAATGATAAAAAAAAGATGAAAAATGATGACAGGAAAATGATTATTATTAGTGAAAACCAAAATGTAGTGGTACAACAACATGAATAATAACAAATTATTATTATTATTATTAATAACAATAATAATAATAACACTAACCAAAATAAATTTATAATAATAATAATAATAATAATATTACTAACTATTATTGTTGTTGTCATTTTTTCTTATAATGTTGTTATTACTACTGCTACTACTAATAATGGTAATAATGACAATTATTATTTGTATATATTACTAAAATATTTATGTATTAACAATTATATTATTATTATTATTATATCAAGTTTAATTTAGTCATTTCCAGGCATTGTATTAACCATAATACCTTTAGTTGGAGCTAGCATGGGTTATGCCAGATCTGTAATGTGAGATCCATAAAAAGCGCATTCATCTCACACTAGAAGTGATGATGCCTCTCAAATCTTACACCGCATTAATTACGTAATGATGTTCAAGTATGGATTAGCTCATTTTATTGCGTTATCATGGAATCAGAGGATGTGCTCCCCCTGCTCATATTAATAGAATCTTATGCTTCATTTATCAGCTGCCATATGTTCGCTACAAATCTAAAAAACGAGATGCCATGCTTCCGAGCAAATGTTTGACCGTATCACAGAATGGAAACAGCCTAGTAGGGCTGATTCATGGGCTACTCTGTGATGCATGAAAGTATTAGCGGGACAATGTATCGGGCAGCCTGACAAATGCAAGATTCTCTGCATGGCTTGTGCACATGATAGCCCAGCTGTTGCCTTTGCCGCAGAATTGCAGTTGATGAGGGTCACATGCTGAGGGGCTCCAAAAGCTAATGCTTATGCTTTTATGCTTGTAGATAGTCTTAATTTCGTCTTTTCACCATATTTTGTAACAAAACAATGTGTGTGCATGTGTGCAAACGTCTCTCATATTTCACGTGGCCAAGGTACGCCTTTTGAAAATTTCGAATTTTGTTCAGTAAAGACTGTGTTACATGAATGTGGTCGACTCAGACAAAGAGCGGTGATTGGGAGTAAATAAACACGCACAACGGGCGGTGAACTGACCGATTCTGTCCTCAATCACGGACAGCAAGACTGTCAGCGGTTGAACTCGCAATTTTGGCAGAGAATAGAAAGTGTGCGGGGGGACGCTGAGGGCTCCATCATGACTGATTACGGGATCGCTGCATCTCATGTCTTTGATGAAATTGCTGCGGTTTGTTTCGGTCATGCGGGGTGAAGATGCACATTGAGAATGAAGGCCGTAATAAATGCATCCCCGAACACAGAGTCCTCAGGGAAAGTGAAGTGCTTGGCTCCGAAATGCTTTTCAAATATTCATCCAGTCAAAGGTTTTGTTAGGCGCCGCAGTCATATCTGGCTCCATTCACACCTCAATAACAGGAACATAAAGCTGCAATATTTGACTTTCAAAAAAACAGCTGGTTTAGGGGGCAACCCTGGGTTTCGTGGGCTGAATTCGTGATTAAGATTATACCTCGCACAGCCGAAATTAGATTCCCCACTCGTAACACCCTAATCATCTAGAGTTAACAAGATCTCAAGCTGAGGATGAATTTTGATGAAGTTCCTTCCTGAGAAAGTGCGACGGATCAGTGCGAGAATGAAATTCTGCGTGGTGAAATATCTCAAGGGGAAAGGCGTCAGGACATCTCGGATTGTAATCTCTCTCTCGTTCGCTCTCTAAAAGCTGGATTTTAAAAGAATGTTCCGGGTTCAATACAAGTTAAGCTCTATCAACAGCTTAATGTGGATTACCGCAGAAGATCATTTCGACTCATCCCTCAGGTTTAAAAAAGAGCAAAAATCATACAGTAAGGCACGTACACTGGAAGTACTCAGCGACAGGCAGTCAAGATTAAAATACCTGGGTTAGTGTTCAAACATTTTGGGTCGGTAAGATTAAATTAAGACTTTTATTCAGCAAGGATGCATTAAATTGATCAAAAATCACAGTAACGGCATTTATGATGTTACAAAAGATTTCTCAAAGGTCAAGCAACAAATTAAGATGTTTTCAACATGGATAATCATAAGTAACGCTGATGTAACTGAGATTGTTGTGTATGAACAGAAGGATGCGTCTTATGTGAACACCCTTTTAGAAAAGCGTCCTATCAGGGTGAGGTGTAGAGATGGACCAATTGATTGGTCTTTTCCAATTTGCCCAATTACACTGCCCGATTATTGACAACAATGTGAGGCTGTATCAATATCTCGCCTTTCATTTCGGACCATCTCCAAAAAGACATAAAAAAACTAAACAAATAAACATGCGTTTATGAAAAACTTTTAATTCATTACACACAATTAGTGCTCTTGAATTACAAAAATGGAGTCGGGTCCGGATTGAATTCCCTCCGTATTCGGATCCGGACCAGAGTCCGGACTTTGAGAAGTACTGATATTGAATATGCTGTTTTAGCGGACGTGTAATTACTTATTCAAAATAAATACCTACTCGAGAGTATGCGATTTCGGCGATTTTCACACCCCTGAACATGACACTGAACTTAAACGAACTGTGATTGGTTCAGACTTCCTTTTAGGTGGTCCTTGGTCAATGAAAGCTCACTCTGAAGGTCTGGTTATGCGAGAGTAGGTCGGGTGAATCCAAAACCAGTATAATAACACTTGAAAACCAATTTGTCAACTGAAAAAATATGGTGATCATTCAGTAATATTGTGTATATGTATATATATATATATATATATATATATATATATATATATATATATTAATGTACCATGGTGTCTTTTCAAGGGTGATGTTAGTTTTGAGAGTGGCCGTCACTTCTGGAGTTTAAAGCATCAGTTAACTTGAAGTAATTGGCCCTCATGAGGACCAGTGAGGTCAGGCAGGACAAGGCAGATTTAATAGTTGAACATCTGCAACACCAACTATCTTGTTCCTAAGCTGCTCCTAAAATACCAGCTCAGCAAAATGTTACTCAAATGTTTTAGCATCAATAGTTCACTGTGGAGTGTAGGAGAAGCTGTGTGACTGTGGAACTGCAAAGAAACCTTTGTTATGGAAGCTGCCCCGCTTGGGCACAGGAACATAGGAACTAGAGGAGTGGAACTCTGTTTTGTGGACCGATTAATCCAAATTTGAAGACACGTATCTTTGAAAACAGTTTAGGCTTTGTTGAATAGCGCTTTGATATAGTGTTTTACACTTTGCAATAGATTTTTTGAATGATCTGAAATATGTATATGTGCTCATACACTCAAAAGTTTGGCGTCTGTATTTTGTAAAATGTTTTTAAATGTTTTTTAGGTTTACCATGTATGCATTTATTTGGTCAAAAATATAGTAAGAACAATAATCTTGGGAAATATTACCACATTATTACACATTTTGAATATATTTTATTATTCCTGTGATCAAACCTAAATTTTCAGCTTCATTCCTCCAGTCTTCAGTGTCACATGATCCTTCAAAAATCATTCTGATATTTGATGCTCAAGAAACATTTCTCGTTATTATCAATGTTGAAAACAGTTGTGCTGCTTCATATTTTTGTGGAAACCGTGAAGCAATACCGTTCAAAAGAACAGTTTTTATTTAAAAAAGGAAACCTTTTGAAACATAAATGTCACTTGTGATCTATTTAATTCTTTCCTGAAAAAAGTTCTTATCACCACATGAAATGTGAGAGACTTTAATCTTTAATCTGTGTGTGTGTATTGTATGGCAGAACCTGATTCCACCAAGTGTAACATGTCCCTGGATTAATATCTTTGTTCATCCTGAAACAACATTCCAATCATCCAATCAGATTTGAGGGACAAGTTTACAGTTTAAGCTTATAACCAGGGATACTCACCAATCATTTCCGTCTGATTTTAGGTTTAAGTTATGGGTAGGGTTAGGTTTATAGGTAGGGATAGGGTTAGGACTAAAATTTCAGACCGGAAAGTTGTTCCAGGATCAACAAAATACGTTGATCCAGGAACGTGTCTAACTCGGCAAAATCAGGACGTGCGTTTGTATGTGTTGCGTTCATAATGCTTGTCCATCATCAGCATGGCTCCCATGTAATGTTTTCATCTCACATTTATAGATGAAGCTTCTTTCTTTTCTTTTCTTTTTTTTTTTTTTTTTTTTTGTCTGGCCGTTTGTTTTGCAGCCCTCTACGTCTTAACCCGCAGAGTAATCAGGATAAGGTGCCAACCCCAAGGTTAGCACCACATCATATTTCCTTTGCAATCATCTTGCCTGAGCGTCATTCAAAGCATGCATCCGCAGAATACCGAGTTTCCGTTTATTTATAGTCTCCCACACGCACTCCTCCTTTGAGAATATCCTGATATCCTGTGAACACTTCACACCTGCTCCAGCTTCCATTTGAATATCTGGACCCTCCAGGATATTTGGATATCACTGTTTATATTCATATTAGTTATGTTCCCCTACCTCAAAGGATCTCACATCAAGCGTGTTTTTGGTTGTCTTATCACAGCAGTAAAGAGAGAGGACAGGAAATGATGGAGGATGGAATCGGGAATTGTTGCAAGCCAGATTTAAACTTGTGTGACCCACATGAGCAGTATAGCTTAATATCATGCATCTATTTTTACATGTCCAAAACAAACAAATAAAGAACATTTGAACTGTTTAGCTAACATGTTGTTTTGTAGAGACATTTACGCTGGGACATTTTTAGACTTAAACACACTAAAAATGTTTCAAGTGAACATTTAAAATATATTTTTAATAAATTAACTTGTGTATAAATTAGATTTATTTATTCATTTATGTTTTATTCATTTATTCATATAAAATATGTTATACATGTATTTATTTATATTTTTAGATGGGATATTATAGTGTAGTTTTTATTGAGAAACTTATATACTTATAACTTAAATATAACATAAATTTTAAATAAAAAAATAATATATATAACTTTGTAGACATTGTAGTGGTATATATTTTTAGTGTGTTTAGTATAAACTTAAATATAAATAAAAAGTATAAAAATAAAAGTAAAAAAATTATTGTTAAAAGTTAACGTGTACATATATATATATATATTCATTTGTTTAGGGTTGTTTATTTATGTTTTATTTATTTATTCATTCATATATAGTGTTATATAAATGTATTTACTTTTAGATGGGATGTTGTAGTGTATGTTTTACTTAAGTAATTTAAGTAAATTACTTTAAATAAGAAATATTAAAAAATTCTAAATATTCTAAGTCATACACACACACACACACACACATATATATGTATTATAACAAAAATCTAAGAGGGCACAATTTGAATGGACATTACAGGTCTGGCACAAACCACTAGGACATGGCACGGATGTGCTTTGCCAAGTTTATTGATTTTTCAATTTGGAAAAATCATTATTAGCTTTTCAAATTCTTAGTGAGACCTATTCTGAATTTTATTTTCATACAATTCACCAATTACACTTTCTGACATATTGCTGTGAAGCTGCCATCCGGTCATGCGTCATCAGAGCGCATGGATTGATAGGTATGCTATGCCGAGAATGAAAGTCTCCAGGGCCAGTGGTGAGAGAGGAGCTAGGCGTTTTGAAGCCAGCGGGGCCGTTTGATGTGGTTTGTCAATAACGGGTACTTCCCTTGGCCCGTTTTGCCTGTGGTTTGTGTTCCAAGTGTCGGCATTTCTCTGAACCGGACCACAGCAGATAGGTTTCCCTTTAAAGCCCTGTGCTTAAGCTCTTCATTCGTCAGCACTTAAAAATATAACCATTGCTTGTGATCACACAGCGTGCCACCAGGATTAATCCATGATTTCATCACATTTGATAACTGTCTGGCCAGCAAGATAAGGCAGCCGCCAGGATAAACTCTCAATGTCAGAGAACTCTGCCGGTTTCCTTGTTTGTCTCTGCCAGGTTGGGGTTTACCACCAAATTAGGGCCCTTGTTTGTCCTTTTGTGTTTTAACCTCATGGTTTGATCTTACTGTCTAACCTGCATATCGAATAACACAGGTTAAAAGCGAGGTGAACATGTACCTTTGATTAGCTTACTCAATCTAATAAGGTGGAATGAGACGGGTTGATTCTTATCTCACCATTTTGCCAGATGGGGCTAATGTTTTCCGCCTTCATGCAGTTTGAACAGACTGAAAGTAGATATCTTTCATCTACTGTACAAACCAGCAGGATCTAGTCATATATATATATGTCTTTTCCCGATCATGTCTCCTGTGTTTTGTTTTTGTGTGTGTCTGTGGTGTATTATTAGCTCCTCTTTCATTCTGAGAATGGTACCAGAGAGGAAAATTAACAGCTCTGATAGGCCTCTATAATTGGAGACTCAATGAAGCTTTCAATGGAAATTAGTCTCAGCCAACTGCAGACTCGGGTATAAACCACCATTGAGTGCTCCGCTGTAAGCCTGGCCTAGTCTAGTCCAGCCTAATGTTGCAAGCAGGATTATCTGAAGCTTAAAAATTGTTCCTTGAAATAAAATAAATGTTAACTGAAATAAAAGAAAACGAAAAAATTTCAGCGAATAAGTAAAACTGAAATAAAAAATATAAATTTATTTAAAAAACAACTAATAAAAATGACAAAAAAACACAAAAACTTACTAAAACTTTGAATAGAAATTAAAATAAAAATGGAAAATACTATATATATATATATATATATATAAAATCACGATTTGTATGGTGGTGCTCCAGAGCGTTGTCTTCAGGCTCATGTTTTGGCCTGATCAGAGTCCAGATTTGACATTGAGTGGAACAACACTGACTCTTGTTCCTGTAAAAAACTGTCTGCAAGTTAGGCTATTCCGTGCTAAATTACCAATTATTATTTGTGCATATAGTGCAGATATATATATATATATATCAATGTTACTAAAACAAGATTAACACTGGTAAAAGATGTCATGGTTGGTTGTATTGAAGCGTAAAGTGAAAACATGGGAGATCTTAGGAAAAATAAACTGAAACACCCAAGGAAAACTAAGGAAAACTCAGGGCTTAAGTACATGGGGAGTTATTAGCGTGAAACAGAACAGGTGTGATAGAACTAATTAACAGCCAAGGAGACTAACAGGGAGGGAGGGATGTTATGGTGTTTTTGCTGGAAGTGTACAGATTCAAATTTGCATGCTCAGTCCCCTTAGAGTAAGACTTCCAGTTCATGTTCTTCAAATAAATGTGGAAAATATATGCTGCACTGCTGGTTATCAAATAACTTTTTAAAAAGATTTTATTCTTCATTAATTTTGTTTTACAAACACAAAAACAAAATAAACATTTAATAACAATTATTATATATTATATAAGGAGAAAACATTCAATATCAAAATCAACAATATGCCAGCATTATTCATACTAAATTAGAGACCCATGTACTCATAATTGTAAAAAATGCAATAAAGATTATACCATTTGGTCATCTTTGACATACTTCTTTAAACATAATTTGATTTGCGTAGCTCTAATCCTAATCTGGCATGCTATAAAAGACAGATCCGTTTCCTGTGCGGCTATTCAGCGGCAGGGCTGCAAACACAGGATCCTTTTGACAACATTGGGAAGAGTACTATGGGATGCGGTTCAGCTTTTGTTTTGTTTTTTGAAATTTGCCTGTTTTTGTCTCTGTTTTGAAGATGGCAGAGGCCGAATTACCCCATATCAACTCTGAGGATGTTTTCCCCCAGTCTAGGATCTTAAAGGTTTCTGATGTTGCCCAGCTCCGGGCTGCTTCCCAATCCAAATGTGAGATGTAATGAGTCATAAAGCAGAAGAGAGGTGGACCGTACGCTCGGTTCATTAAAATGACCAAGGCAAACAATGAATTATTGATGTAGGGGGCCAGCGTTCCAAAATAATGTTTCTCTTTCCACAATATCCTCAAGGTCTAATTGTACGGACACTTATTTCCCACAGAACGATTGTTTTTTCTTAGCGCAAAAGCCGTTTTTTTTTATTTTTTATTATTTTTGTTTTTTTTTTTTAACATGATTCCATGTCTACTGCATAGACTCTGACATTTGGTGTGAAATGATACTGATGATCTTTTTGCCTACAGCGGTATGTCAGCACGGATGCAAACACGGAGAATGTGTGGGACCCAACAAATGCAAGTGCCATCCCGGTTACACAGGAAAAACGTGCAACCAAGGTAAGTGATGAAGTGTGCATATGGTATGTTTAAATCAGCCGCTCGATTCTGAAGCACCGATTTGTCACTGCCTCTGGATGTAGATGTCACCCTGTGGGTCTACACAGAACAATGCATCAGCAATAATGGGCTGTTGTGTTGAGTGATATAGTGATTCAGGATGTGAAGTTTCCCTTAAGCAGATAATATCTCAATTACTGCCTTAAGAACGCTGTACCGAAAATAAAACGGAGCCAGGGGACTAAATTCCGTCTGAAGTTGTCTCATCAGAAGAACGCTGGCGTCGGAGATAACCCCTGATTTAACACAGCACATTTCCATTTGAGAGGAGAAGGCCAGGAGACTTAAACAGAGGATTCCGTGCCCTTGGAAGGCAAAGGGAGAAGGTGTAATTAAAAGACGGGAAGCAAAGGGAAAACAATCCCCTCTGGAATGTGGAATTGAATCTTTTCCATTTTCCCTCGCGTCATGGTTTCATGTCAAGTCGATGAGATTTCTTTAGCGTCGGTGGAGCAGGTGGAAATGATTTATTTTTTTATTTTATTTTTTTTTCCGACAGATGATGTTTCTATCAGCTTCACTAGGCTTTCGTGGCAAGAGCGATTAAAAGAATCAGATGGTTTTGAGAGGTAATGACAGATGATTGTCATGCCGAGGGCTTTTTTGTCTTGCGTGTTTAAAACTTTGACAGGTGCTGGTTAGCGCGGACACCTGGGTGGCATATTAAATTGATCAGTGGAAATAATCAAGCCTTTAATTTTCAGTGTGACTGACTGAAGTGTTTTTCATTATTTATAGCAAAACAATCAGCATGCAAATTAATTTATCCCAAACAAGATGCCCAGTCGCTTGTACTTCAGATGATGTTGTAATAGTGGTCAATATTATTCAGGATTTATTCGGAATCCTTTGTGAAACCATAGTCGATACTTTGCAATGCAAACTTTGATTACTGATGACTCTCCATAATAATAAATTAATTAATGTAATAAAAAAGTTGACTAATTTTACTATATTAGTTACAATTTTAATAAATCTATTTGTATTTCATATTTTCTTATAGACTTTTTTTTAAATTTTACTTTGTGTTTATGTATATATATATATATATATATATATATATATATATATATATATATTTTTTTTTTTTAATAATTTTTTTATTTCTTATATATATATATATATATATATATATATATATATTTATATATATTTTATTAATTTTTTTTTTTGCATGCCATTAATTTGCAAAAAAATTTTTATACAAGAAACCCTTTTATAAACCAGGGCCTCAATGTTAAAATGATCCGCCACAAGTGATTAGTGCAGAGAAACCACGAGCAGAACAGAAACAATGATAAAGAGCTTAGTACTAAATCCATCGCATTGAGGTGGGATAACACCCACAAAGTTAAATAACCAAATTTGGATTTAGAGGTGATGCGTGTCATTTTCCGATCTTAAAATACCTTCACCTATCCCAGCTTAATATGCAAAGACATGTGTGCGATTGGGCTCTATAGTGCAATTAAAATATATCATATATTTTGATCATAAATATAAAATGATGAACCTCACACAGAAATGTACCAATGGCGTGCGTTTAAAAAAACAAAACCCAGCCCAGGCGAGTAAAAGTAACTCAAAAGTAATGTAATTCAATATTGTAACGCACTACTTTTAAAAGTAATTTTCCCAAACACTGGTTGTAACTGTAAATTTTGATCGGATGAACCATATTTAAACTTGTTGCAAGCTTCATTAGCAGAATGAAAATATGTCTACATTGACCACTTTAATGCTTAAAATTATCGATTTTATAACAGGAAGTAGTCATAATAATTGTAGTTTTTTAGCATTCGCCTCCTTTGATCTTCTTGATTTTGCCAGCAATGCCTGCAGTTGCTCTTCACTGTAACATCACTGTCATGGAGACAATCTGAGGCAGATGGGCATCTTTGCCCAGAACAAATAAACTCATTAAAGCGCTAATCCATTTAGGAGTCAAGTGACACTGAGCTGCATTCAGCTTTCCGTGGATCAAATCAATTTAATAAGATGCTAATTTTCAGCAGAGGTCTCTGTAAATGAGAATCTGCTTACCTGCTGTTCCCAGAGTCTGTCAGCAATCCATTATAGTGCATCAAATATTGTACGATTCTTTCAGATATGAAGATAGATCTGTTTTTTTGGTGAATGCACATTTGACAATGCACTTCCTCAGTCTCGTCCTTTCTGTAGGCCTTGTTAAATTTTATTATATGGCTATAAATTTTATTATGAAGCTCATTTTATTATATGGAGCATATCATGGCTATTAAAGGAATTGTCTTTAATATAATGCATGAATGGTCCTGGGCACATGATAGACATAACTAAAATCTAAGATGTTCCAGGCTCATGCTAAACTCTAAGCCATTCGGCAAAATAGTAAGATATCACGTAGCTTGGCCCATACGAAACATTTTAGTCTGACTGAACTGAAAGTTGGACCGTTTTGGGCCTTTTTCAGTTGGTCAGGCTGAGAGACCAGATTAAACTTGTTTTGTTCAGATTGATGTTTGCATGATGCAGATTTAGAACGGCTTAATCTGATCACAGAATATAGAAAATACACATAGAACTCTATGTGAAAAAGCAGCTAATGGTAAGGCTCAGATAAAGGATGAAAAATACATGAAAAAGATACATTGTCTTCAGGGCAAACATAAAATAAATACTGCAAAATATCGTTTCTTTAATGTTTTCCTCCTGTTTCAAAACCTCAAAACTCGCATATGGATCCGCAAATTTCAAAAGCTGCCAAGTCTACATTATAAATGTTTGATTGTCAGCATGCCAGGGGCATAATAACGGTTAATGTGTTTTGTTTTTTGAAAAACACTGTTCATTTCCGTGTGTTATTTAGGAGTTGGAAAGCCAAGCACAGCTGAGGGGATTATATGGGATTCTTTACATGTCATCATATAATTAAGCTGTAAGTGCCGACATTGTTCAGTAACACTGACGTTCCTTCCTCGTATCTTTTTCCAGTGTCAATCACAGACACTTCTTGGTACTGTACTGGCTATTTTTTGAAAGCTGAAGGATTGCATTGGACTAAAAACACTTTAAATACCAAACCTTTCGCTCAGTCATTCTCCACTATTTTTAGGTTTTGTCTTTTTCTTCCTCACCTATAATAATGTCAGCTGCTCCAGAAGAAAAGGGCTCAGGATTATTCCAGTCATGATGGTTGGTGCTCACCATATAATTATACTAAACTTGCCCACTTTTTTTTTTTTTTTATTAATAAAAAAAAAAAAAAAAAATCTGTACTATCCATTTTCTGCAGAACAGGAATGTAATGGTACATTTTCCTTTAAAGAAATCATGAAATCAAAACCGAGTTGCGTTTCAACAAGAAATAACATTGGCGGGTTGCCAACACAACTCAATTTTCTGTTTTATTTTTGTATTTGACAAGAAATAATGAAACAATTTAATCCATCAGTAATCAAATTAATTGTGAAAATTGCACTGTGTGTGAATGGTGGTTGGAAGGAACAAAAAGGAAAGTCTTTTCAGAGGTGGGAATATATTTTGATGAAAAGTTTAAAAATGCACACAAGAAACTGTTGCTCGATTGCCCTTGTATGAGAAACTTTTCACCTGGCAAATGCACACCGCCATATTACGCCATCAGCCCATTTCAC
>CM074292.1:9579779-9722279 GCA_037194245.1 Opsariichthys bidens
TTGGGAATTTAAATTCGGAGTCTGAGAGCGTAATCACGGCTTCAGCAGCTCAATATGTGGTTACAGAGGAATGTTGTATGATTTAAAAAATCGTTAAAGATTTAAACTAGATTTTGATTAAACTTTGAAACTGAGAGATTTATTCGGTCCTAGTAGTCGACTTGCTCAGAGGATTTTGGCCAGTGATTGTAGCTTTCCTCGCTCAACTCTAATCATCGCAGTCAAGTGACCTCCCACTGCTGCCAATTACCATTAATACACTGTGCCATTCATCTATTTAAATCTGTGCCACCTGTCAAATATAGCCAGCATACGCTTCTCTAGAACGCATTCCGTGCATAACCGACCGCTAAAGATGGCGCCATTCTCTCAGAACTGGGCCATGCCAAAGAGACTCGTGTACGCCAGCCAGGAGGATCTATTTTCAGTCCGGTGCATGAGACTGCAGGCATCACGCTACGTGTCTGGCCTGTAAACTTGGTGTGGCTTACAATATTGAGATGTAAGTGATATGTGGCCCAGCTGATGACCCATGTGGATGTATGGTTGAGCACAGATTAAACTATACCCAACCCTTTCATTTTAAAAATCAAGCATTTCTTTGACTTGATGAAAGAAAACCTCCCGAATGAGGCGTCAACAAATGAGGACTACTTTTGTGCTACTCCATGATCATTTGAGGAATGGATAACCAATTAATCAATCACTTAATATTGTGGAGAAAAGAATAATTCATCAAATAATCAAAATGAATCAATTAGGTAATAAAAGCTCATTTAAATGCAATATTTGTTTCACTATTTATAATACGGAAATATTTTTTTTTTCCACTATTGATCAAATTGAATTCATTAATTTTGGGGGGAATTGCACAGAATTTGCTCAGCTGTCATTAAAATTTTTTTGTAACATAAAAAACACCAGATATTAAATATTATCCTCATTATGAAATGTGTAAAAGTACAATTAGTGAAACATTGATACATTTATTGACAATGCAGTTTTCAGTTCAGCAATTTAGCATACTATTATAATATTTATTAATATTTTAAATGAATTTCTGTTTCCATTTAATTTTTGAATGTTTCTCTTTAGCTTTAATTTATTTTTATTTCATTTTGAGCTTAAACTTGAACTTAAACTCATTTTATTTCAGTTAGTTGCCAAGGCAGCATTTCTAATTTCTAATTTTTAATTATTTAAAAAAATCGGTGTCATAAAGTCATTACAAAATAACTCATAATTGCATTTTTAATTTTTATATGGATTTTTCTATCATGCGTATTGGGTCTGGCACCCAATCTGCTGTCCTGAAGTTACAGTTTTAAGGCGGTTATGCTTCAAATTGTCTCTATGGAGGCAAGGTTAGTGTTCAAAGTCTAGAAATAGGTCAACGGCTTCAAAGTTTATAATGTTTTAAAATATTTAAAGTCTGGTAATGAGAGCATGGTTGACCTTTGCAGAGCTGAACAGAGTTATCAAAAGGAAGATGTATCTTTTTGTGCCTCAGTATCAAAAGCAATCGTCAGTCGTAGAGTCCGTCGTAGCTAAAGTGCAGGTTTGTTAAAGCGCGGCGTCCCGTGGAGCGAGGCGCTCAGAGGTGGGCCTGTCCAGACACGGTGGCCTGCGGCTTCACCTTCTTCCCGCAGACACCGCCTCACAGGTTTAAAAGGATTGACCTTTCAAATTTGACCTCTGGTTTAAGCCTAATTCCTGCCCCTCGCGGCCTTCCCCTCTCCCATGTGGATGTTCTAACCCCCCCTCTCTGTTCTTCTGTCTGCAGACTTGAATGAGTGTGGCCTGAAGCCTCGGCCCTGTAAACACAGGTGCATGAACACATACGGGAGCTACAAATGCTACTGCCTAAACGGCTACATGCTGTTACCCGATGGGAGCTGTGGAAGTGAGTCACGTCTTGTTGTTTTGCACGTGGTGTCCAACTGTGTCAATTGCTGCCTCGTTCAATAGCTTTTCAGCGCTCTGCTTGAAACTGATGATAGCGCTACCACAATGCGTATATATTGTTTCTTCAAGCTGGATTTCTATAGGCATTTCAGTATATTGTTCCAACACAGCTTTACAAAGGAAAATCAGATTATACAAAAATGCATACAGCATAAAATTAAGCTTGTTAAAAAATATTTTATTTTTAATTTTTTAGTTTAAAAAAGAAAACAAAAAGCAGTATTGTTTTTTAAATACGCATATAAAAGAAAAAAAAAAAAAAAAAAACGAAAATCACAATTTTCCTTCTGCATTTTAATGAAAATCAAATGAAAAAATGCATCGAAAAATATTTTTATTGTAGTTTCATAGTTTCATTTAAAGAAGACAACAAAGAGCAGTGTTTTTTCCTGTAGTTTATTTTATTTTATTTCATTTTTAGATATTTATTTTATTTCTTTTCCACAATTTTCCCTTCTGGGGTTTTTTTTGTTTGTTATTTTTTGTTATTATTATTTTATTTTTAGTTTTTGTGCACTTAAAAGGTTTTTTTTTTCAACACTGAAAAAATGCAGTTTTTCTTCTGTTTTATTATTTTGTTTTCTTTTTGTTTTGTGCATTTAAAAGGTTTTATTTTTTCAACATTGAAAAAAAATTGCAATTTTACTTCTGTGTTATGTTTTGTTTTTGCATTTAAAAGGTTTTATTTTTTTCCACATTGAAAAAAAAGAAAATGGCAATTTCCTTCTATGTTTCATTTCATTTCATTATTTTTTTTTTATTGTTATATGCATTTTATTTTTCCCCGTTGGAAGAAAAGAACGTCACAATTTTCCTTCCTGAATTGTATTATATTTTGTATTGTTTTATGTGTGTTTTTATACTCTCTTCTCCCAGACACAAATCATTCTAAGAGCTCAGGGCATCCCTCAACTCAGCAGAGAGCTTTCTAATAACTTACCAAAAAATATGAGAACGCTGTGAACTTCAACCTTGCCAGTAAAGGCTGAGTCTTATTGCTGGCCTTAAGCTATCTTCCCTACGCCAAGTGAACTGTGCCTGTGCTTGTCTGGTGCTAAGTGTACTTCCAGAGGCTTCGAGATTCCACTCTCTGATAAATATTTTCTCACCTCCCCATGGCTCACACTTCAGCAAACACCACTGAATCACAGAGTTAATCAAAGTATGGAGCGGCCCCTGTGACGTGGGTGGTAGAGTGATTATCAATGCTTGGATCGTAGATTACTACATAGTTTGGAGAGGTTGGGTGTTGATCTGATAAGAGTCTGCACATATGATTATTCATAACTTCATGTCATTAGATGGGGAAAAAAATGCTCTTTTGAAATCAGTTTCAGCTCTGTATGTCATGCACTGTATGCCGACTTGTAAATTCAACTTGTTGATGTAATGCCTATGTTGGCAATGGTCAACTCAACAGCAAACAGTAGTAACAGGGAAAAGGCAGACTTGTTGTTAATATCCAGGCTAAACAGGTCAAAGGGCAGGCGGATAAACGAGAAAACAGGCAGGATCAGAAAACAGAAATAACGCTCAGAACTGTTACAGTGGAACAAGACTTCGCAAGTGTGTGAGGGTTAACTTAAATAGGGACTTAGATTGGCTACAGCTGGGCAATGATTAACATGAGGATAAGGGACTTATGGGAAATGTAGTGTGATGTATGGAGTCCATGATATGAGCGGGCGACCTCTGGTGGCAGGTGGATGGAGGACAACGGAACGGATTCATTACAGTTCTACACCATAGAGAGATTTTTTTGTTTAATAGTATTTTTTTAGTATTGTTTTTTATGATTATTAAACTTTTTTTTAAATATACAATTTAATTAAAATAATAATGAATGGTAATAAAAATGAAACATATTCCACCTGCAAGTCAAAAATACATTTAGAGAATATTAATTAATAATAATAAAAAGGAATTGATTTTTTTTTCCCCCAACCTGCATTAGCAGGAACAATATGGCATCTCCTTTTCTCTGGAGGGTTTTTTACGCCGCTGTCTCATGGAAAATGGGCTGTACTCTGACGACCCCCTCGACACTAGTCGAGAATGTGGAGTGGTGTTTCTCCGCAGGGCTAATAGATCATTGCACAATCTAATAACGCAAGGTTATCTGCTTCACTGGCCATTTTCTTCAAGGCCATGAAGCTAAATATGGAATAGCGTGCTCCTTTTTCCGACCTGTGGCCTTGCACCTCATTTAATGGCTGTTCATCTTTTGTCTGTGTTCATTTGCTTGGCTTATATATGGAACATCTATAGGTCCGTTTTGTTTTCCACGTACAGTATGCCTTGACTCAAGTGGTTCTGTGTTTTAATGTAAGTGGAGGAAATATGTGATTGTATCATAAGTACTAAACCTGGTATCTGTATCTTTCTGTCAGATGCCCGGACATGCAGCATGGCGAATTGCCAGTACGGCTGTGAAGTAATGAAAGGAGAGGTGCGCTGCCAGTGCCCGTCCCCAGGTCTGCAGCTGGCTCCAGATGGCAGGACCTGCGTGGGTATGTGCTCTTGGCTAATGGATTACTTTAAAAGGGAATCAAATTTTCCTTGAGCTTTAGAAATAAAGCTCATTATGAAAACATACTGTACATTTTCTAACAAAAACTTTCTCCCAAAATAACCATCTATTTAAATCTGCTGTTAAAAATGTCAAAAAAAATTATGTTTTATGTATATATATATATATATATATATATATATATATAATAGTATGTTATATAAATATTATTATAATTAATTGGGGAAAAAAGCCAAATATATATATATATATATATATATATATATATATATATATATATATATATATATATCTTTATTAACTAGGTACAAAATATAAACATACATACAGTATGTTATATAAATATTATTAAAATGAATTGTAAATATATATATATAACCATCTATATAAATCTGCCAATAAAAGTGTTACAGAATATTATAAAAATATATTTACACATATTAATCAAGTGTATAAATAATATTAATGTTTATAAACTACTATGTATATATCATACAAATCTTATTAGAATTAATTTTGTATATATATATATATTCAATTAACTATTGGCAGATTTTTAGAAATATATAATTTTTTTTTAATTGTACATGTAAAATAGCTGAAAGTTAAATTTTACACATGAATTAAAACACTTATCTAATCAACATTTACTCAAAGCAAAATTCAGACTACCATAATTAGCTAAACAAGCACAAATAGTATATATTAATAATCAATAATTATTGATTATATAAGAGGTCAATACCATTTACCATGAGCAATACCATTTCCAGGGAAGTTGAATGCACTGTAAATTGCTCTGGATGAAAGCATCTGCTGATTTGCATAAATGTAAATAAATGTAGACTTCAGGAAGAAGAAACTTTAAATAAAAAATGATATGACCCCTTTAAGTCAAAAGAAAAGAGAGCGCTATCTCTGTCTAGTCATCTTTTGAAGGTGTGACATGATGGGTTTTTTTTGTGGCTGTCAGAGAAGATAACAAACGAAAGTGTCACAAAACACAGTCGCTTTCATTCACGGCTGCGTTCCTGCTACAAAACATTAAGGATTGCACCAGTCCTTGACAACAGAGCTGCGCTTCTTTCTTTTGAAACTGTAATTATGCTTTAAGTGCTTGGGAATTTCATTGTGCCGTTAATGACTGTTTTAATGGCGTGCCATAGTCAGAGAGACTGCGAGACATTTCCAAGAAGCATATATTCACGTCACAACCACACAGATCACTAAATTACAAATGAAACGCGACAAATTGAGTCAGTTAACCTAGTGCACTTCTACTCACATTTGTCTTGCTTGACTTAAACTTTTCCCCACCTTTCTGCCTTTTTTCTGGAGGCTATGAAGAGGGGAGTGCAGAAAACAGAGTTTTTGTAAAAGGGGACCATAAATCAGAGACTGACCATCTCAATGTTTCACGGCACAGGTGTTCAGCTCTTTAGGTATTTCAGCAGAGGACTTTTATTGCTCCGAGGAGGGCCGCTTCTGTTAGATGGATGTCTGTACATGCACACATAAGTGTTGAGTTTGAACGGCACTCGGTTCACACGCTGCTGGATGCATTTCTCAATTTAGTTAAGCCTTAAATGCAGCATATGCCAGCACAAAATATCACAGAAATGAAGGGATAGTGCACAATGAGCCAGTCAGTATCTCAAAAATGAATCCTGACAGCATTACACAACATCTAAATTCATGGATCATGAATTATAGAAGGATCATTTTGACTAAAAAACCTGGTGATCAAAACCAGGGTGATGCTGACTTTAATTCACTGAGACCTTTTTACTTTGGAGTTTGAAAAAGAGTGGAGATGTGATGGATTGGTGTGTTTGTTGTGCAGATGTGGATGAATGTGCCACAGGCCATGCGGTTTGTCCCCGTTTCCGTAAGTGCATCAACACATTTGGGAGTTACATCTGCAAGTGCCATGATGGCTTTGACCTGCAGTACATCAATGGAAAATATCAGTGTTCAGGTAAGGTGGAGGATGTGGTGTGCATTGACTTTACGTTCATAGACAACAGCCAAAAACATTATTGTTGACTTCATTATTTGACTTCATTTCAACTTTGGGATCGCTTTTGTTTGTCTTGAGAAGAATTTGAATTCCTGCCAAAGTCAAAAAAACTCAAAAAAATGACTAACTCAAAAAAACTAACTCAATTCAATCATGATTGAAACAAGTAAAACCCATTCGAATCAAGTATGTTTAACTAACTAGAATCAATGGTGTTCATTTAACTTAAATTATTAATTAATAATCCTATAGCTAATGCTTGTTTGTTCTTTTGATTTACATAATTTTTGTGATGTAGGACAAAAAGCACATAATATGCCCTCTTTAAAAAAAAAAAAAAAAAGGAAAAAAAAGCTAGTGTAGGTTTTGCAACAGAGCTGATGATTTCAATTTCAATATCTACCTGATCTTTCCTCTTGAACGATTCTTTAGATGTGAACGAATGCTCTTCGAGTCAACACCAGTGTGGTCCCTACGCCACCTGCTATAACACACCTGGTTCATACAAGTGCAAGTGTAAGGATGACTATAGAGGCGTGGGCTACGACTGCAAACGTAAGTATTACTGGGATTGCATCGTAACTATGAACAACCTGCAGTGCTGCAGTGGATATCGAAATCCACTTCATTCAACATTTTGTTAGTGTTATAATGCACACATTTGTCTTAAATTGAAAATGAAATCAATATCACAACAATTAAAATATCTAATCTGCATAAACGAACACACTCCATGCATAAACTAATCACATTATAGCGCAGGGAAAAATTTAATTGGGCCCCATCTGTTCTCAGTTGCAGTGATTTTGATTCATTTTGATTAAAAGCAGCTGTATAAAGTAAAATAGGGTGGAACGGTGCTTTCAAAAGCACTTCAGGATAAAGGTTTGGAAAGGCTTAAGTCAGGAGTCATTAGTATAAAGGGTTTAAGCACAAAAGCCGAGGCAAGGTTATCATTAAGAGGTGGACGGCGTAGTAGATAACAAAGAGAGTGATCGCAGACGCTGCCAGGAGATTGATGGACTTTGATGGAGCTACAGTCTGTTTTGTGGCAAAAAGTGATGTGGCTTGTGTTGGAGAATGGTGACAAAGTAGCGAGATTATTAAAATGTTTCTGGACTAGTGACAACTCGCTGCCTCTTAACTGAGGCAAACCATTAGGCAGTTTGCACTGGTGAATGCATGTTTTTTGTAGATTTTCTTCCCCTTGGCCTGGGATTGGTGCACTTGTCAGTAGAGAAAAGAAGATGGATGATGAAACGTATTGATGAAAAGGCACAGCCTCAGCCTGGAAGTTGAACATAGGTAGATTGTTCACCTTTCAACGTGACAGCATCCCATAACACACTGCCACTGGAGCGTAGAGCAGCTGAATGACAGGAAGGAGAATGTCCATGAGTGGAGGTTTTAGTCCTGACTGAATCCCTCAAAAGAATCTCTGGAATGAATTAAGCCGGACAGTCCCTCAAAGGTTACAATGCATATTTGTAGATAATGATAAATGATACAAAATGTGAAAATATATATGAAAAAAATATGCACTGCTTTTTAAAATAATAATAATTCTCTCGTTAACCAAGGCTTAATTTATTTGATCAAAAATAGAGTAAAAATTTTAATTAAAAAAAGCTGACTTTTCCATTAGAGTCACATGATCCTTCTGATTTTCTGCTCAAGAAACTATTATTATTACTATCAATGTTGAAAACAATTGTTCTGTTAAATGTTTTGAGGAAACTGTGAAATTTATTTGTTCGGGATTCTTTGTAATTTCATTCATTTATTTGACTTATAACATTATAATAGTCTTTACTGTCACTTTTGATCAATTTAATGCATCCTTGCTGGATGAAAGTATTTATTAAAAACAAATCGTACTGACCCTATTTTTTTAATGGTTGGTGTAATTTTTTTGGTATATGTTTTTACGGGGACTCCAGGCGTAATGGTTTTTATACTGTACCAACTGTTTATGGAAGTGTCCTCATAAACCATGTTTACATTGTAATACCCATGTCATTATACGCATTTGTGTCCTCATGAACCACATACACACACATATTTATACACACATTATATTCATACACACCTCCCTTTCTGGAATTCTTTTGTGCCTGTAGTTAGGAGTGACTTGAGGTTGATAGCTGCCGTGGTTTAATGTTCGTGAGCATCAGATGACATCAAACCTGAATGCTCTTCACATGCACTCTTTACTGCTTTTGCAATTTAGGATTGTTCATGCATCATTGCAACCTGCTCAGTCTTATTATTTAAGTGGACAAAAATACAGTGAGTCTGACACCTGATTTAATCATTGTTAAACCAATGAGGCAACCATTCTCTCTTCAGAATCTGTTCTGGAAACTTTCAGCCAGGTGTGTCTCAGAAGTGCTGAGAGGGTTGAATTACTGCCTTTTTGGAAATCGCATATCAAAGCTCCTGTGAAACCTGAGATCACATTGTCACATGCATTCCTTTAGTGTTCCCTCCTTAAGGAGGACACAAGCTCAAGGGTTTACGCTTCTGGTATTGATTTCGAATGTGATGGATGACTTTCGCGCATTCATTGTACATACGAGCTAAAAGCAACCTTTTCGGTGACATCTAAAAAATGAAAAGTGTTGTTTCTTCTGGAGCCTAACTTAGCTGCATACCCATTTCCCAAAGAGGCTTAAACCAGATAAAACCAATGCAACATGAGAATAAAAATAGGTTGAGACTAATTTTGTGTTAACTTCAAATTAAACGGAGAATCCTGTTTGTTCTCCTTTTAGCTATCCCAAAGGTGGTAATTGACCCTCCACGACCTGGAAAGACCACACCAAGCAACAATAACAACAAAGGAGGCAACAAAATTCCAGGCTCAGACCAAAAGAGGACCACCACAACAATCAGACCACCAGTGACGGCCAAACGGATCTCACCTACAACAACCACCACCACCAAATCTCCGCCAACCAAAAAAGTCACCCCTCCAGCGAGAGTCCCAGTGACCACCACCCGTAGGCCTATCATACCGACACGTAAACCCCCTGTTGTGGTGACAACCAAACCTAAGGTGCCATCCCGTCCCACCACCACAGCTACCACCAAAGCCCCGGTGGTTACAGCGGTGATTCCCTTCATCCCAACACGCAGACCTTTAATCCCTTTCATGACGCCTGTTGATAACAGCATCAAAGACATTACTCAGAAACAAAGAGGTGACGTTCACAGTAAGTACATGTACTTTTTAAATTATTATTCAGATTTCACAATTCCTAATTTCTTCGGCTAAATTTCATCAGCATTTTTGTCAGTAGTTTAGCCCAGATTACTCAGAAGTCACTTTCCTAGCAGCTTCCGATTGACCAACGTGGTGAATTGGCGTGACCGACTTGAACTGTAGCTGGTTTGATGTGTTTAATTAGGATTGTAGCTAAACCAGGGATGTTCAATCCTGGTCCTGGAGGGCCAATGCCCTGCAGAGTTTAGCTCCAACTGGAAGATTCTTGTTATTCTAAAGACCTTGATTATTTGGTGTGTTTAATTGGGGTTGGAGGATACTGGCCCTCTAAAAGCAGGATTGGACACTATAAAGCTAAACGCTGTGGGATAGTGGACAGCCCTGCGTAAGATGGACTGACTTAAAAGAGTTTTTTAAGCTTGATTTGAGCCAAAGAAGCAAAACCATGCCAATATTGTCAGAAATTATAGGTAATGTGCCACGTTATTGAAACAAAGGCTTAACAAACAACGGATTTCAGATGATTTCAAGAGTCTTTCAAGTAGATTGGAGCTAAAAAAAAAAATGGGTTTCTAAGATTTGCTGTAAAGGCCCATTCAGGGGGACTTATGATTTGGCCTTATGGCCTTGTTTCTCTGTGAAGTCTGAGACTATAGGATGTCCCATATCCCATAGCTCACAAGTGTTTCCTTTGCTACTATATGGCCTTAATGCACACTTTGCTGAGCTCGCACTAGTCTACACAACCATCCAAGTGGTCTTTTGTGTGAATTCAGTGGAGGACTGCTGGGACAGGGTCGTGAAGGCCTTTGGATCTATCCAAGATAACCATTTCCTGGCCCAAAGGACTATGTTGCTTCCTTCATGTTCATAAGCTCTTCTTTGGGTATCTCTTGGGCTTCCCACAAGGCGAAACCAGATTTTTCAGGAAAGCAAATTGCATCCCTAAGCCTCCTATCCAGATGACAGCACCTAATGAAAACAGAAGACTCACCTAGAGAGATTACATTACCAGTCAGCCCTGCCTCAGGAGATAAATCCGTTACCCTGCTCTGCCTTCGAGAGCTCACAATAGGTCTAATAAATAATGATGGCTCTGAAACAGTCGGGAAATAAGGCATATAGACATCTAGGGTTTAAGTATAATTATATCTCCTTAATCAATTAGATACCATAACGATCATGGCAAAGTTGTATAAACCCCAACCCGAACACCTGCAGTGTGTGGAAATGACCTCAGGGTGAAGTCAGTTTACTACATGTTCTTATTAGCTGGGAGGACATTGTTTCTATTGGAGGGCTGTACACAGTGCTGTCACAAGCATAGGCTTGAGGGATAATTGAGATCAATAAACTAATCACAGACTTGACTTCCTTCCAGCTGTTATCGTGCCATATATTTGATGTAAGCACACTCACTTGTCTCCAATGCTCTATTATGCCAATATCTCAGTTATGGGTAAAAAAAAAAAAATACTTGTCTTGTCCTCAAAATTGATTTGTTTCAATTAAGCAATGAGGTACGAGAGGGAGGCCGAGATATATAATCATGGTTTAGCTTGCAAACCCTTGACTACATTCACAATGTAGTGAAATATATTGATTATTATTCCTTCTCTGTTTCATTCTCTTATTCTTTCGATGATTCCTTCTCTGTAAAGCTGCTTTGAAATGATGTGTATCGTGAAAAGCGCTATACAAATACATTTGAATTGAATTGAATTGTATTAAATTAAAAGATGCGCTGTGTACTTTTCGTTGGGAATAACTAGAGTTTAACTAATTTGTTTTTTTTCCCCTTCTAGTACCGCGAAATAATGGGCAGAACAATGTGCTTGATATCGATTTAGACATCGAACTTGGCAACACGGAAGAGGAGATGAAGGATGACCCAGGTAAGAGAAGACTGCTTTTATTTTTGTTGAAATTGCGGATGGATTTTTCGGAGGGTTCGATGATTGGTGCAGACTAATCTGTAGATACATAGACTTAGACATACAGCAAATGGGAACGCACGGCGAGGCTGTGTATTTGCAATGTTTTTGCTTCACAGGCGTTTTGTAGGTATTAATCTTGACTTGGGATGTCACTACAGATGAATTGGATCAGTGATGAGAGGCGAACAGCTTTCTTTGGCCTTCATGAAAATACCCACGCCTCACTCGTCCCTCTGGGAAATTCAGGAATTGCACAATTCTGAGTTACTTTTCATTTAGCAGTTTCACTTACGCCGCTTGCAGGGGCAGTTTCCCTGGAGCGATCTGTTCAGCGTGTTACTCAAGGGCATGACGATAATAGAGGATCTCAGTTAATGGCCATCGTGAATTGAACTCGCAATGCTGGGAATATCCGCCCAGAACCTTAACCAATATTTTGATTGTTTGCAAACAGGGTGTGAAATTAACACCCGTCCCCAGCCAAATGCTTCATTTTGTTTTCTATCAGAGTGGAGGGCCGACATAGAAACCTCGGCTTGATGTGTCAAGAAAGACCTGGTGTTGAAGAAGTCACATCTTTAATTTAGACTAATTATGTTTGTTTATTCACTGTATATATGTGAAGTACTTTTTTTGTAGACATATTTCTATAAAGTTTTACTGCTGCTGCTGTGCTACTTGTGCTGCTTCATTGTTTACTATAGAAGCTTGTTTCTGCATCTGAATAAAAAAAGGAATTGCGAGATAATATTTTTTTCCCTCGCAGTTTACAGAATTGCATGATATAAACTCGAAATACAAGTCGGTCTTTTGGGAGTTTATATCACTCAATTCTGACTTTACATCTCGTAATTATGAGAAATAAAGTCAGAATTGTAAGATGAAAATTTGAAATTATCGAAATATTTTTATTTCGTGGCGAAACAAGATTCCATAGTTTTCAGATAAACAAACATACCATTAAATAAATAAATACATTTAGGGTAAGTTATATTATTCTTTATTCCACAAAAGAAACGTCAATTAAATTCACTGAAAATAACAAATTAAATGAACATTAATTATTAATATCATCTAATGTTTTTGGAAATACTAAAATATTTTGGAATTAAAAAAAAAAAAAAACTAAAATTATAAAAATGTTTATAATTTACTGACAATTGTACTTAAAGAATTCTTTGAATTTGATTCCATTTTAATTTCTCCTTCAACTTACATGCGTTCTCAATTAAATTCGCAATGGTTCACAATCTTCATGGCTGCTGGACAAAAAGTTACAAAACAATGAATATTTTTGTTCCCAATTTCACGATAAAATATTTTTTGCAGTTCAAAGTCATTTCTAAAAATTGCGTTTCATTTTTGTCAACTGATTTTTTGATCAATTGTGTCATGTTCCACAGAGACGGGTCATCTGAGCTGCTCTTTTACCCACGGTCTCTGTGGATGGATCCAGCACAGAGAGGGAGACCTTCACTGGGAGACAACTGCAGATCCTTCAGGTATTATGGCACTTTTTCAATAAAATCTTAGTGGGTCAATGACAAATAAGAATATCTCAGATGAAGCAAAGAAAAATTAAAGTGCCACACGTGCCGTGTTCATAGAAATGCAGTATTCATGTTTCATACTGTATGCTTTTATAAACACATTTATTTGACGTCTTCAAAAAGGCCGAGTGCTGTAACCTTTATGTATAAAGTACAAAACTATTTCCATATTTTAATCTTTAAAATGATGATGAAAAATAAAGTTTTAAAATGCATTCAAGGTACATTTTTTCCCCCTTTATTTTTGCAAATATCATGCATTTTTGAAACATGAATGTGGAGATATCAACCATTCCATTAAGAAAGTTATATATATATATATATATGTGAGACTTCTTGAGGGTTTTGAATGTGATGCCATTTTTTGTTTTATTAATAAAAATAATAAAAAGTTATTTTTTTTTTAAATCAAGAAATTCAACCTTTTAATTAGCTTGTCTCTGATTGGCAGGTGGGCGGTACCTAACCATCTCTGAGGGCGGAGAGAAGCGAGGTGGGCGTGGCGCTCAGCTGATCCTCCCCCTGACGACGCCCTGGAACGAGGGGAACCTGTGCTTGGCCTTCAGACACAACATGGCGGGCCACCACGTGGGCATGCTGCAGGTGTTCGTACAGAAGGGACGGCAGCACAGCCCCGCTGTCTGGGGTCGAACGGGAGGAAATGGTTGGAGGTCCACGCAGATCACAATTTGGGGCAATGGGCTAGAGAGTGTGAGTGTCAACACTGAATGTACTCACATCTGTGAATGTCTTGAAAGGTGTCTTGAGAGTGTTGGTGTTTCGTCACTACAGGTGATCGTGAAGGGCGAGCGACGGAGAGGCCGCAAGGGTGAAATAGCTCTGGATGACATGAGTCTCAAACGAGGTTCTTGTCAGGAAGAGCACAATCTGAGGAGACTTTAACAGCGACAACACCATGAACAGAGACTTTTAACGCCAGCTTTACTCACAGGACTCTAGGAAGACGGACACCTTACGGAAAGGGACGTGGCGTCCTGTCAGTCCCGGCGTAGGTGCACTTCCTCTGGCCTTCCCAAATGGCTACAAGTGCATGTGCTCAGTTGAGTGCTGTAGGGACGATGTATTTTTGTAGGCCAAAACCCGGAAACGAGTTGTTTCATTGCATGTCCCGATGCCAATGGGTTTTCTGAATGGGTTTTCGGTTGAATGTGGTTAACAAAAGCTCAAGATATTTCATGTTTTATTCTAGAACATGAAGTACATCAGTAAATACATCCAGTGATATTTTCAAAACTTTTACTTGTTTTGTAAAAGGCTGTTGACTACAGGACTTTTGAGAACATTAAACAGTATCATGGCGAACAGGTAAACTCATCTATACTACCCAGCTAACAGGGAACGTTCTCAGAACTTTGGCTCAGGTTTCACTCCTTCACCCCCACTGATGGAATTTTACGGCTTTGCACGTTTTTCACAATCATACGCTAGGGGGCGCTATTACGCATCTTCTGAAAGTGTATAGAATCTCCAGATCAAAACACAGGAAAAAAGGAGCACAAACAAGTGATGAAAGTAAACTGACCCACTTTCACGTATTGATCAAAATAAATGCATCTAGCTAGAATAAAACTTGATTTTTTTCTTCTTCTTTATTGCATGTTCAGATAATCATACAACTAAAAATTCTGGAAGCCATGAAAATTTTGTGAAAATTGTCTAGCGGGGAAAGAGTTAAAATCATGGACCAACATTCTTCTACTAACATTAATTGAACATTCGTTACCTGGTCTTTAATAGTGTTCTCAAAATGTTTCCTCAATACATTGTTCATGGAACTTTTTTTTCCTTAAATGTTTTAGTTGGATGTTCGTCAAATGTTTTTCAAATGTCGCAACTTGTTCCAGAACTTTCAGAGAACGTTCAAATAATGTTTGCAAAATTATAAAATGGAATGTTCCCTTAATGTTCGTATAACCAAGAGAAAAAGTTTTAAATAATTTATAATACTGGACATTTTGCACGTTCAGGGAACATTCAGAAATGATGTTTTCATTAATTAATGGGGACTTTAGCAAAATCTCATATATGTTTTCGTTAGATGCGTAGTCTGCTTTCACAGCCTCGTGTTCATAATCACTCTCTCGCAAACTCTTCTAACTCAAAGTTTCAGGGAAATTTTTTTTTTAAATAAAGACGCTTAACGTTTTACTTCTGTTGATTGTATTTAGGCTTCAAAATTCATAAAAGTTGAGATTATCTTGATGAACAAAATGTGTAAGAATCATAAACTTTTGTTGGTAACTGCTTCTTTTCTGCAATAAACCAAAAAATCCTGTGGGGTTTTTGTCGAGGGAACCAGAGCGATGGCCTACAAAAATATGTTATCACTGCAGCACTCTATTGGATGAGATGTCAAATATTTTGTACATTTTAATTTTGTAGATGTAAAATTTGTCTCCCACTTCAAATGTTTTTGACAAACTGTCGAGCAGACGCCGTCATGCCATTGTAAATGTAAGTTGCCCGGTTCAGCTGTTTGTCACCTGAATGATGATGATGATGATGATGATGTCCTCTCCAAATCCTCTTTTCAATTTGACCGACGTGCTTTGGTAGCCCAGTTTGCAGCTAATCTGAATGACTAACTGTTTTTGGTGTATTATTGTAAATGTATTCATATATGTGTATATATATATATATAAATATATTTCAAATATGCTTTATAGGTGCATATCTATGTGAATTCTTCATCGTATAAGTGATGCAGGACAATTTTTACATCACGAGACCCAGTATTTTATTAACATATATTGTTAAGTACAAACCAGTAAACTGTTCTGAATTTTACTTATTAATGGCTGTATCAGCCATTCTTTATGATCATCACAACCATGGTTACCCTTTAAGACTGTGTTAAATATGACAGATCTTGGTTTAATATTCAGATGAAGCAACGACCTCCAGACATTAAAAGGTGTGAACATAAAATATATGTCTTGTATGTATTTTTTACTCTTGCTGGAGAGTAATAACTTCAGTTCAGAGCAGCTTTTTCAGTAACGAGTGACAAAATGCCACAATGTTTATGTCATGTTGTTTTGCACACACAGCTTTAACAAATCTCCTAAACTGTCTTCTCTTTCATTTGAAGAACTGGGGAGTCAAATTCAGTTAGTGAATCGGATTCCTGTTTTTTGATTCCCTGGGGCGATGCTTGCACAACACTTTACATTGTCTTTTTTTGTAGCAACCATTATTTATCAATGTTTAGTATTTGTATTGGTGGTATTTAGTGTAAATCGATCTGTTCAGATATCGCCATTACCCTCATTAAAAGCTTTGCTTTTATGCTGCAGAAATATTGTTCTAACAGTGTCTAAAAAAACATCGGGCCTCATTCATGAAATGTGCAGAGCAATTGAGTTAATCGTTCAAAAAATCTTTCTTGCGTTAAGAGATCGCATTCAATTCAATAATGATTTGCACAGAAATTTGTTCTTGTATGAACAAGGCCATTTTATTGCTGCTCTTTACAATCTAGTGGCCTTGATATGAACCAGTGAAACTCCCTATAGAAGCATTTCAATAGATGTACCAATGTAAATAATATATATATATATATATATATATATATGTATTTACATACTTATATTTTATAAATATTTTGCCTTTTGAATATGACTTTTGAGCTGTTCTGGGAGAGTTCAGCTATAACCTTGAAAAATCAACTGTAATTTTCATTAAGAAATTTTCTTTTCAACGGTCCCAAATATTCAAGGATAATCATGCCTTTTCCGACCTCTGTTTGGATCCGCGGGTGATTGCTGTTCACGCGTATGGTTGTAATGGTTGGAGTAATGACTGAAATATTTTTTTTAATTCTTATAACATTTCTGAATATTACTATCTTATTATTTGATCAGAAAGCAAAGTAAAGTAAAAAAAAAAGCAGTAATATTTCATTCATGGCAACTCTTTTATTTACCATGTATTTGGTCTCTGTGGAATAGATCTGCCGCTGAGGTTAGCAGATCTAGGCAGGAGAAGCTGGAGGGTTTCAGATGAACTGGCTTCCAGAAAACACTGAATGAGACTGTTTTAAATGTTGAGAAAGCAAAGTCATCGGCAGCAGGATCAGCAGAGGCCAATCAGCTTGTGCCATGCAGTAATGATGATGTGATTGCTTGCAGATTGCATGTAAAGACCAATCCGCCTGCGCCTTCTAGAGTTTCATGACTGAACTCTTTCTCTCTCTGCATATATATACACTCACCTAAAGGATTATTAGGAACACCTGTTCAATTTCTCATTAATGCAATTATCTAATCAACCAATCACATGGCAGTTGCTTCAATGCATTTAGGGGTGTGGTCCTGGTCAAGACAATCTCCTGAACTCCAAATTGAATGTCAAAATGGGAAAGAAAGATAAAGAAAGGTTAAGCAATTTTGAGCGTGGCATGGTTGTTGGTGCCAGACGGGCCGGTCTGAGTATTTGACAATCTGCTCAGTTACTGGGATTTTCACGCACAACCATTTCTAGGGTTTACAAAGAATGGTGTTAAAAGGGAAAAACATCCAGTATGCGGCAGTCCTGTGGGCGAAAATGCCTTGTTGATGCTGGAGGTCAGAGGAGAATGGGTCGACTGATTCAAACTGATAGAAGAGCAACTTTGCCTGAAATAACCACTCGTTACAACTGAGGTATGCAGCAAAGCATCTGTGAAGGCACAACATGCAAAACCTTGAGGCGGATGGGCTACAACAGCAGAAGATCCCACTGGGTACCACTCATCTCCACTACAAATAGGAAAAAGAGGCTACAATTTGCACAAGCTCACCAAAATTGGACAGTTTGAGACTGGAAAAATGTTGCCTGGTCTGATGAGTCTCGATTTCTGTTGAGACATTCAGATGGTAGAGTCAGAATTTGGCGTAAACAGAATGAGAACATGGAACATGAGAACATCCATCATGCCTTGTTACCACTGTGCAGGCTGGTGGTGGTGGTGTAATGGTGTGGGGTATGTTTTCTTGGCACACTTTAGGCCCCTTAGTGCCACTTGGGCATTGAGCATTGTTTCTTGACCATGTCCATCCCTTTATGACCACCATGTACTCATCCTCTGATGGCTACTTCCAGCAGGATAATGCTCCATGTCACAAAGCTCGAATCATTTCAAATTGGTTTCTTGAACATGACAATGAGTTCACTGTACTAAAATGGCCCCCACAGTCACCAGATCTCCACCCAATAGAGCATCTTTGGGATGTGTTGGAACGGGAGCTTCGTGCCCTGGATGTGCATCCCACAAATCTCCATCAACTGCAAGATGCTATCCTATCAATATAGGCCAACATTTCTAAAGAATGCTTTCAGCACCTTGTTGAATCAATGCCACGTAGAATTAAGGCAGTTCTGAAGGCGAAATACACAGTATTAGTATGGTGTTCCTAATAATCCTTTAGGTGAGTGTATATATATATATATATATATATATATATATATATATATATATATATATATATATATATATATATATATATATATGCACATAAACTATATACATATAAATACACTGATTATTATTTTCCTTATATTTGTGATGTAACTATACTGTGGATCACCTGTGATTTTTATATTTTGCCTTTATATTTTTAAAAACGTAGCAAAAATCTCTGCAGAAGATTAGTCTTGGTAGTTGGGTTCCTCTGAAGGCACATTATAACCAGTACGAGTGAATGATGAGTGTATTTTTCTTTATGCTTTGGGCCGGCAATGAGCTTCAAAATCCAGCAGTTATCTAAAATATCAATTTTATTGATCCCCAAGGGGAAATTGGGAAACAAAATAAGCACATTTGGCTCAGATTTTACTGTTCAAACGGCAGCAGCCACCTCTAGAGACATGGCTTTGCATTCTGTGGAAGTGAGGAATGTATTTTCAGTGTCAACTTTATTTGCTGCACTTACTGTAGACTTTATTAACTCCATCTTTTGCCTCCAGCAAAGCCTGAATTCTTGCAGAATGAAAGCATTCCTGCAGGACCTTCTGGTCCGTACTGATTTGTACATGTTTTTCCATCTCATCCTCACAACACTCTTGGGTTGAAAACTCAGGCCGCACTACATCTGGAGAAGCAGATAAAAGTGCTTTGTAACATGACACAAAATGTAAGAGTCTGATATTGTGCATGTGACCATGAGCAACACATATGCAAATAACTGTAATAAAGGATCAAAAATCAAAAATACATCACTTGTGCTTTTCACCTGGCTTTTTCACCTTTTCATTCCAAACCAGTGTGATTTTTCTTTCACCGATGGAACACAAAAGATGCTATGCAGAATGTCCTGCCGCTTTTATCCGTTAAAGAAAGATGCATAATGAGGCAGCGTATTTGAATATGAATGAGATGCAAATATGGGGATTTTCAGATAGTAATGACTCAAATTTCTGTGTTTTCCTTACACAAACAACTTTAATCCCCACCATTTGCATTGTGTGGCAAAAGTAATTTTTAGCAAATTCTGCAAAACATCTAATTTCGTGTTATACAAATGAAAAAGTCAGGTTTGGACTGACACGATGACAGTTTTATTTATCTGGGTAAACGATTTCTTTTGAGGTCCTGAATGTCTGCCATTCCATCATAATTTTACTACCATTTAGGTTGTACATTTGACTCAAAACAAAGGAATGCATGGAATGAACTATGCACATTTGCTACAATTTTTTAATTATTATGCCCCTTTTCAAAGTATTGCTTCTGTTTTTAGAGATCTACTAGAACAGGTTTTCATGCTTGAATGTTCAAAAACATAATTTTTTTCGCTTATTTGACATCAGCTGCATTTCATTTTCATAACACCTCAAATTGCACAAATTGAAGTTGTGAATTGAAAATATGAAACACGTCAATTTAGCAAAATATATATATTGTATAATATATATATATATAATATCTGAGTCGTTGTCGACGCGGCCGCTCGGAGCTGTGGCCGTAAAGTCTCCGGTGCCTGTCGTGGCGGCAATCCCCGAACCCGGTGGTGGACACCGGATGTAAGGGATGCCGTCAAGCTGAAGAAGGAGGCCTATCGAGCCTGGTTGGCTCGGGGGACTCCTGAGGCAGCTGACGGGTACTGGCAGGCCAAGCGGACTGCAGCCCGGGTAGTTGTGGAGGCAAAAACTCGGGTCTGGGAGGAGTTCGGTGAGACCATGGAGAAGGATTATCGGTCTGCCCCGAAGAAATTCTGGCAAACCGTCCGGCGCCTCAGGAGGGGGAAGCAGTGCCCTGCCAACACTGTTTACAGTGGGGGTGGGAATCTGCTGACTTCAACTGGGGACATCGTTGGGTGGTGGAAGGAATACTTTGAGGATCTCCTCAATCCCACAGACACGTCTTCCACTGAGGAAGCAGAGGTCGAGGGCTCAGAGGTGGGCTCTCCTATCACCCAAGCAGAGGTCGCCGAGGTAGTTGGAAAGCTCCTTGGTGGCAAGGCAGCGGGGGTGGATGAGATACGCCCTGAGTACCTCAAGTCTCTGGATGTTGTGGGGCTGTCTTGGCTGACACGCCTCTGCAGCATCGCATGGCAGTTGGGGACAGTGCCTCTGGACTTTTTAAGAAGGGGAACCGGAGGATGTGTTCCAACTACAGAGGGATCACACTCCTCAGCCTCCCCTGGAAAGTCTATGCCAGGGTACTGGAGAGGAGAATAAGGCCGATAGTCGAACCTCAGATTAAGGAGGAACAATGCGGTTTTCGTCCCGGTCGTGGAACACTGGACAAGCTCTATACCCTCTCTAGGGTGCTGGAGGGTTCATGGGAGTTTGCCCAACCAGTCCACATGTGTTTTGTGGATCTGGAGAAGGCATTCGACCGTGTCCCTCGTGGCGCCCTGTGGGGGGTGCTCCGGGAGTATGGAGTCCGGGGCCCTTTGCTAAGGGCTGTCCGGTCCCTGTATGACCGGAGCAGGAGCTTGGTTCGCATTGCCGGCAGTAAGTCAGACCTGTTCCCCATGCATGTTGGACTCCGGCAGGGCTGCCCTTTATCACCGGTCCTGTTCATAGTCTTTATGGACAGGATTTCTAGGCGCAGTCAGGGGCCGGAGGGAGTCTGGTTTGGGGATCACAGGTCTCATCCCTGCTTTTTGCGGATGATGTTGTCCTGTTGGCTCCATCGGGCCAGGACCTCCAGTGTGCATTGGGACGGTTTGCAGCCGAGTGTGAGGCGGCTGGGATGAGGATCAGCACCTCTAAGTCTGAGACCATGGTTCTCAGTTGGAAAAGGGTGGCTCTTCAGGTTGGTGGAGAGCTCCTGCCTCAAGTGGAGGAGTTCAAGTATCTTGGGGTTTTGTTCACGAGTGAGGGAAGGAAGGAGCGTGAGGTTGACAGACAGATCGGTGCAGCTTCTGCAGTAATGCGGTCGATGTACCGGTCTGTCGTGGTGAAGAAGGAGCTGAGCTGCAAGGCGAAGCTCTCGATTTACCGGTCAATCTACGTTCCTACTCTCACCTATGGTCATGAGCTTTGGGTCATGACCGAAAGAATGAGATCCCGGATACAGGCGGCCGAAATGAGCTTTCTCCGCAGGGTGGCAGGGCGCTCCCTTAGAGATAGGGTGAGGAGCTCGGTCACTCGGGAGGAGCTCAAAGTAGATCCGTTACTCCTTCACATCGAGAGGAGTCAGCTGAGGTGGCTCGGGCATCTGTTTCGGATGCCTCCTGGACGCCTCCCTAGGGAGGTGTTCCGGGCGTGTCCCACCGGGAGAAGGCCCCGGGGAAGACATAGGACACGCTGGAGAGACTATGTCTCTCGGCTGGCCTGGGAACGCCTCGGTGTCCCCCCGGAAGAGCTGGAGGAAGTGTCTGGGGAGAGGGAGGTCTGGGAATCTCTGCTCAGACTGCTGCCCCTGCGACCCGGCCCCGGATAAGCGGTTGAAGATGAATGAATGAATGAATGAATGAACATATATATATATATATATATATATATATATATATATATATATATAAACGCTCGCGTGAGGTGGTTTTTCAGGCAATTCGGAAAAGAAATATTTCGCATTTTCAGTACGTACCTCATTTACGTACCTGCCGTACGTAAAAATCAATAATTCTTTAAAGAAGGTGGTATGTTTGGACATAAAGACAAGACAGAAAGAATACTGAATTCTAAACAACAAAGCAATGCCACAATATATCAAGACCTCGAAGCCGATAGGACAGAGAAACACCCACGTGGCCGCTGCCAAGTATAAGGGGCTTTCCATACTTCGTTACACTTTTCCACATTAATGCTAGGATAACATGCATCTTCTTTGAATAAAAATAATATCTAGCGCAGTAGCTGGGATATATTTAAACCTACTGACATCCATTGCCAAGATTTTTACAATGGCTTATTGCGAAAGCAATAGCATCAGTTAATGGAGACGCCGTCATTTCACAAGATTATTATCAACATTTAGAAAATATTGCAAATGTTTTACTCACATCTGTAATGGAAACCTGGCTATTGTTGCAGCACCGCTCCTCCCAGTCTGTCAGTATCGCTCTGTTTAGTTCCTGTCTCTGTGAAGCCCCTCCTTCTGAAAAGAGCTGGAACAGTGTGATGTGATTGGTCAACCGCTTCCAGTGCGTTTTGGAAATATCACGCCCCTTACCATATCAGCTAGTTTTAATACTACTAACTCAGCTCAACCAGGCCTTGCCCATTTATTTTGTCTATACATTGGGCAGGAATTATTTAAATGAGGAATATTGTGTCATGTTACGGAGGCTACAATGGAGGTGTTACAGGATTTCAGAAACTGCGAACTGATATAGAGATTAACTCCCTCTGGAGTGTGCTTTGTAACCTTGCAGAAATTTTTCATGCTCAAACATCAAAATTACACTCTAAAGAAAGCTGTAAATGTAAAAAAGCATAATAGGACCACTTTTTAAGATTTGTCAGCCCAGGTAATATGTCTTCAAATATCCATTAATCAAATATAGTTCCTCTTCCTGTTCTTAACTTACAGGACTGGAACCCACAGAGCATTTCTGATTCTATAAGCCTCTTCACATCAAAAGAAGCGCTGCATTCGAAGAAAGCCCTTGCACACTAATGTAGTCATTTCAATTTTCCTGACCTTTCTGTCAGGTCGGATTGGTCTAGACATTAATTAGGCGTTCTCACCCACAGAATATTATTCACCGTTTATCTTAACTTTCTCCGGGTCTGGAAGTTTTTTTGTTTATGTAGGACAATGTAGGTGCCTGAAAATTTCCCCACTGAACCCTCTTCACAACCTATTTTTTCTTCTGTGGCGGTACAAATTTCAGTGTGAAACAGGATATCTGATGAGAGAAAATGGGACTTTACATTGATTGGATCATCAAAATTACCCAATATCCATTGGATAATATTGGATCCGTCACAATAAAAAGTAGCAAGTGAACTGATTCGGATCAAACTGTGACGGTTAATAAATATTAAAATGGGAAAGGCGATTTTCAATTTAGTGACTTGAGAAATAAAGCACTTGTCAAAACTACAAATAAGGCTTTTATGACAACAGCTGTAGTAAAAAAAACAACAACTTTATTTTTGTTGATTTGTTTGGTCCCAGAAGTTCAAACAGCTGTGTGCATTTTCAAGTTCAAATTTTTCAGTGCTGACATGCATAATGCCTTTAAGGAACTCTCGACATAGTTTAGAAGAAAAATGTTTTAGCTGAGAAATGTATTTACTTCTTGCACCATGTAAAAGACATTTAAGCAATTTCCCTTTATCAAAGCACATCCTGTTTATATCTGCGGAGATGGGACCGTTAACAGGCCAGTGGACTTCATCTTGTTCATGCCGCCATCCAAGACACAAACTCGAGGGAAATTTACTTTCACCAGGTGAGCCGCAAACTACAGGAGAAAAGGAAGTTAACTCTTTCATTTTGATGCAGAAGGCTAATGTAAAGTGACTTACATCAAACATCAGTGGGAGAATGAAATAATCGTACCGTGGTTGCGTTCTTCATGATGCTGCTGAGGATCACAATGACACGGAATCTGTATCCGGCTAGGGTGCTGGTTGCGGGACACTGGATCAGTTCTCCCTCCGGCCCAAACGTGGAGGTGTATGGAATGTTAATGCTGCCTGGGATATGACCGCGACTGAAGCTGCGCACATACGGTCAAGGGTCATGCGGATGCATTTATTCGTTAAAAAATACAGTACAACACTATACAGTTTTTTTTAAAAAAAATGTAATTATTCCTGTGATCAAAGATGTATTTTCAGCATCTTATAGTCTGTAAATTCTTGCTTTAACAAGACAACGACTGCCGTTGTTATCAGCCTCAGTGGAAAATGAAAACATATGGGCCGGATCGGCACGGAATGGAACGGTTAAGCGACAGTGGAAAAGCGGCTAACGTTGAAAACTGTTTTACTGGAAACCATGAAAGCCCATGGTTTCTTAAAAAATGTTGCCCACGGTCTCTTAAAAAATTTTTTTTTTTTTTGAAGAATTTATCTTGAATGTCATTCATTTTTCTTGAACTATTTCCACTTTTCTTGTTTTAGTTTTACGAGAATACTTTTTGTGCGGCAAAAAAAAACGATAGTGACTTTTAAACAATATCTAGTGATGGGTGAAGCTTTACAAATCTTTTGTTTCGAATCAGTGGTTCGGCGCTCCAAAGTCACGTGATTTCAGTAAACGAGGCTTTGTTACATCAGAAGTGTTTCACAATTTCAATTGTTCACGTGATTTGGGCAGTTTGACTCAGTGATTCAAAGCAGTGTTTTGAAATCGACCATCGCTAGATATTGTTGAAAAGTTATTATTTTGTTTTTTTTTGGCGCACAAAAAGTATCCTCGTCATTTTATAATATTAAGGTTTAACCACTGTACTCACATGAACTGTTTTAAATATGTTTTAGTTTTAAATATGGGCATCTGAAAGTGTTCATTATCTTGCTTTCAATGCAGGCCTCACTGAACCATCGGATTTTATCAAAAATAATTTGTGTTCTGAAGATGAACGAAGGACATGAAGATGAGTAATTATTGACAGGACACTTTCTTTTTTAACATTAATTTTATCAGTATTTTTTCGTTACACTTTATGTTGATGGTCCACTTTAGACATTCTACTAACTATAAGTAACTTTTTGCAGCTACGTCAACTAACTCTAATTAGTATTAGTAGACTGTTAGATTAGGGTTAAAGTTAGTAGAATAAGCTGACATGTATTTGTAAAGTTACTTCATCAAAATAAAGTGTTATCAGATATAAAGCAGACAGTCTACTAATACTTTAAGTAACTTTGCAACTACATTACAACTAACTCTCATTAATGTTAGTGGAATGTCCATTGAAATAAAGTGTAAACGTTTTTGTTTTGCAGTGTGGAGGAAGCTTTGATTTAGAGCAAGAAGTTGTGTGTTTAGAGCGGCTGAACGGTGTCAGATTAAAAATGTGAAGTTCAGCTCTAATGTGAGCATTAAGGTGTATTTATTGAACACCTAGAGGTACTTTGGTATACATGTGTTGTGGTAAGACATCGAAGCAGAACACAATCTCTTGTAAGCTCTTGAGCTGGTCGTTTGTAATTGTGTCAGGTGAAGATCACAGGATTTACAGAACAAACCCTACACAGATCTATGGGCTTTGTGGAAACCGTCCAACTCCATCCAAAACCCACTGCAGCATTACAAAAGAAAAGAGACAGAGAACAAAGTATGCGGGACAAGATAAAAAAAAAAATGAGCAGAATAAAGTCCCTTGGGACATGGATTAAATATGACCGAGACAAGCGCACGCGAGAGCAGTGTCTCAAAGAGAAGCGCAGCAGGTGAGCGCGGTGAAAGATGAGACGCGAAAAGAGAAAGAGCGCAGAGTGTAATTGAATAATAACTCTTCTTAGCCGCTTCGCTCCATAGGTAAAGTTACAACCAGTGATATTTGTGCTACATCTTTAAACAAAAATGATTAGCGGTGGAACTTTTCAGAAACATTTAACAAGACCTTTCGCCATTTCTCAAGAGGATGAGGAAATGTTCATGTTCATGCAGATTTTAAACAGGCATAAGAACAGAAAGGTCTTTGTCTAACATTTATATCAAATATTGATATGGCCATAAATGGTGCAGAATACAAAATGAGAGATCACTGTATATCTACATCCATATACCAGCGGCGTAGCTTTTACACTCAATTTTCCCTGAAAGCCTTGTATACATGTATTGCGATTGCTCTTATCATGCTTGTGTACACTATCGTGTATCTACTTACAGCTGCACTAATGGAAACAGTGACAAACCTCTTAAAACTAATTAACCACAGTAACGCTCTCCCACGCATTCCACTGGGCCTTCACTACTAACAACAGACAATCTGTCTTAGGGTCTAACTTTTTGAACTCAATTGATGTGATTTTTACATTTTTTACTCTAAAGTTTAGCCAACTTCTAAATGATTGCTTTCAAACAACGAAACACAACTGTGGAAACTCAGCAAGTACATTACATTTAGATTTTTTCATGTCTTGTTGGCCTGATTTTGCCAATTTTTCCACATTTTTCCATATCTCTAACATCGATGTGCTGATGTTTAGCAGGGGCCACACATACAGCAAAAAATCCAGAAAATTAGACAAAAACACTATCTAAAATACTATTGATATCTTAAAAATCAAGATACATTTATACACTTGTACTTCCGATCGAAAGTTTAGGGTAAGATTTTATTAAAAAGAATAATTACTTTTTTTTTTTTTTTTTTTTTTTTTTAGAAAGGATGCATTAAATTGATCAGTAAGAAATTATCAAAAAAATTCTATTTCAAATAAATGCTGGACTTTTGAACTTTCTTTTAAACAAACAATCCTGGAAAAAAAAGGTATTGTGGTTTCCACAAAAATATTAAGCAGCATGTCTGTTTTCAACATTGATGATAATCAGAAATGTTTCTTGAGCATCAAATCATCATATTAGAATAATTTCTGAAGGATCATGTGACACTGAAGACTGAAGTAATGATGCTGAAAATTCAGATCGCAGGAATAAATGAAAAACTATTAAAATATATAAAACAGTTATTTTGAATAATTGAATTTCATAATATTACTGTTTTTACTGCCTTAGAGAGCATAAGATACTTCTTTCAAAAAAATCTTACCAAATTTTTTTTAGCAGTTGTGTATACAGGATTACAATTTTTTTTTTTTTAAAAAAAAAGGCTTTTTTTCAGAGTCAGAATAGCATATATTATTAAGACTAAAAGGATACTCTTCAAGGCTCCGGATGTCCACAGCCAGAATCTTGGGTTTCCCAGTCCTGGCCCTCTTGGCAGGATTTTTAAAGCAAGCCGGTCCACTCAGCTCACACAGGTCAATGAGGTCTTCCACAGAGATACGCGGAGACACTTCTGCTTTCAGCTCGCTCAGCTTGAGTGGCTCGCGGCTCTGAGGATGCAAGGAAATAAGTGGTAAAACAACAGATTTTTTTGCAGCAGTGAGTGGTATTTTAAAAAATGTGTGAGAGAAAATGATGCGTGGGTTGAAATGTTAGCCTGTCTGTTAGTGTTGTTGAGCAAGAAAAACAGTGAAGAGTCTGAGTATATTCAAAGAAACACATGCATATTCAAAATCCGAAAAAACACGATACACTACCCACGGTACATACCGCGATACTCTCATGGCGTACCAGGCGCATTTTACTTTTGATAAGAAACTGTCATCTTTCAAATTCGGTCCATTTTATCATGCAATTCAAACAAAAAAGGCCATTTTGGTGCTCTTTGATGTGGCGTGACGGATCACTGTACAGGCGCTTCATTTCAGGCGGCAGCGCGGAGCGGAAGTGAACGCTTGCGTTAATGTATGTTTAATAAATCTGTCATGAAAATGACGGTCATTGTGTAAATGATTATATTTCAACAACGATTTAAAAACATGATTTCATATTTAGATTTAGAAGTTAATGCAAAAACTGTGTACTGTTACACCCCTAATGCACATGTTCAATTCCTGCATCCTGCATGATGATACTGGTATCCCTCAAGGATCTGTACGCGGTCCGATAATACTCTCCATTTTGACCAATTCACTTGATTCTCTGATCCAAATGCATGTGTTTTCTTTTTCACTGCCATGTCAACAAAAATCAGAGCTGCTTTTTATGCCTCTATCTCTTTTCACCTTGGTGATCCCATATTCTTCAGACATCTCAACCTGAATGGATAATCAACACCTCAAGCCCAACCTGTCAAAACTGAGTTGCTGAAGATGGCTTCTAACTTAGTTTCTCTCCATCTCGGTTGAAAAAACACAATTGTTACCCCAAGGTGAAAAAAGCCCTCGAAGTCATCCAAGATGACCAGCTCACATTCAGTGAATACATCAAAGCAATCAAACAGTTTTGAAGCATTATGACACACAACTCCAGAAAAATGTTTTTTTCTTGGTCTGAACTTCGTAATTGCACTCTAACTTAAATCACAGGTAGAAACAAATCCAACTGTGTTTAGATGTCAGTCAGATGGTCTTTTCCTTTGAAAATAGGTCGTTTTACCTTTAAGTTAAAAGTCTGTAAGACTAGCAATTTTTTATTCAAGTGACAGCTCAGCAGCCTACCTGTATGTGCAACACGACCCCTCAAGGTTATCCAAAATACTGCTGTTTAATTCACAGTTAACCGCCAGAAATTCTGTCACAAGCTGTTGTCAGAAATCCTCAGTTGCATTTTTGCTTAAGTCGACACAGGGTTCCCAAACTTGCCTGAATCTAAATCGAGGCACTTTTGCTGGCCTACCATTGCAACCAATGCCCTGGGCCTCAGATCCATTATCAAATCCTGTTTTTCCCAGTACGTTTGGGGCAATTAGTTCCATCCAGTCTCCCACCTGTCTGGAAATTTCTCCATCTGTGCCACATCCCGATCATTACCAGAGCAGCAAATGGACCAGTTGAACTGAAAAGGACACTATTCATTTTCACATAAATATCATTTCTCCCACTCAACTAAAAAGCATTGCACTACAGCCATATCATTGATCTAATTGGCACTTCAGGTTCAGGCACACTAGATCTTTATCAGGAAGGACCAATTTAATAGGCAAAATAGGAGTGGATAACAATCAATGTTCCTGCATATCTTCCCTACACCAAATGTTCAAACCGTAACAGCAGAGAGTGCATGGATTACAAATAGGAATGGGCAGTATATGACCAATCTAGTATTTGTATCCCTTTTTCCATTTGAAATATTGAAATATATTTAAACATCTCCATTCCTCTAGTTCAAACAGCAGAGCAAGGCATGGAATGCATGAACTGAGTTGTGTACCTTGAATGACTTCTAAGGCAAATGCGAAAAATGTAAAAAGAGTAAAAAAGGATTAGTTCACTTCAGAATTAAAATTTCCTGATAATTTACTCACCGCTATGTCATCCAAGATGTTTGTCTTTCTTTCTTCAGTCAAAAAGAAATTATGGTTTTTGGATTTTTCTCTATTTAGTGGACATCAACGGCTACCAACGGGTTGAAGGTCCAAATGTCAGTTTCAATGCAGCTTCAAAGGGCTGACATGGGGATCAGTGAACTAATCCTTTAACACTCTCAAAAAATAAATGTTCTTTATTGGTATCTATGGCTCCATGAAGAACCTTCAACATCCAAAAATCTTTCCATTCTCATTATAGTGGAAAAAGGTTTTTTTGGATTATTAAAATGTTCTTCACACTAACAAAATTGGTTCTTTTAAGAAATGTTTTTACTGTATTTGTGATCAGATAAACCTTGGTTTTCAAAACAAGGTAGTGTATGGATAAAGTCAATTTTGAAATTGATTTCGCAATTGATTAGCGACAGCTTATGCTTGTAAAAGCACAGCATATACGGTCACACTGTCCATCTATAATAACAATCCGCATTATCGCTGAATTCCACACTTCTATGTGCAGGACTCTGAAACAAAGGGCAACAGCACAGGAAAGGGCAGCAGGGTGGGGGATATCTCGTAAATGTCAATGTTCAGTAGCCCATGAAATCAGTCCAATCAGTCACGGAGTACCAGCCTCCCACAGAGTGCAGCCAATTACCTATGAGGTCACCTTAGCGATGGAGGTAAGTTTGAGGAATGGAGGGTGGCTGATGTCCAATGGGTTCTGGTATTAAAGCGCATTAGACCCGCAGGGCTCGTGGCATTCTCATCATTGCCTAAAGGAGGCCCTTGTGCCCTGGCTTCAGAAACTTTAAATGCAGGCAAGAGTCTTGACCTTTTATTATCACTGGTGACATTTCAATAGGCCATCAACTTGCCTGTTTGGATGCTCTGTGGTTTCGCAGACGGCCAAGAGAAAGGAAAGCCACTGAGCTTGTCTGATCACCAAGTCGAAATGGCAAATGTTTGGTCTCAAAGCTGAAAGGAGCCGACTTTAAAAATGCAGAAATAATCAAATCCATGCAAACATTCCTCTGGGTATTTACGGTCTGAGAAGGATTACCAGTGCAAATCTGAAAACAAGCTTGTGTTTGAAAGGCTTAACATCTACATGACAGGTGCTGTCAAAAATGTATGCGATCTTTTATCAAAAATGATGAAGGATGAAGATCTGGCATCAATTCAGTCATGTGACAGTGCGTGAGAGGCATTTAACCATCCAGCATCTGGCTGCACTGGAGCAGGTGATATGCTTAGGCTGCTGCACCTCAGAGAGTATCAAACAAAGTCTGGAATCGAAATAACAAGACTGATCAAACACTTATGAAATGAGACAATGGTTCATTCTCCCCTCCTGCCCAATCAGAGCTCAACATCACAGCGGCGAGGCCACATGCAGTAAGTGGCACCAGTCCATCTAATCAAAGCTGTTAAAATACTGTATACTTCCAAAAAACGCCATTTTGTTGCTGGCAAAAAAATCAGCTCTCATGCACTGCCATTATATTTCAGTACACCAAGTGTTTTTAAACTTTTTAATGCCAAAGACCCACAAATATGACAATTATCTTGTGAAGGACCCTCTTCCTAAAAGATAAAGGGATACTGTGTGACAGAAAGCATATTATAAGACAGAATTAAATGGCTAGCCTTGATTTGTCAAGTATAGTTATTATTTTAAATATTTATATGTAGTCAACTAACAGCTTATTGTTTTTCTACCCAATATTAGGAAATTGAGTAAATAAATAAACATAATAAAATATTGTGACACAACCATGGTTGGGGAAAGTTACTTTTAAAAGTAATCCGTTACAATATGACATTACTCCCCAAAAAAGTGCATTTCTTAGTTACTTTTTATAGAAAGTAATGCGTTAAATTAGCTTTTTCTCACCTAGGCTGGGCTTGCTTGCTTTTTAACTAAAATTTTATTTACTATTAAAATACTTTTTCCCCACAGAATAATAACATCACAGTGGCAATCTAGTTTGCTAATATATTTAGTTGTCGATTATTGCACGTCATCACAAATTTAACGTCCAACACAGGAAACGCATGACTTGTAACTCAATGGCCCAACAACACCAATTCCCATTCAGAAATGCCCAGCAAAACAGTACAGCAGCAATCTGTATTATTTATCTGAGCCAAAGCAGATGCCAGGAACCAAACTCCTGCACGAGATAAATATTGTCTCATAAAGACTATAGACATGAGTACACTTCAATGATATTTAAAAATACAATACAGGTCCACTCACTTCGAGATTTTTGGCCTCACTTCACAAGTACAAATTTGTCATCCCAACAGTCATTTATTAACAGGTGAACACAAAAGCCATGCACACAGCTTAAAAGGAACGATTTTAAGAGGATTACCCACAGTTCTTAGGCTCTTTGTGTTAGAGCGGCATGTTTCTGAGAACCTTGTTAATGAGTTATTGAGTAAACTAGCTAATTCGCGTAACAAGCTGTAAATAGCCTTTAAAAGCAGCAAGTAAAGTCGGACTAATGGAGGGGGATTCTTCACAACATGCACTGACATTACTGAGCGTTTAATGGCTGAGACTTTAATGAGCAACTGTTAGAAGTGTTTGAAGAAGTGGAAGGACTAAAGCTCAGAAACGAGTCTCAAACACCATCAGGATTCTCCTGTAAATCTAGACAGGTCTTATAATGCAGAGCCATACCATTTCTCTACCCTTACATAAACATTTCAGTCCAGTTCAGACAATACATTCTAATTTTGCTGATTTTAACACATTTATGTTTAAATAAAATGTATTCAATTAAATATATTATTGAATTTTCAGCTTGCACCAAACGATGCACATATGCTCTGGGAAATTCTAATTCAATCGAAGGAATACATTGCATTTCACAAAACACATTTCAAAACCAATCTAGGCAGTGTTATGCATCCATATCAGGTCTGACCATTTGATTATACTTTATTGCAGTCAGTAACCATCACAATAAATGGCATGTTGTGGTTATTACTGCTCATCATGACAGCAATTTCAGAGCGACACCATCTTCAACTACTTAGTGTTGCTCAAAAACGCATTCAGCCATGCACACATGATGTTTCTCATAACCAGCTGAGGTCACTGGTATCATCATCTCAATCACACACACACGCGCGCTCACTGGCAGAAGGTTTGTCTGCAAGTTGCGACTTGTTGGAGTCAGGCTTTAGTGACGGCGCCTGTCAGATGGCCGACAAAAAGAGAGAGAAAGAGCTTGTTCAGCAGACACATCATGCTCTAATGACCAGGAGATGACAATCAACAGCAGGCCTAACCGCACCATTTACCACCCGAAGCACAGAAAACCAGTGATACTGCACAGAGAAGACGCATGAAAAAGGATGAATATATTCTCGCCCAAACAGAAAATAAACAAAGATTGGGAACTCAAATGGTCTTCGATGACCAAGGAGAATGTGTCTGAAATAATTAAACTGGTACAAAACATGCACTTAAGACTACACTGTAAAAAAAACGGTTGTGATTTTAACGGTAAAAGACTGGAAAAGTGAAAAACTGTTAAATTTACTTTATTTTAAGTGAAAATGAACAGGTTGTTTATTAATTTACAAACCGTAGAAGTGACACTCTCACAATTCCCTGTGTGACACTTCACATCTGATGCATTTTCGCTTAAATAACTGTTTCTTCTAATCAATTATTTACATTAGAGTTTATGTTACATACATACAGCATTTTTAATCTCATGTCTGTTACCATGTTAATCTCATACCTACCATGAATAGTGTCCTGACCATGTTCAGTGTTTGTGTGAATGCACCTTATATATAAGTATTGTCCTTCTCAGTTTGTGGAAAAGCTGCTTGTGATGAACTTTGATTCATCATGTGACTCTCATCACCACTGTGTTTGGTGGTTGTCAGAGTATCACAAAGTTACAAAACTTAGTACTTCAATAGGTTGGTAAATTAACATTATATCAGTTAATGAAATACATTTTTTATACTGTTAAATCTGTAAAACCTAAAATGTTGCTGCCCGTTTTTTTTAATCCATAAATTTAACAATTTTTTTTACAGAGTGTAAAATAAACAGTTATGAACTGTAATTATTACAATATAAACCTTTTAATTATCAAAGTGTCTATTTAAACTATGTACAAATAGCGTGCCTTGTTGGCAAACGCTATTTCCACCAATGTCTGGTTGTGCTACTCAAGTTTAAAAAAATTTATTCAACATCTTCAGTGGCACAGCAGTAGCAAATATGGCTTGCAGTCCTGGATTTTACCATGATCGGCGTGGGTTCGAATCCGCCTTTTGCCGAGCTCTACTCCATTTTCCCATCACATATCACATCAGAACAGCATTTATTTGCAATAAAAATTAAATAATGTTCTAAAACTGGAAATAAAGTGGAATAACAAGTGTTTATTTGGTAGGGGAAGGTGTAAGGAGGGTTTTATTCTCCCAGTAAAGCGACATCCATTTCATAATTTTAATAAATATGATCATTAACACTATTTACACTATTACATCCGGTTAATGTACAAAATGTACATTAATGTATCTGCCAATATAAAGTGTAGCATATAATTACTATTTACCCTTCTTGCAAATAACTGCTACTTTTACACGGTGTAAATAGAATATATCGCTATTTTCACTGAGTGTAAATAGCATCTACAGCCACAGCGAGCAGGTTTAAGTTAATAACTGCCACTGAGAACAGATTCTTTACAAAGCCTCTTGGTTCAAAGCTACAACCCTTTGTTTACCAGTCCAAATCACACTTGAGATGCTTTCTAGCTGCGTATTGAAACTTATTGTTAATTGCTTATATAAGAATGCATTTGCTAAGATTGTTAAATGTATGTGTGAGTGTGTAGGCATGTGAGACCATGAGCTTTATCAGCCTTTCACAGATACAGATATAGCTAGATATCGCTGAAGCAGAGCACTTCCAGACACCAGGCTGTGTTCAGCCAGAGAATGGAGAGATTAGGTCAACAGATGAGTGTTTGTGAAGCTCAGCACTGCCTCGGACCCATCGCTGATGAATCGCAAACAGAGAGCCAAATGCAAAGAGGTAAAAAGGTTAGATAGATGCTCTCAGTGTGACTCGAAATATCTCTCACATCCTCATGGCACAAAACCAGTCACATCAGTGCTACGGATTTCCAATGAATAGAAATCTGGAAATGCTTCTGAAGTGAGCAGACGCTTTCTAATGATGTGGCCGGGATATTATATTTATGAAGTGGTGGCACAAGTAACAGATATTTAATTGGTGTTTCTGCAAAATCAGGATAAAAATGATCAATGTATGTGAAGCCAATGTTCATATCTATTATAGGAAAATAGGAAAAATGTAAGAAGCTAAATAGCAAACATAAATAAATAAAAAGAAATAAATGAACTGATAAATACACAAATGATAGTTAATATACACAAATTAAATAATGATAGTACTACAATTAAAATATTATTTGTAATATATTACATATACAATATTATATATTAAGGTTTATAATATTATTTAATATTATTAATACTATTAAAATATATTAATTCAATCAAGTAATACTATTAATATAAAATATTAATATTATTTATACAATTATATTGTATATTTACAACTGTCATGAAAAAAATTACACTGCTATGTTTTGACATTAAAAATGATGAGTGGACCTCAGATAAATAATATTTACAAATAATTACAATATCATAAGTGATTTGATTATTAATAATTAAAACTACTACCACTAATAATAATGATAATAATAATGTTTACACACCTCATTCATGGGGCTACGAAAAATGGTTTGGGAAGAGTTAGATGCCGAAGTTTGTACATATTAATAATAATAATGATTACATGAGATAATAGTGATGCTTTGCAAGCACCACTAATAATAATAATAATAATAACCTAATATTATTAATATATTACATTCTGAATAACAATAATTATTGATATTAATCATTACTATTATTGTACATCTATACATATAGATTTTCAACAGCAAACAGTAGCCAAATGTGTTTAACACCAGCTTATGATAAGAATACGAAAAGTCTTCGTATTACGTTTGGTCTTTGGTATAAATCAAGCAGGAGATTTTCATAATTTGACAGGAAGAGTAACGAGCAAAATCAGAAGGTCAGGTCGTCAGAAAGGTTGGATGAGAGCAGAGAATGGAATATTTATGGGTAAGGGTTGAAGTCTCGCATGCATTAAGACTTATTTTCACAAATTAACGGAGACATGCGAGGCAACTGTGGTCAAGTGAAGCCTGTAACCTACATTTGAGAGTTTCCAGCAGACTAGATAGCCAGAACAAATATAGCTAAAATTCCTGCATGAACAGAACTGAACTGAAATCGTCATTATGCCCTCCACCTTTCCTACCTGTTCAACAAGACCTGGAAGATCTGACTTATTGGTGTATTTATGCATTTCTATGAACTATTCAAAATATAGTTCACCCAAAACTGAAATTCTGTCATCATTTACTCACACTCATGTCGTTTTAAACTGTTTGCGATTCATCAGCGATGGGTCCGAGGCAGTGCTGAGCTTCACAAACACTCATCTGTTGACCTAATCTCTCCATTCTCTGGCTGAACACAGCCTGGTGTCTGGAAGTGCTCTGCTTCAGCGATATCTAGCTATATCTGTATCTGTGAAAGGCTGATAAAGCTCATGGTCTCACATGCCTACACACTCACACATACATTTAACAATCTTAGCAAATGCATTCTTATATAAGCAATTAACAATAAGTTTCAATAAGCAAATAGAAAGCATCTCAAGTGTGATTTGGACTGGTAAACAAAGGGTTGTAGCTTTGAACCAAGAGGCTTTGTAAAGAATCTGTTCTCAGTGGCAGTTATTAACTTAAACCTGCTCGCTGTGGCTGTAGATGCTATTTACACTCAGTGAAAATAGCGATATATTCTATTTACACCGTGTAAAAGTAGCAGTTATTTGCAAGAAGGGTAAATAGTAATTAGATGCTATACTTTATATTGGCAGATACTATTTGCAGCGCTGTATTTTTGTACATTAACCGGATGTAATGGTGTAAATGGTGTTAATGATCATAGAGCTTTTACATCATTTCAAATCACTCAGTTCTCGCCATCTCCAAAAAGCCACGCCAATGTTGATTCTAGTTTCATTACGAACTCTGTCGCGTTCTTTTTTGCCAGCAGAATCTCCTCTGTTCTGTTTGCTTAAAGTTTCGAGATTCAGCTGCTCAACATTAACCTTTCTCGTGACAACTAACATAAGCCACTCTCACGCTCCCACACCAGCTTTTCTTTATTTACGGATATGAATGGACACAAACAGGCGAGTGACATACCTACACAATTTACTGTCAAAACCATCTTGTCAGGTCTAAATTATAAACACTTATAATATGCTTACCAGGGTAAAAAAAAAAAAAAAAAATGATACATAGTGTACCTTTAAGATCTTCCAATTTACCTCTGCTTTACGCAGGCACTGGAGTGTTTATTAGCGAACTAAAGCATAGCAAATGTGGGCGGCCGAGATCATCAGTGGCTAAACTCACCACTCTTCTGACTGCAAACCTTCATGGATCTTTTGATTAGCGGTGGGTAATTGGCTACATCCTTCATACTCTCTGACTTTACCTTTCGGCACAAGGCAATCTTTAAAAGCCCAAAAGGCCAAAAGGAACTCAGCAAGATGTCGAAGGCGATTACTGTAATAAAGGTCACTCTGTTGTTTAGGATTTGTCCTTTATATCTTCAATAACAACTACTCTCATGACAGTAATAAAACAGAGAAAGAGATTTTCTCTCAAAAGTTAGTTGTTGGTCTTTCACCACTATAAACCCCCTACATTCACCAACATGAAGGAACAAAGTTTGGTTAAAGTATATAGTCTTCTGAAATGACATCTGACTGTTATAAGCAAACCTATTCTCTGAGATGACTGACTATGGAGCTGAGGCACTCAGAGAGTCACTTGCCATTAGTCGACATTATCGACAATATAAAATTGTCGACAAATATCTTTGTTGTCAAATAGTCTTTTGATCCCATATGACCTATTTGCAGTGCCTGCAATAAGGCTGTTTGACCAGTGGGGCGCTGTAGTGCAAAACTGTAATGCAGCCCTCCTGGATCAATCCAATAAAAGAAGACATGGTGCTTCGGAGTGCATAGTGCAAATGAAGCAGACCCCGTAAAATGTGGGAGTTTAACAAAGCATAAAACATAAACTGTCATGCAGAGCCACCAACTTTCCTTCAAACTCACTGCTCTTTGTTCTCACGCCACATGTCCATTTTCTCACGCAGTGAAAGATACATAACAGAGCAAAGGGGAAACAGGCAACACACCGACAGATGAGACAGATCAGGTTGCTTTTGATATAAAACAGTCTCAGCTTTTGAATTCTGTCAATTTTACTGTGGAATTCAAACATGTGGTTTTGGCGCTCTTTAATGTGGCGTGACAGGTCGCTGTAGCGCCTTGGGTCAAGCGGCACGTGAACCTAATATCTTCTCTTCTTTTCTGCCATTGCAGCACGACATAAACATGAATGAACATCAAAAGGTATGATGAAAGATACAGTTCAGCTTACTGAAATGAATCCATCTCTAATGTAATCAATCATAGTTTTAACCACAGAAAGACATCAATAAAACAGCTTGCAAACAAAATGTTACATTCACCTCAGGAAAGACATTCAATGACCATAAACTCGATATGCACAATATTACATATTCATATTTTTTTACTCTTATTAAAAAGTTATTACAATTCCCAGAATTAATAAAAACACAGTACTAGTCATTGTAACAGTTGGACTATTGATGACTTCGGAGGAGGAAGGAAAATCTGAAGGAGATCGGTCTATTCAGTTGGCTCAAAATTCATTAAAAATACACTTTCAAGGTGATTTTTATTTATTGGTTAAAGTGTAGCTCAAAATTTTGACTAATTGTTAACATGGAATAGTCGAACAACGCATACTGATTAGTCAGTGCAATAATCGATGATTAGTCAATCAATCGGTCTAATAATAACTGTTAGATTAATCGATTATCAATATAATCTTTTGCTGCAGCCCTAGTGTTGCAAAGTCGGGCTACTTTAACACTGTTGCCACGGGTTGATTTTCATGTCCGCGGGTTCAAATGATCACAAATAACATATTTAGCCCCTGAAATGTGAAATTTATCAGGGAAACACAGCCAAAAACACAGATTTTACCCCCCTGAATGCGATTTTTTCCTGGGGACCCCCCTGAAACGTGACTGAGCTAGTTTTGAGCAAGAATTGGGCAGGTTGTGTGTGAAACCTGGCAACCCTGCTTACCAGGTCCGTTTTGGTCAGGTCCTGATATTCCAAAGAGTAATAGGAAGGTGCTTTCCCGAAGCTGTTGCTGTCACTGGCAGTTTTGTTTGGCTGGGCATGCTGACGATAAGTGGCACTTTTAGGAGTCCAGCAGAAAAGGTTGATGGATTCCCGGACACAGCGTTCAATGTCGATCTCTGAATGCAAAACAGGAAAGAGAGAATCGTTGACCAAGGCTGTATTTATTTGATCAAAAATACAGTAAAAACAGTAATATTCTGAATTATTATTACAATTTGAAAGAGCCATTTTTTAATTTGATATACATTAAATGTAATTTATTCCTCTGATGTTAAAGCTGAATTTTCAGCATCATTCCTCCAGTCTTCAGTGTCACATGATCCTTCAGAAATCACTCTAATATGATGATTTGCTGCTCAAGAAACATTTATTATTATTATCAATGTTGAAAACAGTTGTGCCGATTTATATTGTTGTGGAAACCATGATCAAATTTAAGTCAGGATTCTTTTATGAATAGAAAGTTTAAAAGAACGGTACTAAATTGTGCTTTAGGATAGTAATCCTAAATAAAATTATTTAATTACGATAAGTAAGTCCTAAGCCATTGAAAACTTGCAGTTGTGGGCGATTTAAATATATTAAGAGCGCTAAGAAGAACAGCAACTTTATGCTCATTTGGCAAAGCTACAGGAGAGTCAAACACTGTCTAACTTCCGCCTAATTAACCTTGGATGACCTCGGAAGCCGTCTCCAGAGAGTTTCCCTCCAACTGATCCAGAGACTCTGACTCCCTGCCAATGCTTCATTCAGTCACAAACAAATTTAGTGAAGACATCAACACTTCATTCACACTCTCACAGTATTAGATGAAGAGTAGAAGGAGAGATTCAACTGCTTCCTTCAAATGCAAAGTGAACTCTGTTGAGCCATGAGCCTTAAACCGGAGATTAAAGTGAAAGGGATTCACATGGATGTAAACAAATCAGGAATACTTTCCTCTCTATCTCACTCGATTCTATTCTGTTAGCGAAAAAACTATCCCTAATGAAGTGCTTTAGCATGCTTGGTCTACTATTCAAATCAAGCCGAGTGTGACAGCTTCATTTTATATAAGAGGATATGATCTGAATACTGGATTATAACACTGAACTTACTCCGAGGGGCTTATCACTGTCCTCTAAAGTAACATAGGTAAAAGAGACTGAGCGAGAGAGAAAGAGAAGCTATATAATAATAATATACATATATGTTATTTATATCACAAAAACAAATACTGAGCAAACAACTAAGAGAGCATTTTATGGGATAAACTGATAGATACCGATAACCGATAATGCTTTATAATTGAAAGCCAATATATTGGCCGATAAATCGAAATCAAATTTTTACATAATTTTTGAGAGCCTGATTATAAAAACAAAAGTCTTAAGCACAAGATTATAACGTATTCGTTATAATTTGATGTAGCCTATATGACAAACTTGTGCTGCACATGTTGCACTGAAATGTATTTTCCTTTTTGAAGTGATTTCAATCACATTTCAAGGAATTCAAAACCATCATGGAGAACAGTGCGCATCTGAAGTGTCCCAGCAGGAGGTAATAATTCATTATTTATCGGCTTTGATAGATTTTCTTAGCTTGCCGATAATGATAAAATTAAAAATTAACATATATTGGTCGATACCAATATGAAAAACATCCAGAAATTGGTGATTAGAAAGAGGTATTTTTTGCAAAAATTTTCTTCATGTATTTTTAAATTAAAAAATATATATATTTCTTAAAATCCCTAACCCATGAATCAAACTTACTAGCTCTGAGATGAGACAGAACTTAAATTTGAAGCAAGAAAAAAACCATGATACCAAGATTTTGTAACTTACTACATTTAGAGATTATAGATTTTATATTCTATTCAAAATCTATAGAGCATATAGATTTTAAAAGCATTCGAAAGAAGTCTCTTATGCTCACAAAGGCTTCATTTATTTAATTTATTTAAATACACCAAAAGCTTTAATATTGTGAAATATCATTACGATTTAAAAGAACTGATTTCTATTTAAATACACTTTAAAATGTAATTTATTCTTGTGATCAAAGCTGAATTTTCAGCATCATTACTCCAGTCACATGATCCTTCAGAAATCATTCAAACACGATGATCTGCTCATGAGATTTTTATTATATAATATTATCAAAACAGTTTTTTTTTTTCATATTTTTTTTTGAGAGTGTGAAAAATGCACCTTCATTCTTTGATGACATTAACAAAAAAAAGAGAATTTATTTTTTGAAATAGAATTATAAATGTTCCATCATATCTCAGCTCTCATGTTTTTCTTAAAATCTGTACACATTCTCAGACAAAAAAACCCCAAATAAATAAATAAATGCGATTTTCACATCTGGAACTCGACAACTGCATGCCACTGAAATCAAGTAAAGTGTCTTATTTGCTTTGTGTGAGAATCGCCATTTGTATGGCACACAGTTTCTGGCTATGTGATGCGTTTCAAATCAGTCACCTATGAGGTTCATTCCTGATAAGATGGGAAGCAAGGCTTTGGAACAGAGACAGGAGAAGGGGGATGAATGCAAACAGCATGAGAGATCCAATCAGTCAGTGCATTAGAGACTTGACAGATGATCCGCCTTTCCTCCAAACATCACCTCCCTGTCCCTCCTTCCACTGACCCAAATCCTGAGGCTGAGATGAGGAATGACATATGGATCTGGAGGTTCGAGAAATGCGCACATCGTAAATATGGCGCCTTGTCACCTCTGCCGTAACATACAATCCTCCCAATCGCAGAGAACAGTGCATGCCCCACATTCAATCCAGACTCCATAAGAACTGTGTCTCAAATCCCAACCCAACATAGTGCACAGAAGGAATGAGTATCAGTCACAATGCATGAATGTTGCATGAAACACCTTCACCTTCCGGTACAGAATTCCCACTGTAGTCAAGACAAATGCCATGCAATCGAAAGACGGGTCTGGTTATGCATTCCACATTTCATCTTCATAAACACAGCTTTTGTCACAGTTTTAGCTGCAGACGTTATCCAGACACTGATATTGACTTTCACTTGGCATGAAATGCATCTGGATTCAGTAGTAAAGGGGAATAAGAACCAAATGACAGACTACTAAATTCTCCTGATTTCATCCGCTATGACTGAAGGAGTGAAGTCAGCCTCTACAGGATGTGGAACAGACATTATTATTATGCTTGTAATGACAATAACTGTGGCAACAACAATATTTTGGCGTAAACAAAAAGCTATCATGGTAATTTTTTGGGCACCTGTTGAATAACTGAAGTGAATCCTGTGGTTAAGGAATTTTTCACTCTAGACTAATGGTCAGAATTTACATTATAAAAAAGGAAAAAAGTCAGCACACCAAGGCTCCAAAAATGCAAAAATTTAATAATGGACTCTCACATGGGTGATGTGCTGGAAACGTCACCTGTGTGAGAGTCCATTATTGACTTTTTGCATTATTTCCTTTGTAGAGCACCCAGCTTGAGCATTTTTCCCAGTTACGTGCGTGCTTTTATCCCCTTTTTGCAGAATTTATATTATGAAATTATATCGGCACTGAGCCATGACTAAGTCTGCTTGGTCAATTTACCGGAAAACAACAAAATTAAAATAAGTAAGATTTGACAGTGTTTAAAAGAAGCCACCAAGGCCGCAATTATTTCATAAAAATACAGTAAAAACACTAATATTGTGAAATATCATCAAAACAACAGTTTTCTATTTTAATATCTTGTAAAATAATTCCTGTCATGCAAAGCTGAATATTCAGCATCATTATTCCAGTCTTCAGTGTCACACGATCCTTCAGAAATCATTCTAATATGATGATTTGGCATATACTCTTTGATGAATAGCATGTTTAAAAGAACAGAATTTATTTTAAACATGATGTTATGTATGATATTATATAATATTAAATACTGTTAAATATATCAACATATCATCATATCATGTTAAACATCAACAAAACGGCTTTATCGGCATCAATATCAGTACAGCCCTGTTTGTCTGCTTCACTTACACTGAATACCACCCGAAGCTTCACGACTTCTCTTGACAGAACGGATTAATGTTAGAATGTCCATTCCGAGTCTACAAAATAATGACATAGTACAAATGGAGTGATTCTGGGCCATTTAACACCGATCAGCTCATGAATACACTTCATCACTACCATCATTTTCCAGCCCACAGTTTCCAAAATGCATAAGAAGGGAAAGAATGGCCTACCTAAGCAGTTAGCTAAGACCTCTTTATGAGAGAATTACAAAGACTGAGGAGAAAAATTCACCTCCACGACATTTGTCCAACAAAATATAGCTTGTTTTTATGATTTTAAACCAAAAAGGATGTCTGCAGATGCGGCCAAAACAAACACACAGTCATGTATACAAACCCAGTCTTCATCGTTTATTGCCAACCTGCGTGAGAGAATAAAATGAAAAAAAAAACAAAAAAATGGTAACATGTTATTAACAAGTTGAGACGCTTGTGTACGGGAGGCAGGAATTACAAGGCACAGATTCACCAAATCTATATTTAGTGCTTACAGAGTGTAAAGTAAACACAGTCATGTAGCAACAAGTGGGTCAAACAAACACGCTAGGACGGAGGAATGTGATGATGGTGCTTAAAGTCTCAATAGAAAAATGTCTTTGGATGCTATGGGAATGGGAAAAGAACATGGGCATAAATTAATAATGCACTTTAAAGTGTGAAGTGTAAAATGAGGTTCTGAGGAAAAGGTTATTGTTTTTATGGTATATTGCAGTATTTACTATAAATGATTTATCCATGCACATCATTTTTTTTTTTTTTTTTTAATTAATGTGCCCTCATAATCTTTAATCAAAACAACTTCCCCTCCCTCTTGCAGCGACATCTCTTCTTTTCTCTTCTCTACTCTAATTACTGGCGTGAGTCAACCTGCCACTCACATGAAATCCACCAATAGCAAACCACAACCATCAAATCAATTCCCAATGAACAAAATTAAGTCCCACCTGACTTTTTTCTTGTTCAAGAAGTCGTTTCACTCAGACATATACCACAATATGGAATAAAAGACTAATCGCAAGTTCCCAATCATGCCGACTTTTAAAAATATATTGCTGCAAGCAGCTATTAACGGGCTCAAGTGCTTGGAGACCTTTCAGCACATGTGTTAAAAAGGTATTATATTTTATTTAGCAAGCCTGTAACCACCTAGATCATAGATGGAAAAGACTATTTACAGACAAAACTATTTACTAAGGAAATAGGGTTTAAAGTATTTTAACAGCTATGGAGCCAAAAACCTAGGACTAGTTTGAAAAAGTGGGTTTTTGAAATAATCTCCAATATTTAACGAATGAATCAATGGACAGAGGCGGTCCTAGAGGAAAAGTTGCTCAGAATGAGGAGTTCCAGTATATGGTATGAATGTTGTGGACGTTCAAAAAAAAAAAAATCATGTGATATACAATCCTTAACACACGTGAAAAATGCGGAGGTGCCCCCTGTAATTCGTTGGCCGTTGGTGACCATGTTTTTAGAGATACACAAATGTCCTCAAAGATAACTGCAGCACATTGGACAAAGACACTTCATGCTAGTTTTCAAGTCAATCGGATTGACTATTGCGTTGCTATAGCAATTTTCGTGGGGTTTTTTCACGTTAATGCGCTACCAAGTGGACAGTTGTTGCATCCTTTTTCACGCGACCATAGACTGAGCCCATTCAGAGGTGTAGAGAGTTTGGTGAAATTATCTCATATCATTCAAGAGGGATAGCCGTTTTAGTAAAAGTGGCCACGCCCACTTCTAACATTTTGCCATCCCGTCGCGGACGTGAATCAATTACTGACAACCAGACTCGAGAGAATCTTTCTGCACTGGTTTGGTTTTGATCGGGCGAAAATCCTAGGACTAGTTCCCAAAGTAGATTTTTTTAAAAATTCAAAATACCCGAAAATTTCACTCGGTGACCATCAAATCCGAGACTCGTGTTTTGTCCGCACTGAGTAAAGGAATCCAATGATATAAGACACATGACCCTGCAACAGACGGTTTAGGAGTTAAGAGCCATTACGTACTTTTGATCACTGTAGCGCCACCACCAGGCCAATTGGGCCGAGCTTTGGTGATGTTGTACATGGGGTGGGTACTACCATCCCTCAAAGTTTCAAGTCTATATGACTTATGGTTTGGCCTGCCCGATCACTTTTAGGGGAGTTTGCTGATCCTTGGAAATTCTAACAATTACAATAGACTATACGCTTGAATCCCTAATCATGCAAAAAACACCTTAAAGTATAAAAGTGTCCTCATATATTGTCCATATGAATTGTGCACGTTTAATTTTTGAAAATTAAACATCTCAAAAGAGGAACAAGTGCTTCAGATTACCATTTGTGTGCAGGTTTGAAAACGGTTATAAGGACCGCATTTTTGAAAATGTACTTACAATCATGTTTGGCTGATTTGATTTGAGTTTAGAATTTGGGTTAAAAAAAAATTGTATATAAAAACTGTGAAATCAACATGTGTGTTTGAGGTGAAAGTGTTTGACTGAAGGAAACAGAGTGAGCTGGTAAGCAGCGAGGACAAATATTTTACCTATAAAAGGACTTTTCTTGCTCAACTTTCCAGCAAAAAAGAACAGAAATATGAAATCCCTAAATCTCATCGACCCTGCACCCTGATTGGATACACCAGCCTCCTTCCTACGGCTTTTAAATTTTTAATGCCAATCGCTCCTCTGTGACAAGGAAATAGCCATTTAAAACGAGCGATTTGGAGACAAACGAACTGAAACAATCTCAAGATGCGAGATAACGGCCCATATCGTGGACGCCTGCCAAGGAGATCCAGTAACAGCAGAGGCAGACGCGGTGCATGCGAGGCAAATCGAGGCATTTGAGGCATGCATTAAAGGTAGGAGTACAACTCAACAGCATGTGGTGGAAGAAATGACAGCCGTGACCTTCTCAAACATAAGTGTCTGCATGTTCATCCACGTTCGCCAGGAATTACCGCCCCACGTGGTGTTAATTACACTGCTGCCACAATTACAGACAGAAAAGAGAAGAGATGCCAATCCCTCGAGACCTCCGTTCAACCTGCGAAAAAAAAGCCCCATCCTCGGCTTCAAAAGCGAAACTTTCAAAGGCGTTTAATTCTCTGAGAGCTTGGATTTTCACAGCATAATGTTACTAGTCAGTAAGCTGACAAAAGTTTTGCTTTGAAACAAATTCCCTGTTTTGCGAATACAGATGCTTTGCATATGCTCAAAAACCCCAGGCAACATTTACAGACTTCCCAGAGAGAAATACTATGACATGTTTGTAAATAATTCTCTCCAATTTTTCCTCTGAATCACAAAATCCTACCTAGACAACTAGCGGAGCCTTGCAAAAGTTTTATTATCATAGTAGATGATAGAACTATGTCACTTTAACATACCACGGTTATGTATGATAGTTTTGTATGCAATGATATTAGCATGGTACTCCAAAAAACATCACAGAAAACAATGGTATTGCATTACATGCTAAAAAAATGATGGTAATAACACAATACTATATATGTCCCAAAGCATTGGTATTACCATGTTAGTACATCTAAAGCCCATGTAATGCCAAGGTATCCAATAGCCAAGAAAGCATAAAACATTAATCAGAAATGATCGACTTTACCATCTATGAAGTTAAATTAAAAATGCAATTAATACAGACTTAAATGACTGAAAAACACCTCTTCTATGATGTTTCAAATTTAAAATTCGTTTTGATATTTTTTGTGGACTTTTGAATAAAAAAGTGTCTGGGTGGTGCAACGCTCTGGAGATAGCAATCATACTTAGTTGCGTTAATGTCTTCAAAAACAGTACTGCTTTGTTTTAAAATATTTTTTATATTTATTTTTTCATATTTAATTAACATTTATTATTAATATTTTAATATTTACCAATATAACGTAATGGTATCAGAAAAAAGACCCCTGTAGACCCCCTGATTGTCTGTCATGGTCAGTATTTCTTATTAATATTGTCATTATTATCATTAGGAAGTTGTTTTAGTACTGAAATCCTTTAAAAGGACAAAGACAAAGATATCGCTTTCCTCAGCGGACATTCAAACAGACTTTTTGTAATGATATAATATAATGCACATCGGCCTGAAGAATGAATACTATATCAGATGCAGGTAATAAACTTGTTTAGTCGATCTCATAATACCAAATACTCTACATTATACTGTATAATACAACAAGCTTCAATGAAGCGACTAGTAACGACTAGTCGTTATTAATTCTAAAGTAACTGAGGTTTGGTCACAACTGTTAAATTGAAAACTTGAGATTTGAATCTGTAGCGGAAGGAAGTATTTCTGCACAAAATAGGGTTTTAAAGACATTTGTCCATTGTCGTTTCTTATGTATTTACTTACGCACTTGTGCCGCCAAACTGATGTAGAAATGCAATATCACACTAGTAGCTGTGTCACTATCCAGCTGAATGACAGCCGTGCTGATATACAGCCATATTGCACGGCTACGAGTGCGATATTGTTCATACATACACATTCACACACACACACACACACACACACACACACACACATATGTATATATATATATATATATATATATGTTTAAATTGGATTTTTAAAAAGATTTTCCCTTTTTGCATACCCTTATTTGACACGGACCCATTTACAGAAAGAATAAACATAGAATCAAAAAGCACGTTTAAAAAAAATAGAAAATAATGTTAATGAGAGGTGATAAAATAACCAACAGCACAAAAATAAAACAACTATTACAAAAAAATGAGATCAAATGCTATGTACAGAACCTCTTTTTCAAAAAGAGAAAATATCTAACAGCAATGATTTCTGATGGATGATGCATGTCAGAGCTGATATAGTGCATTAATAATGGATAATCATAATAAAAAACATATCCAGACCATTTATTCCTTACAATTCACAAGGAAATATCCTTATTTCTGAAGTCAACTGCATGCCGCTGAGTGTTAGACTCCAAATACTTCTACAGGCTAGTAGATTTACATGATTTAACCCTGACTAACAGGTTTTGACACAACTGGACAGCTCGAAAACAGCACTGCTAGTTAATCTGGCTTTGGAAACTGATCAAACCCCAGTCTTGCAGCCTGGAGCCATTGTGCATCCCTTGCGTTCTCTGGTGAAGTCAAGTTTTCAGAAGTATCTGAAGGAAGACTGTCCTGTAAAATCTCTGAAGCTATTTCCAGACTTGTCAGTGACAGATGCTTATTAGCCACTTGTAGTCAGATGCTCTTTTTGTCAAAATGTGATTTGTGCTTTGCTTCCAGCTGGATATTTGTCTCCTGACAGGATGGAGTAATGGTGTGTCTCACGGGCTGCTGTTGAACGTCGTTGCCGCATCTATAACCGATTTCTCTGTGATTGCTGGTGCAACGGTTTTGCTGATGTTAAAGTTGCTTTGATAAGAATTTTGCTTTTCTTTTGGATTTTTCAAAATTGGTTTGGAATGCCTCACGTAAAAACACCCCGGATATCACCGAATCATGCTTCCCGCCAGATCATGCTTGTCTTCCGTGACAACCCTTGTCTCTGGAAATGGCAAAAATGAATTTAGATGGTACAATGAGTTAGAAGTAATTACTTTTGCAATTCCATTTGATGCCACCAGAGCCAAACACTTCAACTTTCAAGGTGCAATAAGTAGTGTTTATGTTTCATATATGTCTTCTGAAATGGCTAATATGACAGTATTATACTCTTTGCGGTTTCCACTAGAAGGACGGCCTAACAAAGAGGTATTCCAACATGTCAAATTTCAAAGTGTTTTAGTTGATTAACTTAGTGAAATGTTAGAATAAGCTGGCCTATGGAAGCTTGTTTCTGCCACTGAATAAAAAAGGTAATTGAGACTTTTTATCTGGTATTGTGTATTTTTATCTTTTTCTCAGAATTGCAAGATCTAAACTCGTGTCAGAATTGTGAGCTGACTTTTTCTTCCTCAGGAACAGACTTTATAACTCCCAATTGCAAGTTTATTTCACAATTCAGAATTGAGAAAAAAAAGGTCGCAATAACTTTTTGTTATTCCGTGGCGGAAAAAAGCTTTTGTCCTGGTCATATGCTTAAAAAAAAGTATTTTTGTACAACACTGATATGACTGTTATTTTAATATTATGTGTATTCTATTATAGTATTTATGAATTAGCTTTTTATTTTACTTTTATATTATTATATTTATACTTAACTTAAGATATTTTTTTTTTTTTTTTTAGCTTTTATCATTTTTATAATTTGTTTTCTTTTTATCTTTAATTTACATTTTTATTTAATTTTGATACTTTCAGTTAGTTGCCCAGGCAACAATTTTAATAATCATTTCTTAAAATATTTAATCTTTCTTCACATTTTATTTTAGTTCAGCTTTATTTCATTTCCTGAAGATGATTTTTAATAGTTATACAGTTATTAGTTATTTTTAAACACTGGGCCAGATGAGTTTTCATCTCATGTGAGTGCACAAGATTTAAAAAATGTCAGATTTGTTTACATATAAAGCATGTAAAGTGGAAAAAAATACCAACCTTTAAAGGAATGGCTGGACCAAAAACTGACGTCAAACCTAAAATAACACTTTTAACTGCATTAACTAACAATTTAAATTGGTAAAGATTTTTTTTGAATAGCATGAGGGTGAGTACATCATAACGTATATTTCTTTTCATATATAATTTTGTGTATGAGATTCATAAAAACATCATATCCAATGCCATTTAAACCCTTTTTTACCTTGATTTTACACTCACACACAACTCACTGCCAAAACAAGCTAACCCTTGCTGACCTAACCCTTGTTTGCACCTGTGTGTTGTGGCCCGAGAGACACCATGACAAGTTTCAGGAATTCTCCTGCTTTCAACTGTCATGGTAACGGGGTATTTTCCACATTATTTTGGGAAGTAATCCCTGCATTGTGACCGAGTGTACACACCGTCAGCATTCCTGCAGCGCTGAACGCTCCCAGCTAATTCCCTCACATTAGACTCAATCATCGTCCATCACTTCAGCCACGGCACACACCTCCGTGTTGACAGCAACCTCGGGGAATCGTGGCAAGCAGATGCCAGAGGAAACACACAGAGCTGTCCTGACCGGAACGCCACTTGTCAGGCCACACCGGTACCAGCTGCCGTCTCCAAAATACCACGGGGAAAGAATGGCATAAGCCACATAACTTATCCTGAGCTCATCGCAAACAAGTCTCAACTGAGCCCTGGCATTGGGAAGCTTACCAGGAATAAAGCACACTGTTTGACAGAGGTGTGTTTAAACTGACAAGTGTGCAATACTTTGCTGTTTCCAAGTGTGGTTCCACAGCAAACTCACACGTGCATTTATTAGCATCCTCATTGCACTACACACAAGGTCAAACAGGGTTTTATACAGAACTCTAGGGGGTTGAGCCAATTTTAAAGAACCCTTTATTCCAAAAAGGTTCTATACAAGGAGAAATGTCTTAAATGACTGCATAAAACTTCCATGTTTAAAGGGAAGGGTTAGTTAACACAACTGACACTTTGATGCTTCAAAAAGAAATCATAAAACTAATTTTCTGAAGAGACACGATCGCTTTATCAGATGAATAGATTGAATTGAGGATTTTATTCACATATAAACATATCAACTCACACATCACATTGGGGGCTATAATGGTCAGACTTGCAACCCGAAGGTCATGGGTTCGAGTCAGAGTACCACTGAGAAATGTAGGTGGGGGAAGTGAATGAACAGCATTCCACTCTCATTACCCACAACTGAAGTGCCCTTGAGAAAGGCACCTAACCCCCCAAATTGCTCCCTGGGCGCCGCAGCAAAATGGCTGCCCATTGCTCTGGGTGGGTGTTCAGGTTTGTGTGTTCTCACTGCTGTGTGTGCGTGCACTTGGATGGGTGAAATGCAGAGCACAAATTCCGAATATGGGACACCATACTTGGCTACACGTCACGCAATTTTCACTTTCACATCAGTTGTGGTAAATGGAAGCCCTAGCATGTTTGTTTTACCGATGAGAACCAGTGAGGTTCATTCTTGTGTGTTACGCAGGATGTTCGAGCTTCCGCAAGAGGTTTGTTCTTACGAGTCAAGCAAGTTTATGTCTGCTGATGAATTTTAAATGTGAATAAAAGCCTAAATTCAATCTGGATTAGTCCAAATTTCCTGAAGAGACTCGATCATATGATGAACACTCAATTCATACAGAAAGGTTTAAGAACTTTTTCAAAGTGGTAGTTGCATAGCGGTCAATGGAGGGACAGAAATCCCATCAAAAAGATCCTCATTTGTGTTCCGAAGATGAACGAAAGTTCTACGGGTTTGGAACGACTTGAGGGTGAGTAATTAATGACAGAAATTTCATTTTTGGGTGAACTAACTCGTAACAGGTTATTACAATTAAATTAAAAAACAATTAAAATAAGAAAATAAATTAAATCCATATAATTACCCCATAATGGGATCCTCTAAAAGCTTCTGTATGTGAAGGGCTTTCGCACCGGAGGAACGTTTTCATAGTTATTATAACTGCTGGCGGAAGTACCCACTTTTTGGCATGTTCACAATGCAGGAACTGGGAATGATTTTAGTAATGGGAACAACTTTTGGGGGAACGAAATCAGCTCCAGAGTTAGGTCTAACCCATCACAATATAACCTACCTGTGACGTAAGTGTGCACTGATTGGTCGAACGCATGCCATATGCAACAGCAGCACCCGCCATTTTTAAAAAGCTGCGTAAACGCATGGTTTACACATACTTACTCCACGAACAAGGAAACAACGATAGAAAAATGTAGTTCTTGGGGGACCACCCTGGTGGCTATGACTACCAGATGCGAAAGCCCCATAGCGCACTTTAAGAATCTATATAAAACCTTTTCTCGAGTGTACATTCACCGTTTCAACAGTATAAAGTAGATTTACCCACAGTGCACCTGGTCTACATAATTCCAGCATACACTTAGGAGTCAAAATTTTTAATCAAAAACTCAAATGCAAATATGTTCATTCGCAATGCAAATTTATGCCAACTAAACTGCAAAAAAGTCATTCACAAATTTCCATTAGCATACAACAGCACAGGTTTAAATTTCAATGTTCAATATTGAACAACTTGCCCTGTTGAATGAGAGTCTGAACTATACTGGTACACAGAGGTTAGCTTAACCTAACAGATGTCATTTACATATAAAAGTCTTAAAGGCACAGAAGCAACAGCTTGTTGGGTCAGAGATGGTTATGAGAAACTAAATTATGACTGTTTTTGCAACAGGAAACCTTGAGTAATATTATAGTGTATCTTTAGGGGAAAACAATTCAAATGCAACAAAAGAACATGGTAATAAAAAAAATGTTTTCCGTGTGCGTGTGCACCGTTGACTCTTACCGGGCAGGTCAGAGAAGAGCAGTATGCATTCGTTGAAGCCGTTGGCGAGCAGACGGTCTCTCAGCTGCTGTAGAATAGCTACACCGATGCAAAAGGGGAAAGAGGAGTTTCCCAAAAGCAGAGTGTCCCACAGGTGAAAGATCTTGTGCAGGGGGAACACATCTGCAGAGGAAATGGGACAACAAATGACTTATTGCGCGTTTAGTTTGGAGCCTTTGCACTGTAACAGCTGTGCATTAATATTGTGTATTTTGTAATTCCAGACTGTGAATGTTGAAATTTCAGAACAGGAACTATACATGTTTATAAGCAGATATTATTTATAAAGAACATTATTTGAAAGGGAACAAAAAATGTGCTAATAAATTTTAATTAGTTATTCATTTTTTTCTTGTGTATTTAAAGAAAAATATGCTCAGAAAAAAACGTATTGTTTGTTGCGTGACCATCAAAAGCCGACAGAGTAAATCATACAAGTATAGTTTTACATTATTAATACTGTTTCTTGCTGTTAATATAACAATAATAATTATTCAATTAATAATAGCAATAAAAATAGTATTATTAATAATAAAACATTAATACATATTATTATTACTACTATTCTGATTATTTTTTTATCACAAAATACAGCATGTTTTTGCAATGTTTGATTAAACAATGCACAATTAGTGCATCAGTGCTTATTGTTTGGGAAATGTAAGTCTTTAAAAAAGAACAATTCTTGTTCTGATTACATCTCTGAAGATAGATGCATATTTCATATTTCAAACAAAAATAAATGCCATAATATGTGCAAATCACTTAAAAAAAAAAAAAACACTGTAATTGGTTATACGTCCTTCTATAGTTTTACCATCTGGATCATCTCAACACTGCCTTCACGTAGAATCAACCATCTTCAAATTAAGGTTGCAAAAACAGAGGAACTACTCAACTTTAGGAGGAAAATTGACACTTTATTATAATAAGGTATTGTTAATATTAGGTTGTGCATTAGGTATCATCTATGAATCCAGAAAACAGTTCATTAAACTTTGCCCAATGCTTCAGATCTGTATTCAACTTGAGTCGCTAATACTTACGTGTGAACATTGTAAGGAACCAGGGGATCGCATACAACTGAAAGGAACAAAAAAAAAACAACAACGTTCAGTCATGCACAAAAGCCGTTTTTACATGAGCAACAATGTGATTAATATGAATAAACAGCACGGGCCCTTTTATAATTCCCATTATAACACCTCAGCTATTGTTCAATTCATCAGAGGAAACCTGTATTTGTAATTCAGGCCTTTGCTTCACAGCCCTCTGTAAAACAAGAGGACTGTGTGGGAGTGTAATGAACAGCCAACATCCCTGCGTCTCGCTGCCGTCTCCCTCCAGCACCTGTTCCAACACTGCCTCTTTTCCCATGGTTCTGCTCTGTTGCGGTTGGGTAGGATGTATAATCCATTTCAGCAGTTGATTGGTGGCTCGGCCTCAGAGGGGTTTAGGGAGAAATGAGAGGACGAGCGCGAGACAGGCTTTGCTCTAGCCAACTCAGCTTCCTGCTGGGAAGAGCTCCATCTCCAACTGAGACAGACTGACCGCTGCTAAACATGACAGCACTGCTGTCGAATTAAGAGGCAATAAGGAGCTGTGCATGATGGGATGAGGTCCAGTGACATCCTGAGACTTCATATTCACCACCATTCAAAAGTTTGGGGTTGGTAAGATTTGCAACGTTTTTAAAAGAAGTCTCTTTACTCACTTTAATAGATTTTAAAATGGAAACTAGTCCTGCTAAACTTTCAGCATTAGTCTAGTCTTCAGTGTCACACGATCCTTCAGGAATCATTCTAATATGGTGATTTGCTGCAACATTTGATCCATGTTGAAAAAAACTTATGCTGCTTAATATTTTTCTAACATTCATCTAAAAAAAGTAACCCGAGAGAATGCCGCCTTTAATTGCATCATAACAAACATGACCCAATTTGGTCCAAAATTACGTGTTTCCTATCTTGCCCGAGCTTCAAAAGTAACACTAAATAACACTAGTGGTTAGTTTTGGCAAAAAAAGGGCCTTTCAAACATCATTAGAATGCCAACATGAAGCAGGACACAGAACTGGGTCACTTTGCTTTGCATTTCAGGCCTTATGCTGCCAAATATAATAGCACTCATGCAGACATCATTGAACCGAGCCAAATCCTCAACTAACATCAGCCAAGATGTATTCATGCCTCAAAGACAGTTTGATAATAACAAGATAAAGTCAAATCAAGATCAAATATTATCCCAACTACGGGGAAAATTAAAATGACAACTATGGGAAGAAACGGCCATCGTTTGAAAGCATCTGGTTACAGACAAAAAGAAACTAGATTCAACTTTTCTGAAGACAATATGACTGGAGTTTGCTCATGCATAACACACCATGGTGTTCTGGGTGGTTGCTAGGGTATGAGCAGATGGTTGTTAGAGTATTCTGGGAAGTGCTTTTCTGGCCCAAGTTAACAAGGCCCATTTTCTTTCAATGAAAAATGTAAAATGCTATTAACATGGCCTTTTTATAAGAGTGCAAGGTGACACTGGGATTGTGCTGACAAGAAAACAAACAATTCCAGATCAAACGCATTGGGAATCATGGCAGGGTTAAGCGTATATAATGGTCGTCTCAGAGCTCGGCAGTGGTTACATCCTCTCAAGAGTCTTCTTTTCATTCTTGCTGTCGAACCATAACAGCAGCTGTTCAGAGGCTGAACAGAACACCAGTTCACTTCTCTTGCATCAAAGACCAGTTCAGTGTTGATTCCCACAACTCATCTTTTATTCGGACCTTCAATCATGGAGCTGTGGGAGGATTTGTCTGTGGAGGTCACCTATCTATCAGTGTAGAGAGACATCAACCTGGCATTTTAATAAATAAAGAGGGAGCGTGCGTGAATCCCTGAATGTTCTGGTCCGTGCGTGCTTGTGGAACACTTGGCCAGAGCTCAAATCTCAGGGTCATCTGCGCGTGTGAGCGCCCTATCAATGACAGAAGCCACGGCAGATCTGATGTGTGACAGGACAAGAATGCATAGATGCACTCAATCACTCTGGACAGGATCTGCTGACAAAAAAATCAGGGCTCTTACCAGGGACGGATTATGAAAGGGACCTGTCCAAACCTCCAGTGGTGAAGCGCTACAATTTCTCGAGTATGGGTTTAGTGGCAAAACAGTAGGATTTCTCGTCGAGTATGGGTTTAGCAGTGCGGTGCTATGATTTCCTGTTGAGTACAGATTTAGTTGCGAAGCTCTACAATTTCTCGTTGAGTGGGTTTAGAGGTGCATCGCCGCACTTTCTCGTTGAGTGGGTTTAGCGGTGCATCGCCGCACTTTCTCGTTGAGTGGCTTTAGAGGTGCATCGCCGCACTTTCTCGTTGAGTGGGTTTAGCGGTGCATCGCCTCACTTTCTCGTTGAGTGGGTTTAGCGGTGCATCGCCGCACTTTCTCGTTGAGTACGGGTTTAGCGGTGCATCGCCACACTTTCTCGTTGAGTGGGTTTAGCGGTGCATCGCCTCACTTTCTCGTTGAGTGGGTTTAGCGGTGCATCGCCGCACTTTCTCGTTGAGTACGGGTTTAGCGGTGCATCGCCACACTTTCTCGTTGAGTGGGTTTAGCGGTGCATCGCCTCACTTTCTCGTTGAGTGGGTTTAGCGGTGCATCGCCGCACTTTCTCGTTGAGTACGGGTTTAGCGGTGCATCGCCACACTTTCTCGTTGAGTGGGTTTAGCGGTGCATCGCCTCACTTTGTCGTTGAGTACGGGTTTAGCGGTGCATCGCCTCACTTTCTCGTTGAGTACGGGTTTAGCGGTGCATCGCCGCACTTTCTCGTTGAGTGGGTTTAGCGGTGCATCGCCGCACTTTCTCGTTGAGTGGGTTTAGCGGTGCATCGCCTCACTTTGTCGTTGAGTACGGGTTTAGCGGTGCATCGCCTCACTTTCTCGTTGAGTGGGTTTAGCGGTGCATCGCCTCACTTTGTCGTTGAGTACGGGTTTAGCGGTGCATCGCCTCACTTTGTCGTTGAGTGGGTTTAGCGGTGCATCGCCGCACTTTCTCGTTGAGTACGGGTTTAGCGGTGCATCGCCGCACTTTGTCGTTGAGTACGGGTTTAGCGGTGCATCACCGCACTTTGTCGTTGAGTACGGGTTTAGCGGTGCATCGCCGCACTTTGTCGTTGAGTACGGGTTTAGCGGTGCATCGCCGCATTTTCTCGTTGAGTACGGGTTTAGCGGTGCATCGCCGCATTTTCTCGTTGAGTGGGTTTAGCGGTGCATCGCCGCACTTTCTCGTTGAGTACGTTTAGCGGTGCATCGCCGCACTTTGTCGTTGAGTACGGGTTTAGCGGTGCATCGCCGCATTTTCTCGTTGAGTACGGGTTTAGCGGTGCATCGCCGCATTTTCTCGTTGAGTGGGTTTAGCGGTGCATCGCCGCACTTTCTCATTGAGTACGTTTAGCGGTGCATCGCCGCACTTTGTCGTTGAGTACGGGTTTAGCGGTGCATCGCCGCACTTTGTCGTTGAGTACGGGTTTAGCGGTGCATCGCCGCACTTTGTCGTTGAGTGGGTTTAGCGGTGCATCGCCGCACTTTCTCGTTGAGTACGGGTTTAGCGGTGCATCGCCGCACTTTCTCGTTGAGTGGGTTTAGCGGTGCATCGCCGCACTTTCTCGTTGAGTGGGTTTAGCGATGCATCGCCGCACTTTCTCGTTGATTGGGTTTAGCGGTGCATCGCCGCACTTTCTCGTTGAGTACGGGTTTTAGCGGTGCATCGCCGCATTTTCTCGTTGAGTACGGGTTTAGCGGTGCATCGCCGCACTTTCTCGTTGAGTGGGTTTAGCGGTGCATCGCCGCACTTTCTCGTTGAGTGGGTTTAGCGGTGCATCGCCACACTTTCTCGTTGAGTGGGTTTAGCGGTGCATCGCCGCACTTTGTCGTTGATTGGGTTTAGCGGTGCATCGCCGCATTTTCTCGTTGATTGGGTTTAGCGGTGCATCGCCGCACTTTCTCGTTGAGTACGGGTTTAGCGGTGCATCGCCGCACTTTCTCGTTGAGTACGGGTTTAGCGGTGCATCGCCGCATTTTCTCGTTGAGTACGGGTTTAGCGGTGCATCGCCACACTTTCTCGTTGAGTGGGTTTAGCGGTGCATCGCCGCACTTTGTCGTTGAGTACGGGTTTAGCGGTGCATCGCCGCACTTTGTCGTTGAGTATGGGTTTAGCGGTGCATCGCCACACTTTCTCGTTGAGTGGGTTTAGCGGTGCATCGCCTCACTTTCTCGTTGAGTACGTTTAGCGGTGCATCGCCACACTTTCTCATTGAGTGGGTTTAGCGGTGCATCGCCGCACTTTGTCGTTGAGTACGGGTTTAGCGGTGCATCGCCGCACTTTGTCGTTGAGTATGGGTTTAGCGGTGCATCGCCGCACTTTGTCGTTGAGTACGGGTTTAGCGGTGCATCGCCGCACTTTGTCGTTGAGTACGGGTTTAGCGGTGCATCGCCACACTTTCTCGTTGAGTGGGTTTAGCGGTGCATCGCCACACTTTGTCGTTGAGTATGGGTTTAGTGGTGAAGCTTTCAGCACTCCATCCAGTGCACCTTCCTGTCCTTCACAGCGGTGCGATTTGGATCCTCCCTAAAAGCCTAAACTTAACATCCAAATCAGTCAAAAAAGTAAGTGTCGTAGACTTGGATTTGAAAAAATTTTAAACCAGTTCAATATGTAACAAAATTAATATTACTGAATATTACACATTACTACTTACTGCCAATTACTTTTTCGCTCTGCCAATGGAAACACCTCTTTTAGGAGTAAACTAGCATATAGTAGAGATGTTGCTCAAAGCTAACAGGGATGAACTAAAAGCCAAAAAAGTAAAATACTGATGTCATGGGGCATGTACCAAAGCAAATATAGGATGAGTTTTCGTTTGATTTTGATGTGATTTCGATGTGATTTCATGTTGTTTTGAAAAATTTATCTCAGCAGGACACTTACATCAGGTATGAATCCAATCTCATTCAGGTGGTTGCTGAGCTCAGGGTCATGGAACGCAATCATCTGCGAGAAGACAGTCAGATATTCTAGAGAAGTGAAGAATAAGAGCATTCAGGCGTTTGTACTTCAGCCAAAAACACTTTTACCATGTTATATCCATGGCAGGACAAACACTTTGCTCAAAGCTCAGTCAGAGCAAAACAAACCAATTCTTCTCCTGAAGTGCTGACAGCTGAGCAAGCAAAACTCAACAACAAACAAGCCCAAATGTCAGACTACACAAATCCTTTAAATGTTTATGGCTATAATCACTGTAGTGAAACAGCCATAAACGATTTTTAAGAAACAGCTTCAACACAAGCAAGCACGAGTAAAAGCGGCACACAAGTCAGAAATGTTGTAAATTGATAAAATATGGATACTTTTTCTTTTCTTTTTTTTTTAGCCAACACTGAAAATTGCATGCTACCAACACAGTGCTGGAGAGATATTCTTTACAGAGGGACAGAAAGATCACCTACCTTGTATAACATGCGAGTTGTCCTTCAGGAAGAAATTGTATAGATATTTGGGGATGAAGGCTGACATGCATGCATATGCAAGAGCTGGGAGAAAAAATGAAATCACGACTGAGTTAGCTCAGCTAGAGACAAGAATGTTTAAAACAAAAATTACAATTTGGCCATAAATTAAACTAAACTAAAGTTAACAGATGGAACCTTATTGTAAAGTGTTACCGATTTATGGCCAAATGTTTATTTTTAAACATGATATTATTTGTCTTGATATTATTTTTAGTTAATGACAGTTAGTACATCAACAAACACTTTATAATGGACCTCATTGTAGAGTGTTATCCAGAAATCTTACCTTCATTGTTGAAATTCAGATAAAGGAAAGGTGCGCAGAGTGAATCCAAGCCTAAAGTGAAAACATCAAATGAGAGAGTCATCTAACACATACACAAGGGAGTCTCCAAAGACCTGTCAAGAACATACCTGGGGCATATTACACCAAAATAATATAATAAAATAAACCATATATTAAAGAGGGTTAAGATTATTAACCTGGTTAAGAAAGATTATTTAAATTCATACATCATGGTAATATTTGTTGTAATGCCTTTAATGATTGTCATAAAAATCAGCATTTTGTATTACAGTGATGAAAATATAAGGATTGAATTTTTGATCTCAAAAAGGTGAATTTTCACCAAAAGGTGAGGAGTTTGCATCTATGATAATGATATCTATGATACTAGGAATTTTGGGTGGAAAATATGTTTAATTGTAATGATAATAAATGCCACAATGAAAAACACTTCATAGGTCCTTAATTAAGCTTAATTTTCTTCATGGAAAATATAATATCTTATTATTTTTCTTTGAAATGTGGGGTGAAAGCTGAATGCATTAAAATAGTGAGAATTCTAGGGGAGAACATTTGTTTAATTCTCATCCTGATAATAAATAGCAAATTTTCTTTATGCAAAATAAAATGAGTTAATGATAATTAGAATTTGGGGAGGAAAATGTGCTTAATTGCAATGATAATAAATGCCACAATGAAAAACACCTTAATGGTCCTAGAATAAGCTTAACTTTCCCCAAGGAAAATATAATTTCTGATTATTTTTCTTTGCAATGGGGTGAAATATGACCCAGAGATTCTTGACAGGTTTTGGGAGACTCACCCACACAGACATTAATAAATCACATCAGCCCACACACTTGATTTGATCCGTTAACGTCATCAGACACTAAGACCCTTTAGGCCACCAGACCCTAAAGACGCCTGCTACAAATGAAAAACTGTGACGCTTTGCTGCCATCTAGTGGTAGAAAGAATAAACGTGTCTATGACCCCACCCAACTAGAGCTCCATCACCTTGCCAATAGACCAGGTCAGGATGAGACACCACCCAAGCCTTGAGCACCCGCCGAAACTTGACGTGACCCTGAGGTGACGACAACAGCTCATCATACTGGTGACAGCGAGGGATGTCCACTTCAATCTGTGTCAAATATGATAACAAAGGCTGAACGAATCTCAAAAGCTTCTAATGCATAAAATCTGCAGTCTTAAATGAACTCGGATAATGTGGAAGACATGTCAGCGCTGCTTACTCCTAGATCACTTGAAATATTCAGCAGCGGATACTAGTCAGATCTTAACAAGGCTTAAAGGTGAAGACAGGCACTCCGCAAACAAAGTGAATTATTCAACAAGCGGATGAATTATTCAGTTTTTCAATAACCTCAATCAGTGCAAAGACTATCAAGCACATGGAAGTGATTCTCACCTGTCTATCAGTGGGGATGGGCGTGTCCTTATCGATGCTGTCATATTTTGATTGGATATCCCCCTGTGGGAGTTTACAAATTGATTTGAATATGAGAATAAAAATAGGAGTGTTGCACTAAAAGGCGCGTTCAAAAAATGGAATGCAATGGAAAAGGTCAATGCTTAAAAGTTAAATGTGCATTGAATTTATGTCAACATTTGATTGATTGCACACATCATGCAAACACAGAAATCGATAGTCCATTAACGACCAAAAAAAAATGCAAGGCATGCTTTTTACTTGTTTGATTTGACTAAAGAAAAATCAGCTTACAGTTCCCTATTAAAAAGGTTGTAAAACATCTATTGCTGAACAATATATTCCTTGACGATGAGTTCTTGGGTGTAAAATGCAGTATTTGTTTGTACCTCAACTCCTAGTAAGGCAGCCCAGGCCAGACCCCTCAGAAGAGGAGGAATATCAACCCTCGCCTCCTTCCAGACCTGGTACTTCTTGTAGGGGTACGCCTGAAAAATGAACGCAAAACATTTATGGTATTATTACACACTATCATAAGACCGGTTAAGAAAATACCTGGCTCATACATTTCACTCGCAAAATCCTCAAAACATCCTGTAATTGGAAATAACATTCTTCATGCAAAATAAAATGTTATTTAAAATGTAAAATATTTGTTCATCGTGGTAGTTTTGCTGCACTTTATTTTTTGTACAAAGCGAGTTAAAACTGATGAAAACTATTATTATGAATTATTACTCAACACAAAAAGTGGTTTCAAAAACAGATAAATCAACATTAATGACGTGAAATGACTGCCTTTCTGAAAATGTCAAAAACCTTAACCATAAAACTAACCTCAAAAAACAACTTTTGGCATTTTTAGATAATAAAAAAAACACATAATTTAGAATCTTTATGAATCGTTTTTCCTGTGGGTGGACGTCCATCATGAGGTGATTTCATACTATTATTATGTGGTCATTTTCAGAAACTGTGTGTGTGTGTGTGTGTGTGTGTGTAAAGGACCTTGAGCAGTCTGTCGAAGAGGACAATGCGGGTGAGCTGGTACTCGGTATCTCTCTCCCGGATAATGAGGGGCAGTGTGACGGTGGCAGACAGTTCATTACTGCTGTTAGACTGAGGCAGGCTGGATTGCCTGCGGGACATACAGGACATTTCTGTACCGTCAGACAGACACCGAATGCTGCCAAATACACCTGAATACTGATCACAAAATGAGAGCTAATGATAAAGAGAAGATTTCTTACTCATCTTCCAATAACGGATAGTACGTCTCTCCTGCAACATCCTTCAGCCTCTAGAATGAGAGATTAGCAGTTTTCGCATGTCAAATGCTTTACAAGAAATGTTTCTTTGGATTAAAAGAAATCATATGGGGTGTGCCACTAAAAAAAAATGCAAAACAAAAAAATATTTTCACATTTGTAATATTTTTTTACTTTAAAATGAACTATTTAATGTAAACACATACATTACACAAATATAATACACACAGTTTGTGTTTTAAAAATAACCTGTTCATAATAACCATTAAATATAAACCTAAACCTTAACTATACCTGAATGTTATAGCTAAAGATAACTGAAAATGTAAAATGCACAATCCTTATATATATATATATATATATATATACACAAAATTGAGTTTGTGGCAAAACCTTTTACAGTGCTTGCTTGTATATTGTTGTCTTTCAATGCATATGATAATTCATACTCAGAAAGTAGAGCCAAAATGAATGATGAGTTAAAAAATGTCAAAATGCACCTAAAGAGTATTTTTCCAGTCATGACAAAAATCTTGTCTCGTCACACCCCTAAAATTTAACATATGATGGCCCATACGAGCAAATACACTTACGTTTTTGAGCTGATAAAGAGAAAGCGTCACAGTTGTGTCATCCAATAGGAAACTTCTGTCCCGGCCTTGACCAAAAGATTCGCCATCCTCCAAAACGAACCTAAAGAGCAAACACATTCGACAATGGTAATAAAATTCAAACGGCTACTTGAAACAGAGGTCTTATTTTGCACTCTAAAATAATGTTAAAGCTGGCATTATGTGGGGATCAGAGTTGTGTGCGTACTTGGGAAGGGTGCAGACGGGAGGTTTTGACTGGATGATCTCTTGATTGGTCAGCTCTTTCTCTAGGTCTCCTCCTGCCAGACACCACAGGTGATACACCTCATCTATGCCTCTCTCTGCCAGGTAGTTCTCTCCATCATCTTCACAACACAGCAGCAACGTCACTAACGTAATTTTTAACATTTACTTTTTTATAGTCATTAAAATCATTTTCAACATTTTTCTCTAGTGTGAGTTCTGGTGACCCAAACCTTTCCAGAGTTCACTGATGTCCTCAGGAAGCTCTAAATGGGCACAGCGCGGGGAGGCGGCAAACAGACGCACAGGGCTCTGGTAGGGCGTGTACTGACAGGAAATGCTCTCAAACACCGAGTCTCCCAGAAGCTCGGCTGGGGTGGGTCTGAAAGACAGGAACAATTAACAAAGACACTAATCATCATTATTAATTAAGCATAAGTTTGCTCTGCTCTATTTATTCAAATATCCATTAATAATGAATAGAAATCAAAGCAAACAACTAGGGCTGAGGGAAATATAATGTTAATTATATCATGCATAATTATATTAAAAGTACATATACTGTATGCATAATTAAATACATTAAATAAATTGCATAAAACATAAAAAAATTATAGCGAGCGTGAAAATAATATAATAATTGTTTAAAACAATTAAATATTTATATAACATTAATATATTTAATGTTTAGTAATGTTTAATACAATCTAGGTATGTAATTATTTAAGAATTTAATTGTGTGTGTGTGTGTGTATATTTATATATATTTTAGTATGCATAGATATTAATAATTAGAATTTGTTTTAATATAATTGTATCAACTATTTTCTATTCACAAAATTATATTATATATTATTCCACTTATATGCACCTACATGATGTGTGTGTGTGTGTGTGTGTGTGCGTTTTTGTGACATATCAGGACACAAATGTGTATAATGACACGGGTATGACACTGGTATTACAAGTTCAACGAGAAATATGAGGACATTTCATATGTCCCTACTTTTCAAACAGCTTTAAAAACATACTAAACAAGGTTTAATTAAAAATGTAAAAATGCAGAACATTTTGTATTGACAGAATGTACAGTTTGTACAGTATAAAAACCATTACGCCTATGGAATGTCCTCAGTTTGATAGCAAAACAAACGTGTGTGTGTGTGTGTGTGTGTGTGTGGCCTAATAGTGAGGGAGTCGGGCTTTTAACTTGAAGGTTGCAGGTTCGATTCCCACGCCGGCAGGAATTGAAAGTGGGGATTGTGAATAAACAGCACTCTCTCTCCACCTTCGATACCACGAACAAAGTGCCCTTGAGCAAGACACCTAACCCCTAATTGCCTCACCTGTAAGTCGCTTTGGATAAAAGCATCTGCTAAATGACTAAATGTAAATGAAAAGTAAAAAGAGATATGAGTAAGACCCAACTCAAAAGTTTTAATGGCATAATGGCATACTGCCACTCCATACCTTCTGACTCCATGAAGAGCTTTGAAAAAGAAAATCTTTGGAAGATGAGAGAAAGTTTTTTTCTAAAGAAATGATAAAGGGTGGACAGCCTAAGGTGGTCAGGCTACCTTTTTGAAGGGAGAAACGTCAGGCATTTCCTCAATAAAGCCTGCACATTTTCAGGCAGCTCCTGGGGAACAGTCAGAGACAAGAATATTAGTAAAGCATCTAACCCAGCCAAACTCTGATAAATCAGCACTTTCTGTCATTCATGCTATAAACTCCACTGAAAAGTGAGGTTTTATGAGGACATTTGGAAAACATTAGCCCTACTACCAGTGCGCGCTCAGTGTCAAGCTAAGAAGAGTTTATCTGAGAGCTTTCAAAGTAAACCTTTTAAAGTTAAATCCCTTTGAAATGAAACCACTGAGATAAACCACATCTTACGGTGACACTGATTGTGTACTTTTCTGTCATGCAGTAAAAGGTTTAGAAAAAATAAAAATAAAAACCAATCAATCTTTGTATGGAATGTAAAGTGCAAAGATGAGAGACTATCCACTGAGATGAGCAAACTTACCTTAACTGTATCCAAGCACCCGTGTTCCTCAGCAAGAACAGTGATTATGTCGTCCATGCATCCTGTAGAGACAATACAAAGCAAAAAAAATCACAGATATTCCAATGGTGAAATTCATTACAGCAGAAAATGGACAGAACAATGTGATGCGAATGCATAAATAGTGTAATGTAAACATGAACTCACCTAAGGTGATGATGAATTTCATTCTATCGCTAATATCAATGTTCTGCAGAATCTGCCTTCCCTGTTGGACAACACAAGTCACATGATATCAAATAGTAAATGTCATAGAATCTTTGTGGTCAGTTAAAAAGTCAGTGAATATGACCAATGAAAGTTAATATTTCTGTTATACGTTTCCATATGTTTCTTTACAAGCTTTACTATCTAGCTATTTATACATCTATCTAACATTTCAATGTCGTGAATTGTCATGTTTATCAAATGTTTATAAATGGACTTTCATGAGACATTCTGCAATCAACAAAATTTCAATCAATAGATTATTTTGGGGGGAAAAGTGACTTATAAACTTTACTGCCTTTGTCTGATACACATATACAGATACAGGTAAACTGTGAGAAAAACCTTAGGGAAACGGGTTTTAGTTAAGAATGCATACAAAATATTTGTCAAATTATTCATATCCTGGAGGGGAAAACGATTTGCATTAATGTAAAATTCGGTTTAGTCCTTGTTGAAAACTCTTGGAGCGTACCACACAGAGTTCAAACAGAAGCACCCCGAGAGACCAAACGTCTGTTTTGGGCCCTGAAGGAAGCGGGGCCTCAATGATCGAGGGGTCGCTGGAATAGAAACAGCCTTGAGCAATAACCTCTGGAGGCAGGTAAGATGGATACCTACGGAAACAGAGAGAAACAGACGACACGGGTGCTGGAAAGGTCTCGCAGAGTGCAGATGTGCTCCTTGTGATGCCAGATAACAAAAGATCCCACAAAACCCAAATCACAACCGGATATTATAAGACAGCCCCTCTGAGAACATGAGGGCTCCTAGTCGTGCCACTCAGATATGTTATTTAGGATGCCACATAAGGAAGCCGCTTTGATATCCAAGATCTGCTTTTGATCAAAACAAAGATGAGCAACAATGATGCACATCTAATGTGAGTTCATCTTTCTTTATTACGAGAGCACAGCGTGACCCATTGATCTTTTTTTCCATGAAAGGCTGGCGCTTCGGTTCAGAGCCACAATGCATCTTAAAGAGACGGCGTACAAGATTTAAAGCTCGCCCTGACTTTCTGCTCCGCTATAATGATGCCGAGATGTTATCTGTACCCTTATATAGACACCAAAGCACGGGAGTTTCATTTTGAGGAATATCTTACAGCAGGAAACAAATGGAAAACATTAAAGCTGAATGACGTACCCAATAGGGAAGTCAACATCTGCTCCGTGGTCGGTCATATGATACAGGCCGAATTTGGCCAACTTCACTTTACCCTGTTGAGTTAGTGAAAGAACATTTCATTTCATGAAAACAGGGAGTTGCAAGCAAGACAAAGTATGGGCTCAATAATTAACTGATCGTTATGACAAACTTTCTTCATTGTTAATATTTGTTGGGTTTACTGTTTTAAGTTTGTCAGAATGATCAGTTTATTTATAAAGTTCTTATACTACAGCTATTAAATGTTTGAGCAAGAATAATTACAGGTTAGAACTATATAAAAAATCTAGAACAAAATAAAACACAAAAGAAAAAATATAATAATTAATTCATTTAAAAAAAAAAAAATAAAAAAAAATAAAATAAAATAAAATAAAATAAAATAAAATAAAATAAAATGGTTTTGAGCACTTGGTCAATCCAAAAATTTTTTACAACATAGTAGTATGCCAATGAGTTCTTAATATACTTCCGTGTTTCCACATACCTCACGATCCAGGAGAACATTGCTGGGAGACAATGCGCGGTGCACCATTCTGTGTTCATTCATGAATTCCAAACCTTCTAGTACTTCATAGGCGACCTGAAGCACTTTCTCTGGACTAAGAGAGAGACAAGGACATCTGGAAATGAGTCTTTAGAGCGTCTCAAACAATATAATAGTGGCTTTTAATTTCAACTGATGTCACTATAAAGTCAAACATTCAATCATTCAATTATATATATATATATATATATATATACACAGGGAGTGCAGAATTATTAGGCAAATGAGTATTTTGACCACATCATCCTCGTTATGCATGTTGTCTTACTCCAAGCTGTATAGGCTGGAAAGCCTACTACCAATTAAGCATATTAGGTGATGTGCATCTCTGTAATGAGAAGGGGTGTGGTCTAATGACATCAACACCCTATATCAGGTGTGCATAATTATTAGGCAACTTCCTTTCCTTTGGCAAAATGGGTCAAAAGAAGGACTTGACAGGCTCAGAAAAGTCAAAAATAGTGAGATATATTGCAGAGGGATGCAGAAGTCTTAAAATAGCCAAGCTTCTGAAGCGTGATCATCGAACAATCAAGCGTTTCATTCAAAATAGTCAACAGGGTTGCAAGAAGCGTGTGGAAAAACCAAGGCGCAAAATAACTGCCCGTGAACTGAGAAAAGTCAAGCGTGCAGCTGCCAAGATGCCACTTGCCACCAGTTTGGCCATATTTCAGAGCTGCAACATCACTGGAGTGCCCAAAAGCACAAGGTGTGCAATACTCAGAGACATGGCCAAGGTAAGAAAGGCAGAAAGTCGACCACCACTGAACAAGACACACAAGCTGAAACGTCAAGACTGGGCCAAGAAATATCTCAAGACTGATTTTTCTAAGGTTTTATGGACTGATGAAATGAGAGTGAGTCTTGATGGGCCCGTGGCTGGATTGGTAAAGGGCAGAGAGCTCCAGTCCGACTCAGACGCCAGCAAGGTGGAGGTGGAGTACTGGTTTGGGCTGGTATCATCAGAGATGAGCTTGTGGGGCCTTTTCGGGTTGAGGATGGAGTCAAGCTCAACTCCCAGTCCTACTGCCAGTTTCTGGAAGACACCTTCTTCAAGCAGTGGTACAGGAAGAAGTCTACATCCTTCAAGAAAAACATGATTTTCATGCAGGACAATGCTCCATCACACACGTCCAAGTACTCCACAGCGTGGCTGGCAAGAAAGGGTATAAAAGAAGAAAATCTAATGATATGGCCTCCTTGTTCACCTGATCTGAACCCCATTGAGAACCTGTGGTCCATCATCAAATGTGCGATTTACAAGGAGGGAAAACAGTACACCTCTCTGAACAGTGTCTGGGAGGCTGTGGTTGATGGTGAACAGATCAAAACACTGACAGAATTCATGGATGGCAGGCTTTTGAGTGTCCTTGCAAAGAAAGGTGGCTATATTGGTCACTGATTTGTTTTTGTTTAGTTTTTGAATGTCAGAAATGTATATTTGTGAATGTTGAGATGTTATATTGGTTTCACTGGTAAAAATAAATAATTGAAATGGGTATAAATTTGTTTTTTGTTAAGGTGCCTAATAATTATGCACAGTAATAGTCACCTGCACACACAGATATCCCCCTAAAAGAGCTAAAACTAAAAACTAAAACTTCCAAAAATATTCAGCTTTGATATTAATGAGTTTTTTGTGTTCATTGAGAACATGGTTGTTGTTCAATAATAAAATTAATCCTCAAAAATACAACTTGCCTAATAATTCTGCACTCCCTGTATATATATATATATAAATTTAAGTAACTATGTGTCAAATTTAGCAAATTAGCATGAGAGCACAATTCCACAAATGCGCCGATGGGAGTGGCAAGTTTTGCGCATGATCTACTGCTGACGGGCAAATTAAAGAACACAGATGCAGTCATATCATTTACATAATGACCAGCGGAATCTACCGAGAGCAGCGCAAATTATTTCGGTCGCAAATAAGCAGAGCTGATTGTTACATGTAATATACGGATAGCGTATTCCTCTGGCATTCCAAAGAAATTAATACGAGTGGAAAATATTTTCTCCCTTCTACCACACACCACTCTACCACTCTGTTCTCTGCTGTCTCTCCTCCTAGCAACAACAATTGTAGGCATGTCGCAAAATGGATTAAAACATGCTTTTTGGGGTGTTAAATAAATGGCGCAAATATCAGTAAAGTGACTAGCGCAAACAATAGTAAATCACGTTCCGTGATTCATTTAAATACTCTCCTCCCATAAATTTTGCATCTGAAAACTCCTACACATGCATATGCAATGAGCTCAGCCACAAAAACAACTCAGTCCAAGCCTTTTCAGTGCTAAATTTGTACTGCGGGTCTTTAGTAAACCCCGATAGTAGTTTTTTAACGCCAAAAGAGGGTTTGCCATAATAAACTGATTTAGACAGTAGATGGCAGAACAAGAGCAGTCTGAAAATCAATCCGTTTTTGGAAATATACCACTGGTTTAGCTGGGAATGCTACTTTTACAGCCATTTATGTGCTCAATGATATTGCATGATAACACTTTACAATAAGGTCTCTTTTGTTAAAATTAGTTAATGCACAAACTAACAATGAGAAATATATTATTACAGTAATGTATTAACCTTTGATAATGTTAGTTCACAGTGGGTTAACTAATGTTATCACATACAACTTACAATCTTAAAAATGTAGTAGTAAATGTTGAGATAAACAATAAGTATGATTAAGAAATGCAGTAGAAGTATTGTCCATTCTTAGTTCATGTTAACTAATGCAGTTAAAAAATGAAACCTTAAAAGAATGAAAGTGAATGAAATGCCTTTTGGGAATAAATCTTTATGCCTTGCTATTTCATGAACAAACGAACATTTCATTTTTAGTAACATTCGCTGAGTAAAATACCATCTACGGCAATAGTCTTATAGAACTGCTCTCACATTGGCCCAATTTACACCTGATAATAACATTCAGAATTTTCTTAAACTATGATCCAAATTGTGTCAATATTCATAAAACAAAAATAACACAAACAAAGATCAAAAGCTTTCCAAAAAACTAGCCACATGAAGCCTCCACATGAGAGGATACAAACCACTAATGAATCTCAGGAAACAGCTCTGCCACAAATATCAATGTGTCTTTTGACCTGATAATATAGAACAGGATGAAAATGATAAAACTGACGAAACTAGTCACTGAGTCTGCAGAACATGAACCGTTCAAATATGCCTCTCAGAACATAGTGCGGCAGTATTACGGCATCAAACGGTTATATCACGGTACCGTTCAACAGTTTTTTTATGTTGACTACTTTTATTTCAAATGCTGAATTAAAATAATGTTACAAAAGAATCTATTTCAAATAAAAGCTGTTATTTTGAACTTTCTATTCATCAAAGAATCCTGAAAACAGTTTCAGTCATTCTACAAAAATAATATCACACATAATATAATAATATCACAACATAATTAACATTATTACACACTAATAAATGTTTCAGCAAATCAGCATAGAATAATTTCTGAGTGACACAGTTTGTACAGATACTGTAAAATGAAAAAAAAATTCATTCTTTTTTCCCCCATAAATATATGATTGAGATTGACTGAAGAATGAAGGAGGTTTCATATTCTTGGATATTTATAAGAGCAATATCACGCTCATAGCCATGCGAAATCTCTCTAAATCTATACCAGACAGTTAATTTTCAGTGAAAAGTTTGTTTTATGGATAAAATTAAACAATTTCATCTATATTGTCGTTCAATAATTCAAGTACTTTTCAAGAACCTTTTCATAAATATGGCTGTTTTCCAGGACTTAAATGTCAAATGACTTCATGCACTTTTAACACCTTGTACGAACCCTGATGGGAAACCGAAGACTTGAGTAATGACTTTGGCCATTTCTGATCAAATAAATGCATCCTTGGTGAGACTTAAGAAAAGACTCAGTTGGTCTTGATTGTTACCTGACAGGTTTCCCCTGCTTCAGAAGATCTTTTAGGCTTTTTTCATAGTGCTCAGCGACAATAACCAGCCGTTCTGCAAAATAAGAAGACAAACAGTTTAAAGCAAGTACTTGCTAAGGATGTTTTTGATTATTAAAAAGAATTAAGCTTATCTTGAAGTTTGTATCTGTCGATTTTTTTTTATATTATTCGCACTGTTCTGCATGTCACACGTATTTTGGCCAACAAGTCAAGATGTTCAGCATTCAATCAGGAAACACCCAGAAATCTTAAAAAAAACACTATTGTTTTACAACAGCAATCGCTCTAAAACGTACAAGATTCTTGCATACTATAATCAGTTGAATCAACACAGTGAAGAAAAAAACTTGGCTCCCCAAAGAAGAGCATCTTATGAAATGATTTTCAATATCCTCAGAAATGAATATTCCCTCCAGCAAGATGATGACCTGCATTGAAGGTCATTTCTCAAACATGAAAGAACGTTATAACACTTATAAATCTGCATAATGTCATAAGGACTTCAAAGTTTGCATACACGTGCATCGATCTCATAGGGCACACATGCATGAAACAAAGTGCATTGTGCATGATAAATACTGAGCTAACAGCCATAAAGCAAGTAAAGATAAAAAGAAACATTCTCGCAGAAAGATTCCCCACATGTCATTAAACCACAGAGATAAAAATCACTAGGATAAAAGAGAATCAAACTCTGAAGAGCACCAGAAAACAAAACCAGACTTGATGAGACTTTAAAAGGCAAAGGAAACATTTCAACTTAATGACTTATGAAAAAGGACCATGACATATTTCTTTTAATTTAATTTAATTTAATAAAATCAAATAAAAAAAGGTGTAATATAGACAGCTAATTATGACGACAATCTGAAATGTATAAAAATTGGATGACTTTATTTACATAGCGCTTTAAAGGTACAACATGTAAGACTTTTACAGTAAATTATGCAAAAACCACTAGGCCAGTGTTATCTATTTTATTCAGTCGAGTACTTACAGTGTCCTAAATGTTTCCAACTATTTGTAAATCCTGAGAAAATTGCGATTTTAACCAAGGATGTGTCTGTCAACGGCGTCATATCCGTGTTACCCTCGGTTTGCTGCTTTATTTTGTAGAAACCATGGAAACACCAAAGACGCTTCATTATATTACACGTTTTATTAGACAAGGGAACATCTGTTTTCATACATTTACAGACAGAAAATAAATTATTGTGATATAGCTCAACTCTAATTTTCTCGATTTGACAAGAGTACCATGCTTTTACCATGCCTCCGAGATTTTGTCAAGTAGCTTAGTAATACAGCATTTTCAATGCTTTTCATCATACATTTACATTTTTATTCATTTAGCAGAAGCTTTTATCCAAAGCGACTTACAAGGGGAGCAATTATGGGTTAGGTGCCTTGCTCAGGAGCACCTTAGTCATGGTATCGAAGGTGGAGAGAGATGCTGTTAAGACGTAATACAATACGTCTTAATATGATATTCTGATGTCGATCTATCTGTACAACAAGTGTCTCACAGCAGCCGCCGAGCGAACGCACAGAGTAATGTTGTAGCTCAATTTAAACACAAAAGCGCCAACTGCGGCAAAATAAAAGTCCCTCTGCTCGCGAGGCGTGTGTTGCACTCGTCTCTCATTAACAATCGCCTCGTTCAGCTCCACAGCGCTCGGCCCTGCTCTGCTTCACACTACAGTAACGTTAATAATCTCATCCATCAGCATGATTTCTGCCCGAGTCCCATCCTGATTCTTTCCCACTGGCTGTGAGGTAAAGACCAAATGTCCCAAGATTAAGTGAAGACGACATATCCCAAAATTCCGCGCTCGTGGCGTCCGTCATCAAGCCACGCCTTTGTTTCGAATAGGCGAAAATCTACATATTGTAGCTTTAATTCCTACAGCTTTACAGTATTAATCAGGAACATAACTGTGAATATGGCAAGTATATCTATTATCAAAAGACTTCAATTTAGCTTATAAAGTAGCTTAGTATGTCGTCTACAATTCAATTAATCAATTATGAAACAAAAATGTACGATATTCCTAAAACAAGCACTTCTGAGAAAAGCCAACACATATTTTAAAGATTCTGCGAGAATTGCAAATTAATTAGATATCATTGAGCCACATTGTTTTCATAGTTATATCAGTATTTACTATTATTATTTTATTTGGGCAGATGACGATTTGCCAGTCATCAACGCAGTGCAATAAAGCCATCATACCATGCTTCCCTCTGCTGATGTCCACGTATTGGCACAGTCTGGGATGGGTGATGGTCTTGAGGATCTGGAAGCGTCCCAGGATCTTGATGGAGTTGGGGGTGAGAGGAAGTCCATTGCTGCCACACACATCATGAGGAAGAGGAGAGGCGAAGAAGGTGGAGGCCCCCAGTTCAGCATCTCTGAGGGGCTGCATGACTCACCTGATGCTCAACAAACACTCTGAACACAGAATATAGAGATGCATCATGGTTTTAAATGATTTTTTGTACATTATTTTGTCATTTCTCTAATCAGTGGCATTATTGTTTTGTTTTTTAATACAACAAAAATAGTTTCAATAGTTAATAAATCGGGAGAACCTAGATTATGAACACTAAAACGTGTCATTTTACGGCATAACATAATATTTAGTCACGAACATGATTACGACGAAAACCAAACCAATAATATTTGACAATATTTCATTGTACACTCATGGACTGCTGCCGCTTTGAAGCGTGAATTGCAAATCAGCAGCATACCTGTTTATCTGAAATAAAAGACGGCTCCATTTGATTCACGTGTCCATTTATAATGTCACAGGTATATATTTGTGATTTTGAGGGATCGTTGGAGTCTTCCGGAGACTGTAAACAGCTGAAGCGCGCGTGGCGACGCGTTAATCCCGCGCCAGCGAACAGCTGAACGACGCGTGACAGTGCCGTCATCATCCGTCGACGCCGGCGAGAGACGAGGGTGTAGCGTGTGGCTTTATAGCAAAGAAATATAAGCTTGCTGTTTTATGTAAGTACTGGCGCAAGAATTAATGTCTTAATCTGAGTATTGTCTATGTGATAGGTTAGAAATATAAGTCTGTTTTAGAGCTGTAGTCGAACAAATCTGCTGTGGACTGACAGTCACTGTGTCTATTTAAAGACAATAATGTCATGATGATCCTCCTGTATAAATATTACTACTCATAATGACATATTATGGTTACATGTGTATCCTTCCGTTGACATCTGGGTTAAAAAGTGAAACTGATTTATCATTTTATATATATATTTATATATATACACACACATATATACACACACACACACACATATATATGTGTGTATATATATATATATATATATATATATATATATATATATATGTATGCATGTATAAAATAACATATAACAACAACAATAATAATTATTATTATATTATTTATTTCTCTCTGTGTTTATCTTAACATGTATGCTAATGTGCTTTGAAATTAATATTTGTAAAAAATAATTATTTCCTTACTTTCACTTGCAGTATATGGTTTGTCAAACTGGTTCATTCACCTGTTCTGAACAATTCAGCAGATAAAAATGCCACCATGCCTGATCTGAATGGCTTGAAAAAAACCTTTTCGGTTGAGACTTTATTGTACAATGTCTTAATTACACGTTAGATGCAGTTACAATAATAATTGGTTTCGATTCTGCATAATTATATAAAACTAACCCTAAACACCTTTATTTTAAGGTGTCTGTGTTACAGTGTATTTATAAACAAGTACTGAGTAATAATAATTAACTACATGTACTTACTGTAGGGTTATGTTTAGGATAAGGGTTTGGTTTTGGGTTAATTGCATGTAATTATGCATAATTTATAGTTATTAATACAGTAACTACATATAACAACGATATACATTATAGAGAAAGTACATGTTAATCATTATTTATTAACTGAAATTAATTTTGCAAAAGTACAACGCAACTCGTTCTTATCATATTGCATGATTTACATGTTGCTTTGGTCAAGTGTGTACGAAATAAAGCCTTCAGGATTTGTTTATCATAACCGAGTCCAGCTGCATAAAACGTCATACTTTTCAGTTCCCTGGTTCTATTATCTTAAAATGGGCATAACATGTTGGTTTTATAATAAATAAATTAGAATAAGTCTATATTAATTAATTAATATCAAATTAAAATAATTATTACAAATGTTTTGGGTTCCTATGCTGTTATTTTACTGTTACATCGAATCATTCCTGTGGGATGCAAGTATTTACAGTAGTTTAGAATTTCTTAAAGGGAAATTTATGACTCTCTGTGGTCATTAAAAATCCCACATTTGGCGTCCTGGCCAAATTTGCCCACTGGCCTCTGTCCATCATGGCCTCCTAATCATCCCCATATGCTGATTGGCTTCATCACTGTCTCCTCTCCACCAATCAGCCGGTGTGTGGTGGACGTTCTGGCGCAATATGGCTGTACCCAGAAAAGCGCTAAATAATTGTAAGGAATTATTATTATTATTATTATTATTATTATTATTATTATAGTTCACCCAAAAATGAAAATTGTGTCATAATTTACTCACCCTCAAGTTGTTCCAAAGCTGTATAAATGTCTTTGTTCTGCTGAACACAGAGGAAGATTTGTAACCAAACAGATCTCACCCCACATTGACCACCAAAGTATTTTTCCCCTTACTATGCTAGGAAACGGGGGGCGAGATCTGCTTGCTAACATTCTTTGTGTTCAGCAGAACAAAGAAATGTATCCAGCTTTGGAACAATTTTGGGGTGAACGATCCCTTTTAAAGATGAGTAGAAGAGAATGGAGTTTTGATTGCGATATGACCGGGTGGCACAAGTGCGGGGTCGTTTTCTCCTCTCCGTTCAGACTCGCATGAAAGTGACAGCTGCTCCTGTAAGTGTTACTTTCACTGGTGTCGGATGTAACACGGCCTTAAATGTCTTTAAGAGCACTGATGCTTTCATGGTTTCTTTCGCAGATGTTGTTGTGTTTTTGGTTGCGTTTCACAAATTTTATATCCGTTGGATGGCTGGCATCAACATTTATTGGCTGTCGTGTGATGCCGATGACCACCGCTGCAGGGAAAACTGTGACAACTGAGCTTTTTGGAAATGTTTTTGGAAGCGTTTTGGGCTCCGGCTCGGCCCCGGGACTCGTTTTCAGGGGTTATGCAAATGAAAACAGTCCTGTCATGGTGCTCATAAATTCTTCCACCACAGGCCCATTTAAAGCAGTTCAAGAACTTCAAAAACAAGAGACTTTGATCCACGATATTATCAACTCCAGCTTTTTTGTGTTTCTAATTTCCTCATCTGAACTCTTTGTTTTCATCCCGCGCCAGCTGTTGTTTTCCAGCACCACCCTGCACTATATGTTATGATGTGTTCTTCTCTTTTCCTACGCCTTGTAAAAATTCCCTCAGTCCTTTTGCAGTGGATGAGCTGAGACCAAACGTGTTTCGTGTCCATGTTCCTTCACCAGCTGTCTTTTGACTCAATGGGAATTGTTGTTTGATCCATTGTGGAGCAAAAGAGGATTCCTCAGTCAAAACAGTTTTATAGTGGTGTCAGGGGGACAGTGACACAATCGTGCATTATTTATCTCTTTATTCTTCGACATGAGAACACACACTCTTAGATGCCATATGGCTTGATTTCCGTCCTCTTCCTTGTTTGGGAATATTGTCGTTAACTAACTTGACCTGGAGATTGGCGAAGCCGATTCAAGCGGACGACGCTGGGATTAGGATGGAGAATGTGCTCTTTGATGAGGTTCTCACATGTTGTTTGGCGTCTATCCGATCTGTTGTTAAGCATCTGGCTGGTGTCAGACGTTTCATTATGATTCCCATTCATGGAAAGGGATTTGGACAGAAACTTGGCCACATATCGGTATAAATTATAAATTAAAGCGCCGTGTAAAGTTGCCAAAACACCTCATGTTTACACGCACCAAAGATCCGAAAGATCTCATTTAAAGAGGTCATGCTCTCTTGAGTGCCGCATGTTCCCAAATACGGATTGGGTTGTCCCTGTGGATCCTCTTTTCTTTAAGCATGTTTATGACTGACTAAGAGTTCCTACTGCGTTTGATCTTTGCCTTTGTCCTGTTTGTTTTTTTTAAGGTTTCTGGTACGATCCCTGTTCAGGATGTCAGGCCACACACCCTCACTCATGAGACTGGAACAGAAGGCCGCTGAGGCCGACCAGCTCATCGAATATCTCAAGCAGCAGGTCCAGCTGCTGAAGGAGAAAGCCGGTAAGTGGATACATGAGGCGTGCATGTGTGTTGATCATGGGTCAATGAAAAGATGTTTGTGATGATGAAAAGTAGAAAGAGAAGGAATCTTTTAAAGATTTAGTGCCAAGTTCCTAGGAATATATAATGCAACAATTTAAAAGATAATTGCGACTTTTTGTCTCGCAAATTCTAAAGTAAGAATTGAGCAATATGAACTGGCGATTCTGACTTTTTTTCGTAATTGCAAGTTTACGCCTCCCAATTCTTACTTATTTTTCTCCGAATTTCAACTCGCAATTCAGATATAAACTGGCAATTGCGAGTTTATATCTTGCAATTCTGAAAAGAAAGTCATAATTACCCTTTTAAATTTTAATTCAGTGGTGGAAACAAGCTTCCATACGGTTTCATACATTTATAGAAAAAATTTATATTTAATGATTTTTTTTTTTTAGAGTTCACAAAAGCTTGGTCTCTCAGATTTTTTTTTTTTTAAAGAAATCTTTACTTTTATTCCGAACAGATACATTCAATTGATCAAAAGTGACAGATTTCTGTTTTTAAACAAATGCTGTACTTTTTGAATTTGAATGCTGAAAATAAGTGTGATTTCCACAAAAACATTAATATTAAACAGCACAACTGTTTTCAACATAATGATAATAATAAGAAATGTTTCTTGAGCAGCAAATCAGCATATTAGAATGATTTCTGAAGGATCATGTGACACTGAAGACTGGAGTAATGATGCTGAAAATTCATTTAATATAATGTAACAAAATACTGTATTTTTTTTCCAAATAAATGCAACATAATAGACTTAATAAATACAACTAAATATATGGAAAAAATTCTTACAGACCCCAAACTTTTGAACGGTTTTGTACATTTTTATTTTGTGATTAAAATATAAAGGAGTATATTTAATAAAATAATAAAATGCCTTTGTGTTTTGTTTAAAGCAAGTTTTCTGCATCCTTATTTGTCACTGTTGAATTGTGCTTGTTTTGTTCTAATAATTGTGGTGTTTTGTGTAGTTGTGCAGGCCACCGTGAAAGAGGAGAAGAAACTGATGGTGGAGAACGCCAAGATCAAGAAGGACATTGAGGAACTGAAGAAACAACTTTTAGAAATGGAAAGAAGAAAAGGAGGTATAATATCACACAACATACTTTATTCTTGCTGATGTTATTGAAATACTACGATGCTGTACTGGAAAACATACTGTAACTTTTAGAATTTAAAATTCTACTGTCCAGAATGAAACGCATCAACACATGACCACCCACATCAATGATGTCGGCTGGGTGGTCAGAAACTCAGAACTAATTTTAAAAGTTAGCCAGACTTTGTACTGTTTCTTGTTATATTCATAGTTAGTTGCAGGTGGTATTAGAGGGAGGGACATTCTCATTTTCCTAGAGCATTTGAGTGGATTCAAGTCTGTGTGGTGTAAGATGAGTGTTAATATAGTGACTTCAAATTAGTAAACATAAACCTTCACCTATTTGGAATTAACAAAACTTTGTTTTTCTAATGAGAAAGAAGTAAAACAACTGTTCTTCGCAGTGAAAGAGGTGGCTATGCCTTCAGAGGAGCCCAGCATCCAGTGTGTCTCTAAACCGGCAGCCGCAGAGCCACCTGCCCCTTCAGCTCCTGCCACAAAAACCCCCCCAGCCAAAAACAACGATGATGCGAAAAAGGTGAAAGCTGAGAAGAAGGGTAAGCATACTTTTGAGACTATTAGTATGACATTTCCTTTATAACAGTTCATCTCTGCAGTGGCAAAGTTTCCAGTCATTGCTTTTGATTCAGTTGCAACACCATCCAAAACGTTTGCAATGTCAGAACTTTATTTTAAGATGTTAGTGCAATTCTACAATTTAAGGGATACTTCACCGCTGACAAAATGGGTTTTTAATAAAACTTGGCTGTCATATAAAGTGGAAAGGCAAAAAAAAGTTTAAAATCGGTGTGACCTGACTAGAGAAAACAAAAAAAAAGTTGTTTTCCCTTTTGCCAAATGAGTAGGAATACTTCAACACCCATAATGCACTGGGCATGTTGCCATCAAAGGCCACTCCCACCAATCTGCTATGGATAAGAGTCAAACAGTGCCTTGCTATAGTAGGAAATACTTATTAGTAAACTTAGACTTAATAGTGTCGACTTGTATTGTTCCTGGGTGGAAGTATTCAGAGAAAACATTTAGCAGGAGTGAGTAACTTTCGGTTTCCAGTAAAGGATCCAGCACGTGGCTAAAGGCTGCAAAGAATCGTAAATACGGAGGGAACGCCGAGACGAAAAATTTGAAAAACCTCTGTGTCTCTAGTCAACTTCAAACTGGATGACCACAAACACAGACCAAACGGCGTAGAAAAACTGAAAGAAACTGCAGTTCTGTCAGTTCCACTTGAAGCAAAACGCTGTTGCCATAGTGTTTCATTTATCTGTTAAAAGAGACCGAATACGATACAGTTTTCGCGGCTAAACCTACTTGTTCTGTCAATAACCCTCTCTGTCGATCCGATTCTCAGTGGGCGGGATACAAAAATGCGGACGTATAATCTGTACTTATTGCAAAAGTCCTGGAGCTGTCAAAGTTTTGGTGACAGACAAAGGTGAATCCTCGGTTCGGGTATTACGGAGAACGAGTAAACATTGTTCACTTATATATACAACGACATTGTAACAACACAAGCTGGTTGTAAATTGGCGAAGTTGCACTTTAAGTACGGAGTAATATTAATTAGGGTTAGGATTAGATTTGGTTTATGGTTAGTTACATAATTTACAGTTATTACTATAGTAACTACATGTAACACTTTTTTGGTGACACTTTATTTTACAGTGTGTCTATAATAGTGCTGCAAAGACGCGTCGATGTCATTGATTACGTCGACTACGAAAATACGTCGACGTACGTGAAATGCGTCGACACCACACTGTTAACATTCATCTCGCGTAATGGCAGCTTCTGCTCCTGGGAATGGAGAAAGTTCCATTCTATCACAAAAACCTACACCACGATTATCAACAGTATGGGAATACTTTAAACAGAGGCCAAATAAAATGGTCCTTTGTTCCCTTTGCAGAACCGAAATGGCATACCACCTGTGCAATTGGATCTCTGCCAAATTTCTGCGCGCGCAACATCATATTTTGAGCGTGCAAAAGGGCATTTCGAGTTGAAGGGAAAATCTTCGTCTCGCAAATAAGAAAATATTTCGAGCGAACGAAAATCAGTTTTGCATTTCAAAGAAGTTTATTTGGACGTGCGCGGACGTTCTCTTTCACACTTGCAAGGTTTCAGTTGCTCCTGATACCCGTCTGCGAGCTCGCTAAGACTCCCTACATTACAGAGGAAAAGAGCGAGGAAAAATACATGGTTCAATGGCTTGGACACTATCAAAGTTCCTTTTAAGACTGTATAGAAAGTCTTTGACACTCTTCATGTTAAAGTTCAAATGTCTTCCACTAGACAACCACACATAAGTGGCTTATTTTTAATCAAAATCAAATCGTATTATTACATAATGGTGTGTCCCATTGTTTCTACACCTCAATTAACTGCTAAATTAGTTCTAACTTCTTACGTAAAAAAAAACACTAGATTATTTAAAAAAAACTTAATAAAAATAATCGTTAGATTAGTCGACTAATCGGAAAAAATAATCGTTAGATTAGTCGTCTAATCGAAAAAATAATCGTTAGATTAGTCGACTAATCGAAAAAATAATCGTTAGATTAGTCGTCTAATCGAAAAAAATAAACGTTAGATTAGTCGGCTAATCGAAAAAAATAATCGTTAGATTAGTCGTCTAATCGAAAAAAATAATCGTTAGATTAGTCGTCTAATCGAAAAAAATAATCGTTAGATTAGTCGTCTAATCGAAAAAAATAATCGTTAGATTAGTCGGCTAATCGAAAAAAATAATCGTTAGATTAGTCGACTAATCGGAAAAAATAATCGTTAGATTAGTCGTCTAATCGAAAAAAATAATCGTTAGATTAGTCGGCTAATCGAAAAAAATAATCGTTAGATTAGTCGGCTAATCGAAAAAAATAATCGTTAGATTAGTCGACTAATCGAAAAAAATAATCGTTAGATTAGTCGGCTAATCGAAAAAAATAATCGTTAGATTAGTCGGCTAATCGAAAAAAATAATCGTTAGATTAGTCGACTAATCGGAAAAAATAATCGTTAGATTAGTCGACTAATCGAAAAAAATAATCATAAGATTAGTCGACAGAAAAAATAATCGTTAGTTGCAGCTCTAGTCTATAACGTAGGTCCATAAATACGGCTCATTATTAAGAGCATGCTGTGTCATGTCTAGGGGTGAATTGAAGTTTTAGGGAATGTGTAAATGATTTGTAAATAAGAACAAAAACATTTGACTAAACACAGCTTACTTATAAATAATGCACTTTAATAAACAGTAGGGTTTGAAAAGAGACCACGAGTGAATGTTAACTGTGTATGAAGGTCAAACTTATTTGGGTTACAACCTGATCTGAAGCCAAACCAGATTTAAAGATGTCTTCGGGTTGTAATGTTTCTAAGTATTTCATACCCTAAAGAACAGAGCATTTGAAATGAATTGGATTTCCTTTCATGTCTGTTTATTCTGATAATGATTTTCATTTCAAATCACTTAAATCCCTTCAACTTGGGAACGCTCTGTTCATATCAAAGTACAAATCTCAGATCATTTTTGTGCTCTTGTGGGCTGAGGAAAAACAAGTTAACGTTTGTGTTTCTCTGACATTCCTGCGGGCCAGATGTCAAACGCAGTATAATAATTCTTACATATGCCTCTTCTCGTTCAGTGTCGATGGATGCTGTGTTTCGGCGCGGATGAGAGCCTCTCTCGCACCTGTATTTCACGCATATCTCTTTCTCGGCAGTGCTATGCGACTTGTCACATTTAGAAGTCTTTGAGGAATCTTGGCGCATTTTCTTCTAGACTTAAATTAGGGCTGTGTGATTAATCAAAATCACAATTGAAATCGTAATAGCCTTGTGTGAGTATTAAACCACAAAAGGCTGTGATTGAATTAATTATATACAGCGTCTGCATTCAAAAGTGAAGGGTCGTGTACTGCACTCCTCTTTAAAGGTTTGGAATAAGAAGCATATTTAACAGCTGTTGACAACTTTACGTGGAATTTAAAAAGTGTTCTGAGAAAGTGAAGAGGGTTTAACCAGGCCGCCTTGCAATGCTGCGTGAAGGTGAATAATTATGAAAGAAACAAGATTCAGTTTGATACTTTTTCAAGCATTAAAGTAAACAAGGGATATGTTAGATAAAACTGATCTGAAGCAAAATGAACTTGGCATGGAAAACTCTACATTCTTCAAATGTCTGCATAAAATAAAAAACAGTCAAAACGGTCAAACCTTTTGAGGACAAAAAGACTTTTTTAAGGGTAAGAGGCTCATTTTGGCCTCAGAATTTACCTTATTGACAAAAACTGATTTTATCAAGTATTTAAATTTTTTTAATTTGTAATAAAATAATAATAATTATTAAATATTTTGATACTATAAAATTCAAAGTGGAGCCCTACTTCCTCTGCCATTTAAAAATGTATTCCTGTGATGTTAAAGCTGAATTTTCAGCATCATTACTCAGTCGTCAGTGTCACATGATCTTTCAGAAATCATTCTGATATGATAATTTGATGCTCAAGACACATTTACTATTATTAATTATTATTATCAATGTTAAAAACAGATGTGCTGCTTGATATTTTTGTGACATTTTGTAACGTTTTTACTGTCTCTTGATAAAATGAAGGCATCCTTGCTGAATAAAAGTATTAATTTATTATTTAAAGTAATCTTTTAAGACCCCAGACTTGAATTGTAGCACTTTGTTTCTAAGAAAAGTCTGCCTGGATAGGATTGTGTTCAGTATTTATGGATGTATAGACCAGACATTTTAATTTCGTGATTTGCAGGGTTAAGTGGTTGTCCAAAACAGTTTCCCCCAACCCCATAAGTCCGGAAACGTTAATAAAATTGTACTCTTTTCAAGTGACTGGAGCGATTCGAAACAAATGCCATACTGAAGCCATTGCTAGCAGAGCTGTTTTGGGAGAAGCTTAAAAACAGAACAGAAATGACAAGGATAATTTCCACGGTTTGAAAAGTGTCCGAACAGCTCCCTGTGGAACAATATGCACAAGCTAAAAATAACTATCAAAGAGTTGCATTAAAAACACCTCACAAACTAAAGGCACATTTCCTCAGGGTGGACATGCACTGTAATAAAATCCCAGAATGACACAGTGTGCTGAGGTTGGTGTAATGTCTGTAATAGCGGTACATACACAGCTTGTGCTTTTTACAGATATTTATGGTGTGTTATTTGATGATTCACAATTTAGCAGCTCTGTTCCGATTTACAAACACAAAAATATCTGAAAGACACGTTCTAATGCTCTGTGATGCGCTTTTGGTTCAGGTGAGAAGAAAGAGAAGAAGCCAGCAGCACCTCCTCAGGAAGAAGCGAAAGTAGACGTGTCTCGACTGGATTTGCGAGTGGGCCGCATCATTAGTGCAGAGAAGCACCCTGACGCCGACTCTCTCTATGTTGAGCAGGTGGATGTGGGCGAAGCGGCTCCACGTACTGTTGTCAGTGGCCTGGTCAAACACATCCCACTGGAGCAGGTATCCATCTAACTCCTGACAAACAGTTTTAAGAGTCCAGTTTTCATCCGAATTAAAGCTGCCACAGAAATCACTTATCACATGCAACAAATCATTTATCACTAATTTATAAAGAACCTTAAGTATTAGGGGATCGAGTGCGTAGCGCCGAAACCCTACTGTAATTGTTCATTTCCAAGGATCAGCATTCTCCCCTAAAAGTGATCGGGCAGACCAAACCGTAAGTCAGAGAGTTGAAACTTTGGGGGTGGTAATACTCATACAGTCTACAATGTCACCGAGGCTCGCTCTGATTGGCCTGATGGGGGCGCTACAGCAGTGAAAAGTACGAAATCGCTCATTACTCCTAATCTGTTAGGCATAGCCTTAAGTGTCTTATATCGCTGGCTCCTTGGCTGTATGTCTCGATCGAAATTTTCGGGTATTTTGGATTTTTTTGCGAACTAGTCCTAGGTTTTTGGCCCGATCGGAACCAAAACAATGCAGCAGGATTCTATGGAGTCTGATTGTGAATAATTATGAAAAAAAAGTTTCTCTAAGGGCCGCCAAAACGGTTGAAGTAGGTGGAGCCACTTTGACTAAAATGGCTATAACTCATGAATGGAATGTTTTCACCAAAATCGGCTCATTCTGTGATCACGTGAAAATGACCTTGGTGGCACTATAGCGTGGGAAAAAATTAAAAATGGTTACAATTATGCAACCTTAAGTTGGATTAACTTGAAAATTGGAATGTCATGTCTTTGTTCAAGGTGCCAACACTGCCTTTGAGGACATTAGCGTATCTCAAAAAACACGGCTGGCAGCAGCCAATGACCGATCGGAATACTCATGGCTCTAAAGGCCTGTGAGAAATTCAAAAGAAATCGGCCACCGGGGGCGCCTTTGCATTTTTCAAGCTTTTATAAAACATTATCTTTTTATGCATGAGCTTAAAGCGCTTGAACCACGATGAAATTTTTAGTTTACTTAAAAAAATTAAAAAAAAAAAAATTTCCCTCCAGTTATGTCTTCATTATATTGTAAGAAATGTCGGTTACTCTTTATTTTATGGTGATGCTGTTACAGTGTAATTACACATTAGTACTGTGTAATATTAATTAACTACTTGTACTTGCAGTTGGTTTTTCCTTAGTTACTTGTAATTATGCATAATTTACTGTTATTACTATAGTAATTGCAAGTGCAACTGTGTCAATTGAAAATTTATGAAACAAACTGAATCATGGCCATATCTCTGATTTAAGATGCATTACAACATTCAGTAAAAAAAAAATTGAATTTTTGTAATCAAGCTAAAATTTACAACCCTACTAAACTGTTATGCAATAGTCTGAAGTAACTTGAACACTGTACATCTCGCTACTGTACCTGAGAGCAATCTTTGTTTGCCATAAAAAGAATGCAGCTTTTGTTGATTAGGTGTTATGTGTCAGAAGATTGTGAAGGGGCATATTTCAGTTTTACGGTTTCATATAAAATGTCTGCACTACCACTATTCATGCGGGTCCATAAACCTGCTCCATGCAGACCGCTCAGTCTCTTGTGTTTTATTTTCCAGAACTCAGAGTTTATGATTTGTTTAGGGGATTCCTAGCAGCTCGTCAGAAATTCTAATTACACCTATAAAACGCATCTGTTTCCTTCATTCATTTAATATCGTTGGGTTTCCCCACTCTGGTTATGACTACATCACAGTTGCTTTACGTATGTTTGTGCATTTATAGAGTTGAAATAATAATGAATGTCCACAGTTCGTTTCATACAGGATTTGGAAGTAGATGAGATGAATGAGATTGCTTATTGCATGTATTTTGTTAAGGGTCTGTTTTGTTCCGCATCCCTTGTTCTTGGTTATAAAAATGAATAATTCAGCAATTATGAAGTTGTTCTGCTGTTACTTATTATATGTTGTTGATGTTTTTTGGACCATTGCATAACTTCTCTTTATGCATGCAATAAGTTATACATTTAATTTATGGTATTCTGCTTCAGAAGAAACACTTAACCGTCTTCTGTTCGATTCCTCCATTCAGATGCAGAATCGTATGGCTGTGCTCCTATGCAACCTGAAGCCTGCTAAAATGAGAGGCGTGTTGTCCCAGGCCATGGTCATGTGTGCCAGCTCTCCAGAGAAAGTTGAAATCCTGGATCCCCCGAGTGGAGCCGTGGCTGGAGACAGGGTTTCCGTCCAGGGCTTCCCAGGTAACGTTTCATATTTATACACAAACGTATTGCAATGAAATATGATATTACTGTCCAGCGGTCCAATGGCATCTACAGTCTGCTTCGTGGAGGCCGTCTGAGAGCATGATGCTGCTTTATTAAAGGAATATCTTTCACAAAAATCTGAGTTTCTGCTATGCTAATCCAAAAGCTGAATTTCTTTCTTCCGTGAGACACAAAAGCAGGCATTAAGCAAAATGTTCACACTTCTTTTTTCTGAAAATGAAACAAACATATGGTGACCAGCAATTGTCATGGTCTAAATGGACAAGAATGCTGCATAAAAATGTCATAAAATCTATCCATATGACACGTGCACTATATTCAAGTTTTCTGAAGCCGTGTATTAGCCCGTCGGTTTAACTTTTGCCATATTTCTCAAACTTCTTTTGCATCATTGACAAACCTACCACATGTCTTCATTTTGTTAAGGCCCCGATATACTTCAAAACAAACTGATCTGACATTATTTCAAACAGAATCAGACCAAAACTAAGCTCATTTGGAGTTCATTTTGGGAAAAGCTCAAAAAGCTTGCCGGAAAAAAGTTCACTACGGCTGGTAAACACTTTTGTACTACCATTGGACCATGGCGACTACGTAATAGGTAGGTGTGTGTGGAGGCTCCACCTTCTTTCACGTGCTAATGTTTTCTGGTTCATTTTTACTGTTCAGTCCATTGAGGTCAGATGTCCGTAAGTGAAAACACACTGCAGAGCCACTTTATAGAAGAATATCAAGTTGTATTTCTGATGAAATGAGACAGAGTCTCAGCAGAGTGGGCGTTGTTGGATGTTTGCTAACAGTACATCTCTGCTCACATATTTCGAACTTTCTTTTTACCCCTTAGCGAAGAACGAAAAGGAATTTCGCCGCGAGTATATCGGACCTTTAGGGATGCCCAGATTTATAGGTTGGCCATTTCATATGTTATTCAAATGGCCTCTAACTGTCCATGTTGGGCCATAATAAGCTGTAATGTAGACCAGACTTCATGCTGGTAGTCAAACATCTTGCTATGCAACATCTTCTCAAGACTGTTGTTCAATGACACAATTGTCCCTTTGAAGTTTTAAGATCTTTAAGTAAAGAATGTGATGTTGTTTTTCTTAATCCGAATGCCGCATACAACACTAGGCATTTCTAGGTATCATACACTTTCCGACTTTATAAATGGTTACAGACTAAACATCCACTAAATGACTGGATCACATGCAACCAGATTTTCAAGTGATAACACAGACTTATGCAGAAACATGCGCCTCATTCCTCTGAGACGCATGACAAATGGAAATAATGTGCTCTAAAATGGGCTCAACATATCAAACATTTTGATTCCCTCTTACTAGATGGAAGTCATGTTCACATCCCCATCACGCACTGCATGAAATCTGTCTGCGTAGACTTCAATATTCGGCAGCATTGTTGATTTGATTCGGTTGAGAACTGAACTGAGCTGGACAGTTCAGTAAGTTTTTTTTTTTTTTTTTTTTTAAACTTAGTTTTGTAGGTTTTAAAGAAAGTTAATTTCTTTAATGTGTCATTACTTTTCTGCTGTAGCTCCTCAGTTTAAGCGGCTCGTGAACCGATCATCTCCTCATACTTGTTCATTTATAGCATCAAATAAACATGAATGAACATCAGAAGGAATGTTGTTTCAACCACGAAAAGTTGTCAGTACAAAGCAGTCAGACATAATAGCGGATAATGCGTTATGATTGGTTAGATCGCCTGTCGACTAAGGGTCAATTGAACTTGTTACATAATTAATCAAATTACAAACAATCCAAATTTTGTTCTCAAACTGCGAAATAATATGGTGGATCTGGCATGCAAGCGATTTGAAAAAATGAAGCATTCATGGTTGAGCACAATAACTAACCGGAAGATTCCCAGGAATTGCGTGAATGTGGAGTGCAGAGGTGGACCATCTGTACAGGACACAGTGAGAATAATGTCTCTTTCACCGTCCCACCTCTTCATGTCACGCTCTTCCTCGTGTTTCCTTTTGGCTGAAAAGCCTAAGATGCTGTCCCAGTCTTTTTTATTTTTCACAGTTGTTATTCTCAGTTGTTCCCAATACAAAAACAAAGCATGTGGCAGGAATAAGGCAGTTCTCCAAATTCCTCCAGTTGCTGGGAGTCATAAAATGACCTTTACAACAAAAAATGACTATATCAACACAATAATTACAGGGAGGGATTACAGTCGACAAGTTTGATATTATATTTTTTACGTCTTACGTCTTTTTTTCTTTTGTTGCAGTTTTTTTATGATTTGCCATGCAGTTATTTGATAGTCTCCCATGCAAACGTCTCTGTGATTCATTTATATTTGTGAGGTTTTTGTATTTATAGCACGCATCTGTAACTTGTCATTAAAAGTAATGGGGACAGACTGTGACCTTTCGGTGAATTTTTCGTCTCATTTGGATTGTAGCAGTTATGGTGTTTGTGAAGGTCATTGCCATAGACACGTAAAACCAGGATCAAATCAAGTGTTTGGATTCATTTTGGTTTGATTTATGTCTGCTTATTGTAGGTAGTAGCAAAAACAGGTGACTTCATCTGGTTTCCATGAGTCCCTGAGTTTTGGAGCATCTCGCTTTGGCTTGATTTAAATGGAACCGAGTCACTTTAAGATCATTCTAGAGTCATAATGAATTGGCCTGTTGAAGTGGACGTTAATACCCCGAGTTGATTTTAAAACCAGCTTTTGTTTTCAGTCTTTTTACAGCTGTTGGGGAAAACTAATCAGCACTGCCTCTTTGTTTCCGTGTGTCCAGGTGAGCCTGACAAGGAGCTGAACCCTAAGAAGAAAGTGTGGGAGCAGGTCCAGCCAGACTTGCGCACCAATGACCAATGTGTGGCCACTTACAAGGGAGCAGCCTTTGAGGTCGCTGGCAAAGGAGCGTGCAAAGCTCAGACAATGAGTAACAGCAGTATCAAATAGAACCTTCTGTGAGGAGGCTTATTTTCTAACCTTTAGACCTCTTAACTATGACGTATGAAGGGACACGTTTGAGAATAATAAAGTCTTTGAATACTATTCTTTGAATGTCTTTTTTTTTTCGTGGAATGAGTTTATACACTGGCATATCATTATATACTTTTTTTTATTTTTATGCAGACTGTGTAACAAATTTCCCCCTGGGGATAAGTTGACCTTGCCTTTAACCGTTTTTGGCAGGTATAATTTGTAAGTAAATTGTGATGAAGATTATAACAAAGGTTTAAAAACATGAAATGGCATTACTTCTGTAATGCAACACACTTCCATGTTAGACCAGGCTTGATTTTGTAGTGGACTGTTATTTTACACATTTTAGGTTGTATAAATTATATAGCTAACATATTATGAATAAACCTGAATTAACAGTGAACAATGGTATATTTATTTAACATGAATAAAATGAGGTTTTTTTTAGTTAGTTAATATGAATATTAATATTAATACATTGAAGCTTTTTGTAAAGTGTTACCAAAATTATGAAGACATTATTTTTTTAGAGTAATGTGCACGGATGAATCATGCACAATAAGACCAATATAGTGTATTACAAAACAGAACATTTGTTGATAATGCAATGTTAGGTGAGTTAACTATGATCTAAACTAAAACTAGAAACTATTTGGAACAGGAACATTTTGTTGCTCGTGCAGCAGTGTAAAGTCGGATATCAACAGCCCAGAAACAGGCGATCTTGTAGTCTGGACTGTTCCTGCTCTGTTCTCAAATAAAGCGTTTGTTTGTTAAGATCAATAATGAAATAATTATGTTTAATGTGTTTTTTTAATCATGTTCATTTCCTTTGAATTTAATTAATCTTATCTGAGCTTGTTTCTTAAAGCCATTTTGATTAACTTAGTTTTATTGATCCCTCAAGATGAACATCATAGACGTTTGCACAGGAAGTGCCGTTTTCTGCTCAACAGATTGTCCTCTGTTAAACTGATGGATTTATATGTCCATACCAACCCCATTCTGTCCAAAATAATGAACTCCATGAGTGTAGCTCGACATCAGTGACATCTAAAAAATAAGTAAATAAAATTGTATACTTTTCAGTTTTGTATTATGAATCTCTACTGCATAATCAGAAAAAAAGACTAAGAAAACTTGTTCTGCAATGGCTCCTTTCACATGGAGCTTTTGTCACTAAAATTAGCTGCACTTGTTGATTAATTTAAAGATTTGCAGTTGAAACTAACAGTAAGACTTGAAGTAGATAAAGTATACGGGTTATATTTTTAAAAAGTTCATAATTTGCACATCACAGTCATCTCATTTAGAATCATTCAGAATCCAGTGTTTATTTGGTATATTTGTGGTGTTGAGGGCTTCTCTGAAAAAATTTGCTGACTAAAGACATATATAAATGCGGTACCGGTCAAAAGTTTGGAAACATTACTATTTTATTTTTATTGAAAGAAGTCTCCTATCCTAATCAAGCCAGCATTTCTTTGGTTCGAAAATACAGAAAAAAAAAAAAAAAAAGTAATATTGTGAAATATTATTATAATTTAAAATAATGCTTTTCTATTTTAATATATTTTAAAATATAATTTATTTCTGTTTAGTCAAAACTGAATTTTCACATGATCCTTCGGAAATCATTCTAATATGCTAATTTATTATTATTGTTGTTGTTGTTGTTGTTGGAAACCGTTGTGCTGTCTAATATTTTTTTGGAACCTGTGATACTTTTTTTTCAGGATTCACTGAGAAAAAAAAGTTAAAAATAACAGCATTTATTCAAAACAGAAATTTTTCTAACAATATAAGTCTTTACTATCACTTTTAATCAATTTAACACATCTTTGCTGAATAAACTTAAATTTTATTCAAAAAAAGAAAAAAAATTACTGACTCCAAACTTTTGAATGGTAGTTACAAAAGATTTCTATTTTACAATATTACTGTTATATATATATATATATATATATATATATAAATATAAAACATATGTGAGCATAAGAGACTTCTTTCAAAAACATTAAAAATAGTAATGTTTCCCAACTTTTGACTGGTACTATGTGAACACCTCCTTAAATTTAAAATGAATAGAAAATAAGTTTAACTAAATAGAAATATTTAGTTGAAAATACATTTATATGATTTATAAAATCATTTTTGAAGAGACCATTTTGTACCTTATTCAACTAATTACTATATTTTTTTCATTTTGCTTGTTTTTAATTCATAATGTAGAGTAGTAATGCATGTTATCTGTTATTTGACCCTGTAGATGTATAATCATAGAAACTGGATTATTTGTAACGTACATATTTCATAATTTGTACTCCTTGCATTGTGAGAGAGAGGACTTTCAACTGGCTTTTGGACACTGAGAATGCTTGTCAAGTGTGTCAAGGATTCTGATGCTGTTACTCAACATGAGGCTCTCTCTGATCACAAATTTGTTGCACATTTGTGTGCCTTTTTGCGGTCGACTGTTGTGACAACACCCAGTCAGAATAAGGCTATATCCTAGAATTACGTAGAATTTTCCATATCACTTTTAAAACCCAATACAAACAACAGCAAACAAATCCATTGTTTGGAATTCCTCTCCCAAAGTGACATTGAATTAATTAGCTGCAAAACTGAAGATGTTAAAAGCGACCGACTCCATCAGTCCATCAAAGCAAAACTGGGACATACATGCGGGTCGACGAACATGTTCATGCGAGAATGCAAAGATGTTTTAGGCCACTCTTCAAAGTGAATGAACAGCTTGAGACCGAAACAAATGGCGTACATGTGCGCGTATAGTAATGAAAATCTACACACTTGACTTGAAGTTTACTATATGGTCCCATAAAAACTCTGTAAAGAGCTTTGAAAGGTCTGTAAAAAATTATTCTTGAATTATCTTAGTAAGTATTAATCTTTATCGAGAGCGGTCCAAGGATGTTTGGCCGCCGTTAAGAGGGAAGTTTGAAGCCTGCTGCAATGTGTGTGGTTTCATACAGCGCACAACGAAAGCATCGGAAATCTATTAGCCATGTTAAAAAAATTTGGATGTTTTTGCTCACAAACAGCAGCATTAAGACTTCCTTAAAGTTGCTTGTAAGACTATATCCACTCTAGTAAGAGGCTGTTCATATGCAGTTTATGGGAATCATTCCTTTTGACTAAACAGATGCTTTACAGTATATATAATTTATGAAGTCAGCTTTTGTGATGTTCTCTCAACTTTTTCAGTTGAATTGGCAATTTAAAATGAGTTTGGCAAATTGGTGGATGCAAACAGAAAGATAACTGCAGAAGTGGAGGAAATGAGGGAAAAGTCTTTTAAATATAGCCCTGCTTCAAATATATATATTTTTTTTTTTGCTTGACAAAATGGTACTCAAACCAATCAATTAATCATAACTAGGGGTTTATGAGTAAAAAAAAAGGGCATAGTATGAGAATAGTACAGATTACTAGAGTTTTGCAATTAAGTTAAGACATTAAATAAAGTTAACTAAAAAGTGTCAGTTAAAATCACTGTTGATTTTACAGTGTATGTATATGTATATGTATATATATATGTGTGTGTGTGTGTGTGTGTGTGTGTGTGTGTGTGTACTTGTTTTCCTTACATTGTGGGGACCAAATGTCCCCACAACGTAAGTAAAAACCAGTAAATCTTGACATTGTGGGGACGTTTTGTTGGCACTAGGAAACAAGCTTATAAATCATACAGAATTATCTTATTTGAAAATTTAAACTAGCAGAACATTTTCTGTGAGGTTTAAGTTTAGGGGTGGGGGGGACAGAATGTACAGTTTGTACAGTATAAAAACCATTACGCCTATGGAAAGTCCCCACAAAACACAAACACAACATGTGTGTGTGTGCGTGTTTGTATTCCTTACATTGTGGGGACCAAATGTCCTGACAACGCATGTAAAACCAGTAAATCTTGACATTGTGGGGACCTTTTGTTGGTCCTCACTAGGAAACAAGCTTATAAATCATACAGAATTATCTTTTTTGAAAATCTAAACTAGCAGAACATGGTCTGTGATGGGTAGGTTTCGGGGTCGTGTAGGGGGACAGAATGTACAGTTTGTACAGTATAAAAACCATTACGCCTATGGAAAGTCCCCACAAAACACATAAACACAACGTGTGTGTGTGTGTGTTTTCACATGATTGTTTACATCTTGTGGCTATACTGTGAAAGCAGTGAGTTTTTTTTTAATGTTTACATATTAGCAACTTTCAATGTAAATGCCTAGAAAAATAGGAGGTCAAAGTTGAAAAGCTGCAAATCTGAGCGGGTTGTCCTCATAAATTGAGTCACTGTGCAAGGAAGTCCACCATCGTACCAGTGACAGCTGTGGAACCACCTAGAAAACCCAATTATACTGGCAAGTTATTTATAAACCTACATTTTCATAAGTGTGCAGACCGTCATTCTTAATGCTTCAAATAAGAACTGAAGCTAAATCAGTTTTCAGTATTTCTTTGCTTAACTCCAGTTCCATGTTCACAGTGGGACACGGGCGCTTAATTGTTCCTGTGTGATGTGGATTGGCGAAGCCACCATGACACGTTAACCAGAGGCTTTAAATCATCTTTGCGTGAAATCTGTAATGACAGACTCAACAAACAAGAGAACAGAGGGATCCCTTGAAACAAAAGACTTCACATTGCTGCGGTCCACAAATCCAAACACTAAATAGCCCTTTTGAATTAATCTCTGTTTAGAATCATGTGAATCAAAGAATCATTCGCCATCCCTATAGCACAGCATGTGTCGCACTGACCCTTTTGGCTGCATTCAGTAAAAAAAAAGAGTTGTACAGCTGGAAAGCGGAGCGGTATGACCGACTGTGTAATTTAATTCTATTCAGTTGCCCTGCACACAGCCACAAATCAGGAAGTGTTTATCAATTAGTCAGTCAACACTCATCACTGCTCTTATGCACATGACAGAAGGCAGAAGGTTTCATGGGGTTTTGTTCTCATGGCATGACTGTGTAAAGCAGCGATCTGTCTGGACTCCAGACTCTCTGACCTCTGACGCTCACCTTCCCTGAGAGCGTGAGGTCACCGTGGTTTTGACAAGCAAGACACATTTTGTTGATCCTGGAACAACATACACCAACATTTAGTCTTATCCCTAAACCTAACCCTACCCGTAAGTTGTCTCTAAAATCAGAGGGAAATGATAGGTGAAGTAAAAGCACCTAACCCCGGTTGTAAGTCTAAACTTAAACTGTAAATCTGATTGGTTGTTTGGAATGTTGTTCCTCAAAGATGTTGGTACTTGGTAAAATCATGTTCACCGTGAGGGTGACGGAGGGGAGGAGTTGCCATGGCGACCACAGGAGGGCAGAGCCTAACCATTAATGGTGTCTTCAGCAACAGAGACTGCGCTGACAAGGTCAGTTCATCAAAGCAGAGCTCATTGATTTCCAATAAAAATACTGAAATGTCTTTAAATGAACTGCACAAGATATTAGGACGAGAATAGTTATCTTGAATGTTGAGTATATTTCTAACAAAATCAGTATAAATCGAACAAAATTTAATGAGGTTTAGTTTAAAAATACATCTTTCACAATCGGGTAAGAAAAATGGGTAACACTTTATTTTACAGTGTCATTGTTACACATGTTACATGTATTTACTGTAGTAACAACAAGAAATTATGCATAATTACATCCAATTAACCCTAAACCAAACCCTCATCCTAACCCTATAGTAAGAACATGTAGTTAATTATTATTACTGAGTACTTAAATGTATAATTACACTGTAATAATGATACCTTAAAATAAAGTGTAACTGAAAAATGTATCTTTTTTTTAAAAAAAGGTGCTTTTAATGGAAAACCATTTAAATGAAATGATAGAATTGAGTATCAGTATTTCACAAGTAAATGGTTCAAAACAACTACTCTCCAAACTGATTAAATTTGACTATCACTTAATTCAACTTATCTTAACAGTTAATCAACCAACTATACCATTTGATTCAGTTATTAGGTGTTTATAAGGTCTCATTATTAAAATTACAAGTTTGAAACAAGGTTTGTAATCAGTCATAAGGGCCTGTTTCCACCTGGTATTAAGATGTTTTGGTTGATCAGATCCTGATTTCTTCAAGAGGAGGGCGGAAAAATCTATCGACTTTTTTGGATTTTTCTATCTAAATGACCAAAATAAGCTCACGCAATTTACATATGAACGCACTCGGAGACGTTTCTGTTCTGATAGCCGGAAGACCGGCCGAACTTGGTATGTATCCTCAAACCAAATTTGGGTCTTCAGCCAACAAACTTTAAATCTCCAACTGGCTTAAATTCGATCTAGTGTTTATGCATTAGGTCAGTAGGCGGAGAGTAGGTGGTTTTTTGGGGCTATTTGAACACATTCGACCACATCGGTGTCTACACAACGAAAGCAATCTGGTCGATTGCATTTTCGACTACCTTTGGATGTGATGGAAAGTCGACAAGCTCCAAACTATTTATCCATCTGTGATATGATCGACCAAAACACATCTTAATCCCAAGTGTAAACAGGGCCTAAGAATTATTGTTTCACTTATGCTGATTGCGGCCACAATATATTAAGTTTTCTGATGTCTGAAATTTAAGGTGTATTTAATGTTAAAGTGTAACAGTATTCAGTCTTCACATTCAGTTCAAATATGCAGCAGAAAGACACATCTAACCAGGTTTGATTTCTTTGCCGAAATGTTGTCTCGAATGTCACGATTGATTGCGGTGCACAAGAGGTTTGAGTGCTACGGCAGAAAGGCAGATTTTAAGAGAATAACATCTTAAATTTCAGTCTGTTCCTTAGAAGAAGCTACTAAACTGCTTCAGAAGACCTGTGGGGAATCCCAGAAGGGAAGAATTTGAGGTGAGGACCATAATTAGTGGAAGACAAGGACTCCACTGTCCCACAGGTGAAATCAAGCAAATTTCAGGCTGATGGCCAGATATTAGTCACCTTCGGACAAATGTTGTTTCAGCACCCAGTACTTATCTGTAGTTTTAGGTTCCAGACGTCTAAAGAGCCTTTTTGTGTCAACACTTAGTGCGGTTGCCAATTACCACACTGTTGGTTAGCCTGATATATTCTTTGGTTTTCTGAATATTACCCACACAACCTCAGTACATCATTCAAAGTATTTTGAGACACATTTGAGCACAATAATGGCCTGAGGTCTTATGTTCTTACAGGACCGTTTGAAGCGTCTTACCGGGATTTTCCAAAGATATACTTCACAAATGAAATATATTTTCCAAATGCGCTTGCGGCCAATTATCATAATGCAGGCAAGTGTAAGTGATATTAGTACAGTTTGTCTTGTAAATCCAGCTTTGTGTTACATTACACTTGCTATGCCCAGCTGGTTTGACTATAAACAAAGACAGAGTTATAGATTTTGTTTGCCTCAATTTGTCTGTTATGATTTAGGGAAACCCCTAACCAAATCAAAATTTATATACTAGTGAGGACTTTTTCTTGTTTTAAGCTTAAACCTTACCAAAAAATATTTAAATAAGAAAAACAAAACCTAATTGAAGATATATTCTTGTATGTGTCAGTATGTTCTTGGAATCTCATAATGGGCTTTAGATTGCAGGTGAGATTTGATTGTATCTCCTTGATAAAGAGGGTGATGAATCTGGGAAAGTCATGATCAAAGCAATAGAAAGCAATCATCTTTGTGTTTAAGACTGTGTGCTTTTATTGATTTTTCCATGGTGGTAAGTGACGATCGTTTGAAAAGAAGCAGACGGTAATAGTTGTCGTGACCTATTATGGTTTCTGTTGCTCTAGTACATTAAGTTCTGATGATTAAAAGAGAATTGGAGAGTCCACGTCACTGTTCTCTGTGATCCTCAGAGATGAGGAGTACAAAACATGGGTGAATTCAGCCTTTTTCAGCACACCCACCAAATCATGGCTAGTATCAGCATTGGTGTGTTTTACTTTCAAAAAAATGAGAAAGAATGATGTTGCTCTGTTACAAAAAAAAAAAAATAGTGAGCAGTTAGATTTTAAGGCATTCTTAGATTTGGCCAAATTCTTATGGAGAAGGCAATCCCACAATCCCAGATCTCTAAAGGCTAATTCAAACTGCACGGATAGAGGGCGACCAACGGCAACAGAAACATCGTTGGGTTTTGTCAGATTAATGTGTTACCCATTAGTGGCTCCTGACTGTAAATTTAGGTAGGGCAGATTCTGGGTCTTAGTGCTAGCTTATGATAAACATTGTGTAAGCATTATATTCTAAACGCTGAACACATACAGACACACTTTTGGCGTTATTCAGACTAAGGGTGGCGCACTAACATTGATTTGACTTAATGTAGTATTTATTGCTTCCGAATTATGATTTAGAATGTTACAAGTTCTCAAGGAATTCCAGTGTGGAAAAGAAAGTAATTTCTATTCTCAGAACAAACATAAAACAAACACAACGAAACTATATAAAGACTATTCACATTGTCTCGTTTAAACTTTTATTAATTTCATACGAAGAAGAGACAAGCCATCTAGTTACTGACCTGATGCAGGCACTTAGCTGAAGCAGATTGATATCGTCTTAGTCTGGAACAAGGTTTACGGCAAGGTGAAAATAAGCAGGGCAGTCTGCCCCAATGGCTCTCAATTACAGTGCGCTGCAGTTCCATTTCTCACCACAGATTTACACTGGAAAGTAGTGGGGTGCTGTAGAGCTGGGGAGGACTCAGGTACCCGCTTGCCCCACTTAGTATCACAATACAAACCAGCCGAATCCATATGGTAAATGTTAATCTGTCCTGTTTATTTTTCGATATAAAGTAGTCTAGAAAATCCGAAATTATTCGTTAAAGAATCCTGAACCCATTTGCAATTTATTTTTGTTTCAGTTTATATAGAGGTCTAAGTTTTGGATGAATATTTAGCCGAGCCCGAAGCTGGTGTTAGCACTGTCGACGTCGGTTGACATTAGTAGGCACTTTCAATCGTCGTTTGTCGGGTCGTTGAATGTCTGAGAAGTGACATACTGTAATCTGGTGATTGTCTGCATTGGTCGGCACCGTGTAAATTGGCCTTTACAAAAAAACATCCTAGATGGTGAACAAAGCAGGTGGTGAATGAATGCCAAAACATGTAAAATAGAATTAAATTGGTTCAAATCTAATTAAAAATTAACTATTTTATCATATATATTATGTGTGCATTGCATTTTTATGCTTAAAAGTATTGTCATTAGCTTATCAACATGTAAACTCAATTGATTTCAATTGTGAGAGAAGATTTTCAAGCGCTTCCTGTGAGAAGCGCTAATTGTATGATGCTTGTTCTCAATGTAAAGAGATCAATAGGTTGTGGAACAGATCCATTACTTGTTTTAGGTTGTATAGTAAAGCGATATGGCTTTGTTACAATTAAGTGGTGACTGATTTTAAAGTCTTTAATTTTTCCTGTTACTGTGATTTGTACATTGAGTACTTTTCCAGTACTTGTCCCAACACTGGAGTTATAATTACAATTACGCAATGTGAAAAATCATCCAAGCACAGATCTTCTGACACTACCCAGAACCCACTTCAGAATGTTTTTAGTAGTATATCTTCCTCGAACAGTACAGCAAAAATGAAGACCACATGCTGATGGCAGATGTATTGGTAAATGAAGAAGAGACCTACTGGTCTCACAGCCAAACATCATACAAATCAACTAGAGCATGGGTATTTTAAAGGTTCTATGCATTTTAATTCAGAATGTGACCTCAATTGACCCTTTGCAAAGACCCTTTAGTTACTGTTGCTTTGTCTGACAAGCCATGCGGGGTTATGATTGGTCAGTTCACCTGTCAATCAAACTGTTTGACTAACAGGCAAATCTAACCAATCATAAGCCATGACAAAGCAGTCAGGGGAGTTTTGAAATTGAACTTGAAAAATTGTGTGAACTGACGTCTTTCCGCGCTTGAAACAACATTCCTTCTGATGTTCATTCATGTTTATTTGATGCTATAAATGAACTAGTATGAAGAGATGATCAGTTCACGAGCCACTTGAAGGAGCTACACGCTTTATTTATTGTTTAAACTTCTTTAAAAAATTACAATATTTGAAATTTGAAACTTTGTTTCATAACAAAAGTAACCTGCTCTGTCTTGTCTGTCGACACGTTGTCAGTGTCCTCTTTGCTCCGCGATTTATTTTTCTTAATACCGTGAGAACATGCTGTGTGGCGTGAGAGCGGTATGGCTTGTCGGACATAGCAACAGTAACGAAAGGGGGCGGGTCTTCGTGAACGGTCAATTCAAACAGATCCTTTCTGGGAGCAACAAGGTTATAATACCTGGAGAATCCCAGCCATTAGCATTCATCTCAATGTCAGCATTCAGCTAGTGCAGGACCACAAGAAGTATGCTGTTTGAATTATGTTTGAAACTCAATTCTTGGCTGCAACTGAAATCACACAATTCCCTCATATATCCAAATTTACAGTGCTCATAAAAGATGCACAGCACTCTCTCCACCTTCGATACCATGACTAAAGTGCCCTTGAGCAAGGCACCTAAACCTAATTGCTCCCCTTGTAAGTCGCTTTGGATAAAAGCGTCTGCTAAATGATGAAAAATTAAAAATGAAAAAAAAATGCGAAAAGTACCCGGATGACCACAGGAGAGCATTTGTGAATGGCAGTGAAGTACTTATGTGTAGTGAACAGTGAAGCGTATGGTACTGAGCAATGTATTGTGAGCACTTTCTGTGCCTATTTGCCAATTCATGAAGAATCGCTTGTTTGTATTCCTCACTTGTAAGTCGCTTTGGATAAAAGTGTCTGCTAAATGACTAAATGTAAATGTGAAGTCACGCAACTGACACTAGTAGGTCACGTGATAATGACAACATGGTGAATGTAGTACATCTCAATTATATTCATACTATATACACGCTAAAAAAGCTGGTTCTTTAAAGGTTTTTTACATTTAGTAACAGTTTTTTTTAGAACCGTATGGTCCCGATGAACCATTTATATTCTGAAATGGTTCTTTGTGTCAGAGTTCAGGGTTCTTTTTTCTCCCGCCTTTTTGTTTTTCAAACTCTCAAAGCCACATCATGGTTTTCTGGAGCTCAGCCATCCATTTACACTGTCAACACACTCAGGTAAATGATTTCTTTCTTAAATTGTCTATAAATCTTAACTTAATAAAACAACTTATTTTATATTATAAGTAATGCAATACTAATGTGACAATATAACATTACTTTTAACAGTCCTCAGTACTGATGGTGGCATTTTTCCATAATCTTTCTTCCACTTTGAAATTAATTCGTCTAAATCGTCTACTCAATATGTGTTGTGGTTGTTTCTATCAAAGCCTGTGATGACAGATGTGACCGCATGATGGGGTTTAGGGGTTTACCAACATCGGCCTCAAAGGTCTGCCAATGCTTCCGCGATTGACTCCAACGAAATGTGTTGTAAAAATCTAAAACATGACATCTTAATGCTAACTGTAGCCATGTCATGCACAACTTTATACAATGCCATTTCGTTTCAAATGTGATTATTTCTCAACTTTCATTTCTCTGTTTTTATTTTCAATTTGTCTGCATTTTGTCTTAGTATTTTTCTTGCCCATCTATATACTGACATTTGAGCAGTAAGGATTTTGATTGCAGTTTGATTGTCTTCCTCTGGAAATTTGTCACATGATACGCCAAAACACAATAGCCAGCTTAGCTCATCAGAAGAGATATTAAGCTTCTTTGGATTTGGGTGTCAATGCACTGCATTCATACTGACAGAGGAAGAGAGATGGGAAATAACCTTTGACCCTTGCATTACATCTGGCCCCCATTAGCCCTCCATGAACCTCAGCTGCCTTTTAGTGACCTTCTATTTCAAGCACGTCCATCACTCCTCAAACCGTCATCATGGTACATTGACACTTTGCCGAATGTAAGAACGAGCTATAGAAGAAATGCTATCTGCTTTGCCTGAAGCCATAGATCAGGTTACGGCATTAAACATCTAGCCTGATAAGAGACATAGTGCAGCCTGATAAGGATCTGAAGTATGTACTTGTTCCTCTAAATAAGGATGAGAATGAGAATTTAAACATTTCCCCTGTTAAGCATGCTTTTTTATAGCAAATCCTGGATAGGATTGCACCAGCTGTGCATAAGTTACAGCAAGGGAATGGGCTACTAAATCTGAATCTGTGTTGCACTACTTACTAAATGTGAAATAATAATTTTTCAAAAATGTAAGTAGCATTTTTATGATGCATTTTCATATTTTAAGAATGAAAATTATGGTTCTGTGATAAAAGTAAAGGTGCGGTCACATTTCATGACATCGCCAGCTAGTGGCCTGGCAGCACAATACCGTGCTTTTAGTCATTTTCCCAGATTCCGATCATTTTGACAATGTTGTCGCCTGTATGCGAAAAATGCAAAGGAAAAACATTTCGGTTTTCCTGTACATCGTTGTCATGTAAACGTACCCCAAGTCATTCCAATAGGAATCTGCACGACCTGGGGCTTCAAGTGAAGGCGAAAATGATCTCCATGCAGATTTCACTCATGTTCAAGATTGAATTCACCATGCTGACCAACAGAAAAAGCTGCTTAGTTTGAAAGTGACTTCTCCATATAGTGGACAGCAGCGGCTACCAACGAGTTGAAGGTCCAAATTGCATTTTAAATGCAGCTTCAAAGGGCTCAACATGATCGCAGATGAGGAATAAAGGTCTTGTCTAGCGAAAAGGTCATTTTCTTAAACCAAAAAAAAAAAAAATTTACTTTTTGACCACAAATGTTCACTGTGACGAGCAGGGCGGGCGAGAGCCGTGAGGGAGCGGCGCGAGGCCGGTGACGCGAGGGTTAACGAGCTTCAGGTGCTCGGCGCACCGGTCTCGAGTCCTTCACGGAGGAGCTCCGGAAGCATAAAGGAGGAGCGACGACAGTGAAGGACGAGAGAGGACCAGGCCTGGATTTTATGTTGTGGTTTATTTTGTTTGTGTGGGCGGCAGTCGCCGTGAGGAACTGCCGCCCTTATACTTTTTGGTTTATTGTTGGTTTATTTGTTTATTAAAACTTGTTAAATGTTCGCCGGTTCCCGCCTCCTTCTTCCCATATTTACGAACTTTGTTACATTCACATTATCACGTTGGAAAGGAAAATACTTGGAAATACTTGGAAAATACTAAGTCAAATGGCCTTTACAAAAAAAACCCCCCAAAAAACCCAATGATTTCGGACAATTTTGAAGTTGGAGGGGAAAATGAGTTTTTTTGCCCTACCGCGGTGCCTGTTTCACTGGTGACCTTTCCTACATGATTACATAATGTGTGGCACATCACAGAGCTAGTGGAAGATGAGCATTTGTGGTTAAAAAGTTTATACCTTTGTATGTTTTTTAGACAATGACCGAACGTTTCGCTAGATAAGACTCTTATTCTTTTATCTGGGATCGTGTACAGCCTTTGAAGCTGCTTTGAAAGTGCAATTTTCAACCCGTTGAACCCCATTAAAGTCCACCATATGGAGTAAAATCCTGGAATGTTTTCCTCAAAAACCTTAATTTCTTTTCAACTTAAGAAAGAAAGATGACAAGAAGGTGAGTAAATTATAAGGGAATTTTAATTCTGAAGTGAACTAATCCTTTAAGATGTTATAAAGGGGTCATTTTTATAAATTCACTTGTTGTCTCCATAGTTTAAGAAACAATTAGAAGCATTTGGACATGACATCCCATACATCCAGTGGGTTTTTTTTAACAGTGGTGGTGTCAATAAGGGTGGGATTACAGTCTGACCTGTCTTGGCTGTATGTTTCTGCTTAAGTATAGCTCTGTAAGTAAGGACGAAGAATGGATCACATGGGAGAGGTGCACTTTTTTGTTAACACTGAAAAGAGTCCCATTAAGGAACCACACTTAACTGTCCCTTAGAGACATTTAGATAAACACAGCACACCAATGGTGCAGGTGTCCTGTTACCACAAGGGACAGTGGCAAAGAAAAGACATGAGAGTATTGGGAAAAGCATTGTAGTTTGTATTTTTTGTTTTCTCTTTCTCTACCTGCCTTTTCTGTTTTGTTCCGGGTGATTTTTTTTTTAGATTGGACGCCACGTCATTTCTCATGCAAACACAAAAAAATCCATTCAGTAAGAATCAAAACAAAAGTCTGTGGGTCCCAACTAACAATGACCCACAGAGAGGAGTTTTTATCCCAGGGTCCAACAGTAGCCTGGGGACATGCTAAGGAAAAGTAGAAGGAAGTGTACCGCCTGCTCATCATATACATAAGCACATATTAAAGCAAGATTCCTCAACATGAAAGAGTAGGAATTGGCATGAAGGTAAAGGTGAAAGGTCAGTTCCAAGAACTGTCATCACATGAACCCTCCATCGACCTGAAGACCTTCAAGAGGAATGGCAAGAACTCTTGACAGAGAAAATCTGAAAGATAAGCAGACTTTAGTTTCTTTCCACCAGAATTCGAAATTTGAACAGTGTGTGGCCTGGATGAGCCACAGCCATTTGATGTTACATTCACGACATGCATTCTTGTTTTGTTTTGTTTTCTCAGACAATATGAAGACAATTGTCTTTGAAAGGAACTTTCTCAGCGACCTTGAGGATATTAGCAAAGATGAAACATTAAAACACCAGAGATTTCAAGTGTGCTGCCTTCAGAGCCACCCACCAAGTTCTGGAAAGCATATTAAAAGTGCCAGTCAATAAGCTGCACTACTCAGCAGGATAGAATTGTACGTGAAGCCTCCACAAGTACCATTAGGGGCTTTTTCTTTAAATGCATGCATTCTTGACAAAGAGCCTTTTATTGCCATTCATGAAGTGAAAGAAAGAGAATATGATCAGTTTTATTTTTATTGTTGATAATATTTTTATTTTATTTGTCCCCAGCTTTGTCCTTAACCCTTATTAAATGATACATTGCCATGATTAAAGGCCCTATTTGTTACGAGAAAAAATGTTGTCATGCTTGGCCACAAAAAAGGCAGTAAACACATGTTGATGCTATTTTGTTACAGTAACAGACTCTCTGGCTTTCATTTTTCTGTCTGTTTTCATGGGTTTCTGATGAGCATGTGTGAATTTTTTTGCATGCTGTTTTCATCAAACACAATATTAGTGGAACGTATATTGTTCTGATTTGTCAAAACAATTTATTTATTTTATTTTTATTATTATCTAAGACTTAGTCATGCATTGTTTCCAACTTTTATTTACTTAATTATTAATAATTAATTATAATTATTTTATTATTATTTTAATTACATTTTTACATATATATATATATATATATATATATTTGGTAACACTTTAAAATAAGGTTCATTAGTTAATAACATTAGTTAACATGAACTAACAATGAACTGCACAGCATTTATTATTCTTTGCTAATGTTCATTTCAACATTTACAAATACATTATTAAAATCTTGTTAACATTAGTTAATGCACTGTGAACTAACATGAACAAACTGTATTTTCATTAACTAACATTAACAAAGATTAGTAAATACAGTAACAAATGTATTACTCATGGTTAGATCATGTTAGTTTATACATAAACTAATGTTTAACTACAGAACCAACTATTGTAATTTCCTTATTTTATTTCATTTTTTGTCATACACATAGAAGTAAATGCACATTAAACTATTTTGTTATTTCATGAATATAATTTCAATGTGCATTACACAAATTTTTGGAACACCACTTATTTGAGGGTAATACATTTTGACTAAGATAAACTACAATCTACTTACTCATTTCTAAGACAAAGTGCATATGGTATTTTCGTTGCACATTTTAAACGAACCCTCCCTTACCTAAGCGCACAGTGCCACCTCTCCTCCAGACACCATCCGTGAAATGTCCTTAGTGTGCAGTTTATTTTTAACACTGTTGTTCCCATTTCCATGGATACTTAACATAGTGAGGCACCATTAGTTATATAGAAACAAGTGTTTTGCCATATCCCCACAGAAAAAGTCTCTCAGGGGATCACTGCTGTTAATTTCTCATGACAGTGCAGAGTTTGGTTTTTTGATAGAAAAGTATCAATTTACATGCCAAAGAATACATCATTCCTCCCACGATGGGACCCAATTCTATGTCTTGGCTGATGGCAATAAACAAATCATTATATTTCCAGAGCTGCTAGAGCATTAGGAAGGTGACAACAACATATTGGAGACTCTGGCCTCCTGCAGACGGAGGTGGTCGGACCTGTAACATCAGTCTCCAGAGGGGTGGAGCAGACAATTAAACAGGGTTAGGACAGGTTGAAGGCCAGATGGAAAAAGATTTTCTCAACACCAGGAGTCAGAGTTGATTCGAGAACAAAGCCAGTTGTGCAGTTAATGAAATGAAAATGTGGAGAAACGCTACGGGTCTGTAGCAACATTTTCAGAGACGAAAATTAGATACTGCCTTCTTTTGGCCAAATCCAGTGAATCCCATGATGCACAGTAACAAGCTCTGTGGGGGGAAAACAATGGGGGGAGAGCTGAGGTGAATGTTTAATACAATATCTCAATACAATATCTCTTTTACTTAAGACCAGAGTCTCAAATGCACTGTTGTCACCTTCCTAGCACCGTGGCAGCTCTAGAAATATAATGATTTGTTTATTGCCATCAGCATAGGTATAGAATTTTTACCTAAGTGTGTAATAGTTTTACGTAAATATTTATACATAATACATATTTTCATTACGGTCACGATCATCAGCGTTTATTAATACGATATTCTAATATCGATCTATCTTACTGCAGTGTGCAACAAGTGTCTCATGTAACATCATTTAACACACTCAAATGTATCTAATAAGATAAACTGCGCTATGTTACCTCATGCGCTTGACCGGAAGAATCTGCGACTTCGTGTCGCGCTCGTCTCTCATTAGCAATAGGCGACCTCTAGCGGTGAAATAATACATATTATATTATTATTAAATACTTTTACTCGGTCTTGACTGCGCTGCTGTGGTGGTCTTCTGCTCCACCGTGGAGATCTTCAGGCCCGACTACGATGCTGCAGTGGTTTTCGGCTCCACCGTGGGGATCCTTAGTCCCATCTAAGGACCCAAGTAGAAATGGACTTCAGCCCCGTCAGCACTGCCTGCTCCACAATGGCCACTTTTCCCGGCATGCTCCGTCCTGGCCTCCTACACTACCTCCTTCTCCAGTCCTTCCTCCACTCCATAGCCCTGACCCTTCATCCTGCCCCTGGGTCCACCGTCGCTCCACCTCCTCATGGACCTCTGTGACCTTCACGATGACCGGTTGGAGTGCTCTTGATAGCCACCAAAGGACACTCCACCCCAGAGTATTGCCACTCAATCAACAACTAGATTTCCCATAACCTATTGCCCTCATCCCTGGTCTCATCTCTGATTGCTTACACCTGTGTCTCATTAGCCCCTTTAGCTCACGTTATATAAGACTGGTTATCTCTGTTATTCTTTGTGAAGTCTTGTATGTGTCAGTACTGCATTTCTTAGCACTCTATTGATTATCTGCTCCATGGCTTTCCCTGTTTGCTTGTTTTCTGGATCACCCTGTTTGCCTGAGTTTCCTGAGTTTTTTTTTTTTTTTTATCACCTTTGCCATTTTTTTTGGATTATGACTTTGGATTACCCTTACCTATTAAACTACTGCATTTGAATCCTCAACCTTTGCGTCTCCGTGCAGTTCATGACAATTACAATGTTTAACAACAACTAAGTTTTACTTAAAATACATAAGATTTAACAAAAAAATATTTGCATATAATACATATTTTCAGTACAATATCTTAAATCTTTGTGCATAGTACCTATTTTTAGGCCCATTATGTAAAGCAACAAGCTCTGTGGGGGGGGGGGGGGGGGCAATGGCTGACAAACAAATGTTCATTAATAATAAGTTTTAGATTAGTCACTTATAAGGCATGTTAGAATGCTGTCTATGTAGGGAGCAGACCGACTGTTAGATCAATTAGAATAGGGTCGTCGAGATCGTGACATATTGGCTTGGCACGGGCAGAGTTTTCACAATACACACTCAATATTTTGAATTTCCCTTTGTGTGGGCTGAGTGATTGGTAACAGAAGTGCAAGTGGCCTACTCTAAGCCGAATCGGGGTTAACAAAAGAGCGGAGCGCTTTCAGAACTTTTATGTTATGATGAATAGAGCTGACAAGCCAAAACTGAGCACTATACAATTTATGATCTGCTCGGCCGCACACTCCACTCGTGAAGAAAGAGTATACAGCTGTGTTTTCGGTCAGTACGTATTCTTTTTCCTCTGATGTAGGAAAACAACCTGTTTCAAGATTTTGTCCCGAATTTTCCTCTCATGGGATTGAACCCTATAAAGGATATATAACCCCAAAAAAAGCATCTTAAACGAAGTATAAAATTTACAGTTTTAACTTGAATATTTGTATGTACAACCATTTTTTAGGCCCACAAGGCATAGCAAGCTATGTGGGGGGGGGGGATTAGCTGGAAAAACTGAGGCAAATGTTCATTACAGTATTCATTATAAATTGCTTCAAGATTTTTTCCCAAATTTTCATCTCGCAGTGATTTGACCCTGTAATGCATATATAGTAAGCATCTCAGATCAAATCGAACAAAGTATAATGGGTGTTTTCATCTGATGAGCTCATCCCTGTGATATAAATCTGTATGCCATCACAGGTAAAGCTCGCAAGAGCATCAGCCTGGACGTTCAAAAGATCTTTCCCAACATTTCATGAATGATGGGATTGTGGAGGGAGGGAGGGGGTTGTGGTGGTGCGGAGAGGAAAGACCCAGGTAAAGTTATCCGGTGGGAGCCGCCCAATTTGTGTGATCTGCCCATTCATATAGTGGGGTGTGGGGAGGTGGGGAGGCTGCTCTTTTTAACCGCCAGAGGAAGGATGTCTCCTGCCTTGATGAAACTCTGGCGTCCCTTTTGTTGTTTGTAAAAACAAAACAAAAAAGGGCAGCGAGTGAAAAAGAAACGAGGGGGAAAAAAACAGACCGAGAGGAAAGGAGGGAGAAAGAGAAAGGTTTGAGCCAGTCAGCGATAACAATGCAGTCTGCTCGCTTGAAGAGACATGATGTCACCAGGGCACCGGAATCCCTAGTGTGGAGCAAACAGGGTGGGGTGCGTTCCTCCCTCCCTCCAATTTGCCCCTGCCCCTTTCTCTCGCTCTCCCTCTCTGTCTTTTTCCCTTCATCATTCTCTTTCCTGTCTGTCTGTCTGTGTGTGTGTGTGTATGGACGTGGGAGCTGTTGAGCACATAATAGGACTCCTCACAGCTCCACTTCCGAAGAGTGGTCATATGAAACGTCCATTTCCAGGTCATTCATTCACAGCAGTCCCCGATGAGCACGACCGAGCCCGCTGAAGACTGTCAAAGGATCGCTCCCAAAGGGGGCCGTGTGCCACGTGAGAGGAAAATATGCCTCAGCATGCTAATTGTGATTTGTAGACATTAAAATACACTAGCACTAAAAGATATTTCGGTAGAGTTAGCTCAGTGAGTAACTACTCACTTCTAACGCACCAGAGATCCAGGTTCAATCCCCACCAAGGGCAACTTCTCAAAAGCATCTGCCAAATGAATAAATATAAATGTGGAGCATCTCATATAGTCATAGATGAGCTAGTAAGCTAAAAACAACACAAAGTAAACCATAGTATTATTACCATTTTAAATAGCCTAATTGTTTCCTATTTTAATACATTTTAAAACGCAAGTTATTCCTTTGATTCAAAGCTGTATTTTCAGTATCATTATTCCAGTCTTCAGTGTCACATGATCCTTCTGAAATCATTCTGATATGCCGCTTTCGTGCTTATCAATGTTGAAAACCGTTGAGCTGTAAAATATTTAAAGGCATTTATTTAAAACATTTTTGTAACAATGTAAAAGTCTTTACTGTGATTTTTGATCAATTTAAGCATATTTCTTTTTTTTTTGTGTGGGGAAAAATCTTATTGAACTTAAACTTTTGAACAGAGGTGTATATAATATCTTAACACAAAATAGATTCTCTGAAAACAAGTCCTGATATCCTATGCAGTGTTGCTTCTCAAGCAAACTGGTCTTGTTTTAGGGATTGTTTTGATATTTTAACTGGGAAAACAAGTAAAAAAGAACTAGCCTAAGTGTTTTTTTGCATATTGACGTGCTGTTGCTGGATTGTCTATAATATTCCGAACTCTATTTAGTTTGAGTCGATGGGTTTTTTCCACCCGTTTTATCAATTTAACAAATTGTTTGTTCACTAGAAAACAACAGAAGCTGTTCAGCAATGCAGTCGTAATACAAGCAAAGTCACATGAAGTTCGCAACACAACAGTTGATAACTACCATAATTAAGACCTCACACAAGACTTTTTTCCATTTCTTGGGAATGCTTTGTGAATAATCCGACAGGCATTAGCTGTACGTTCTTAAAGGTGGTCAGCGCCGGGGTGGTCAGAAATTGATTTGTGAAAGGAACTTGGAGAACAGCAGTGCACTAAACACCTCTGCATGTAATGTAATGTATGATCAGGCACAACCCAGTAATATACTGTAGATGTGACTTTTCCATGTAATCGCCGCCGCCGAACAAGCCTGCTGACAGCAAAAGAAGTGCCTGCCACCCTCGCAGCCACCTATTCACTGTCTTTCAGCAATACAAGCCTGTGCCAGATGAAGTCATGGCCCCTGGCGCTCGCCTCTAAACCAGCTCCATATAGATCCCACTCATGACTCCAGTGCTGCCTTCAGCGCAACCGTCAGCAAAATGGCTAATGCATAACACAGTGATTGTGACTCAATTAGGGCTACATGTGCTGAAGTGGCCTCTGGCAAATGCGCTTCGAACCGGCCCATAAATAAAACCCAAGTATGAGCTTGCATGTCTCTTAACCAGAGCGCAGCATGTGGTTCTGCCTTTAGTTTGATTACAAGCAGAGGCAGTTGGCTCCGAATGTCCGTGACATTCTACCTCCAGTCGGTCTCTGGCTCCACTGTCTGCTGGAAGCATCGGGAGAACGTTGAGACAACCGATGGATATGCTGATTCACCAAGGACCCTGCAATTGTTTGGCCTCTTTCTGTATTTGGACAGGGGGGAAATTGTACCCTTTGCCACCCACAAGCACTCAATAAGGCCCTATCCAGTTAAACTGCCAAAGTGAGACATCTGGACAAAGAGCTCTTTTTGGAGATGCGGAATAACACTGGATGTGGATGGGATGAGGCGATTGGAGCCGTCCTCCTGGGAGTAGGAGTGGCAGTGTAGTCGCTCTAAGCTGTTGAAAGGTGCACAATACAACAGGATATCATATTGTCCTGTTTGACAAATGGATTTGCAGCGGTGACTGGGGCGACAGCGGCGCGGAGGAAGTTCAACATAAAGTGCTACAGGTTCTTAATTACTTCCCCAAAATATAATCAGATCACTTTAATGGGAGAATTAGACTTTTAGACCACCACAAACCTACAAAATAGTATACAATAACACAACAAAAACAAAATCACATGAAACAAACTGACTAAATAAAAAATGTAATTGTGTACCTGATATTAAAAGGATTAGTTCTCTTCATAAATAAATAAAAAAAATTCCATGTCATTAAAGATGTTTATGTCTTTCTTTCTTCAGACGAAAGGAAATTATGGTTTTTGATTAAAACATACCAGGACTTTTCTCCATAAAGTGGACTTCAACAGAGTTCAATGGGTTGAAAGTCCAAATTGCAGTTTCAATGCAGCTTCAAAGGGCTCTACACAATCCCAGTTGAGGAAGAAGGCTCTTATAGCTAGCGAAAAAATTGTATAAATATATATACCTTTCAATTCACAAATGCTTATCTTGTGCTGCTCTGCGATGCTCCACACATTACATAATCACATTGGAAAGGACCCGCGCGACGTAGGTGGAAGTAACGAGCAAGTTTTTACATTATAAATGTGTAATGACTAAGTCAAATGCCCTTCACCATAAAAGTTAAAACAACAATGTCGGACGATTTTGGAGGAGAAAATGAGATGGAGATTTTTGCCATATCGCGGTACTTCAACCTACGTCATACATGACCTTTCTAACGTGATTACGTAATGCGTGACGCATAGCAGAGCAGTGCAAGATGAGCATTTGAGGTTAAAAATTACATGTTTTTTGATTTTTTTGTAGAAAATGGCCGATCGTTTCGCTAGATAAGAGCTTTATTCCTCAGCTGGGATCGTGTGAAGCTGCACTGAAACTGCAATTTGGACCTTCAACCCATTGAACCCTGTTAAAGTATATTAAAGTATACTATATGGAGAAAAACATTGGAATGGTTTCCCCCAAAAATTTTATTTTCATCTACTCCTTGTGTCTCTTCGTGTCTAAGTATATTGTGGCTACAGCAAGTCATGCTATCTCAGGAATATTCCATAATTTGAATTTTTCTTTTGATTGGGAGTGGTTTAGGATTTAGTTTAGTACTTAAAAAAAAAAATCCATAATAAGCTTCAAATTTTTTATGAATATTATAGCATCTAATACAATTTGTTGGCCACACTTTAGGGTCAGTAGGCTTAGTAAGGTAGTTGTTAAATTTAGTTGTTGAGTAGGATTAAGGGAAGTAAAATATGGTGATGCAGAATAAGGAATTTATGTGCTAATAAAACAGCAAATGTCCTTGTAATATGCATGCTAATAAGCAATTAGTTTATAGTGAGAAATTGGGAATTAGACCCTAAACTAAAATGTTACCAATTTGTTTTATCAAATTTTTATCTATGGTCACACTAAAAGTGCAGACCACAACACAAACAAAAACAACAAAAATGAAAATGGCTGAAGTTGGCAAAAAATGGCTTTTTTGGATTATAGTGCTCAAGAATACTAACCAACATCCTTAACTGCAATATTACAGTGAAATGTAAACCCTACAATTAACTACCAATACACCCGCTTCAGAGTCATATCGAGTCATCATATCAATACGATTTGAACCCAGCAGCAAAGCATGCTGGATAACCAGCAGTGTCACAATAAATAACGAATTATGTGTTTCACTTTGTACTGTAGATGTAAACACGCAGAGTTTCGATGACAAAAAAACGTTCTTTGTAGTGGCTATGTTTTGTAGCCTTTCAAGACTAGATGGAGAAATGAGTTCTTTAACAAAACCCCTGATGTGAAATATGTCTGGATATAGCTGTATAAAGAGCTGAGCAATGGCTGGCAGAAGTTTTTATTGGGCTATTGGGGACAGATCTTGCTCTCTCACAGCATGATTTGTGTGATGCTAGTGTACATAAACACCCCTCAACAGTTGCTCCTCCAGTTGATCAAGGGTTTTTAACACTGGAAACCACAAGGAGGAAAGTACAAGATGGATGCCCACTCCCGAGGACCTCAATTGCTTTGCAAACAAACACTGCCCATGTTTGTTTGTAGACAGACACACTTGACCCTACATGTGCTGCAGTTAAAAACAAACAGGAAACAGATTCTCATCCCAATAACTGTCATGAATCATGTAGCAAAGCTCATGAGACACATGGGCTGTATTCGAAATCACCCCCATACCTCCTTAGGGGCAGTTGTGGCCTAACGGTTAGAGAGCTGGACATGTAACTCGGGTTCGAGTGTTAGTACAAGTTCTCTTCCACTCTCATTACTCTCCTTGAGCAAGGCACCTAACCCCCAATCGCTCCTGGGGCGCAGCACAAAAAAAAAAACGGGTGTGAACACCGGGTGTGTGTTCACGATGTGTGTGTGCTCTTGGATGGGTAAAATGCAGAGCACTGGGTATGGGACGCCATTCTTGGCTACACATCACTTGACTTTCACTATTCCCTACATTACTTTACGATTATAGAGTTCACTGAATGAATGAATGAAAACAAGTGTGCCGGAAGTTCAGCGGACGCCATGATCTTTTGGCGAGACGTGGGAATTGGAATCCTCGAATGACTAGCCGTCCTCAAAATCCTCAAATGCCCTTCACCATAAAAGTTAAAAAAAACAATGTCGGACGATTTTGGAGGAGAACATGAGATGGAGTTTTTTGTCCTACCGCGGTACTTCCACCTACGTCATACATGACCTTTCTAACGTGATTACGTAATGCGTGACGCATAGCAGAGCAGTGCAAGATGAGCATTTGAGGTTAAAAAAAATACATAATATTTAGTTTTTTGTATAAAATAGCCGATCGTTTCGCTAGATAAGAGCTTTATTCCACGGCCATGATCTTTTGGCGAGATGTGGGAATTCATTTAGCGTGACACTCACACTGAATTGGAATCCTCTAAAGACTAGCCGTTGTACATTGGTTGTTATGGTATTGAATGAGTGCACTCATTATTATTTTTTTAATTCATGTGCCCTCGTAATCTTTAATCAAAATAATTTACTAATTTATGATTTAATTTATTTATTAATAATTTAACTTTCACTCCTCAACACTTTGTCTCTGGGAAACCTTCAACGTGTGGGAAAAGTAAGCTAGCCAACTAACTAACATTACAGAAATTCACAAATGAACACCTAACCGAAACGAATGATTTTCTTAAAAGTCGGTTTTAAGAAAATAAAGATGCATATTAGTTTATAAAATAAGATAATATACATTAAAACTATGATATAAATCATGTAAACTCATGTCTCAACTTTCACAGCTAATTAGCGACATCGCTAGCTATTTTCTGACTGACTCCAGTGGTCAACTACTATCAACACAATTATATAATGACCAAATACAACCAGAAACAAATGTTCAGCCTTACCTGTGAAAGGTTGTTCCCTGAGACCTGTATGACAGCCCCAAGCAGCACACGAAAAGGGCATTTTTCTCAATTTCAGTTATGAGCGTTATGGGAACTTTGCCCTGCACAAAATGGCGGCGCCGTTGACGTGCGATCCAGAGGCCAATGGGAAGTCTATGTATTTATTTATGTCTAAGGCCTACTCCTGCTGTGTTTAACGCTACTCTGCGCTGCACGCGCGCGTCTCGTGTCTGTTGCTTGTTTTAATATGTGGTTTCAGTAACTCACAGAAAAGGAGATGAGCTGTGTGCCATCTAAAGGTATTTCTTTTCAGTCAGACACCGTCTTCAACTGGAGCTGCTTGCTCCCGAGTCCCGCCATGCGTTCTGCGCATGTCACCCTTTACAGCTCGTTACAGGTGAAATTCACAGCTAGCGCGAGAACAAAGAAGTTCTGATCATTCTACAATTTTTCTGTCGAATATCCTGTTGAAAGTATATGTCATATTACAAATTAGGTCATAACTACACATATTGTAAAAAAATAAAAAATAAATAAAAACATAAACAAAAAGAGTCACCTTTACTTATATAGCGCTTTTTACAATGCAAATAATAACAAATAATAATAATCCTTTGAGTTTTTCATTATGACATTGTTTTGTGGAAGTGTTTTGCTATTTGGCTGTTCAAACTGTCAAAAGAAGTTCTCTTTCTTTCTGAATTGTCAATCCCTCATCAGACCTGACAAAACGCACGCTTTGAGCCAAAAGTGGTATTTACTTGACAAGCAAAGTGGTTTCTGAACTATGGCAGGGTGCAAAATGTTTTTGGACCAGGAATATTCTTGGTTATTTTCAACATCGGTGGAGTGCTGTCAATTAAAACAGACAAAAATTCTGACAATTCTGTCTCCAAATGGACTAACCTAGCTTAAATAAATTGGATTTTTGCGGCGATTCGTCAATATCTATTATTTTTGAGGTCATCAGAAATAAAAACTGGGCTCAACAAGCAATACAAGAGGTATTCAAGGAATAAAAATTGAGTAAATATGTTTATGATCAAATTATTGAAAATTGATTATGGCTGTGTAATCTCTGTTTTGGCTTAGTATTAAAATACATGCATTTATTAAAACCAGATCCTTTGATACAGGTTTTAACAAAACACATAAAACAATGACCTGATCTCTATTCCCAGATGCATAACATCATTTACCCTGAATGAAAATGAAAATTATTTATACAATGCACTTAATCAAAGCAAGGTACAAATCAATCGCCACTCACCAAGAGCACCAAAATCAAATGTTTGTCCAAAAAAAAAAAAAAAAACCAAACTGATGAAGCCACATTCAATAAATAAAGAAATATTGAATGACACTGAGCTGGAGCAGACCATTAAAAGCACATAAACCAATTTCTGTGACGCACACAACATTTTCCTGCTGTTTACAATCAGTCAGATTCAATCAGTTGTTTTTGGACATCTCAGAGACACATACAGTATGTGGTAAATTGAGATCTTATCGGCTCGCATTTAATTTTTCTCGCTTTGAACTAACGATGACATCTCAGACATCTTCCTAGTTTTGTCTCCTAATCAATAAAATACACAAGTGAGTCATAATAGCTACACAGCAACTTTCTATTAAGCACTAATGTAGCCATCTGATGGGTTCAGACATTTCTGACATCTTTTCAGCTCTGTAAATAAACAATATTTTACTTGAATTTACTGAATTAAAACTACTGAATTTACTTCAGTTTTAAAAAACTGCTTTAAAACTAAAATTAAAAGCTTCCCATTTCTGCCTTTAAATCCATCAAAGCCTCATCAATCTTTGGATATAAATATGTGATACATGACGCTCAGTGCTTCAAGTGGCTTCAACCACATTATGTTTTATTTTGTTCTTTGTTATTGTTATTTAACATTTCTTTCTGGTTCTCGGATCTAAACCGGCTGAGAGGTCTTTCCAACCATGCAATATTCTACCAGTATCGCCACGTTTCACCGTTTGAATCACTCCGCTGTCAGCATTCTCACAGCGAGTGTCTTGGCGGACGAGCAAACCCACCATATTTTTATAAATACTACTGTTATTTTGTAACGGAATGTAGTTTTAAGAATTTTTTTTTAGGAGAGAATATAGTTGTTTAGACCTTATATGTAAACATAGCGCCTATTTGACCATTTGTTTACACGCTTTCAGAAATGCGAGCTCCTGGCCGTCAGCGGCCGCTCAGTGCTCATGTACCCGCCGAGAACAGCTTCATCTCGGCCAGTATTTCGGGAATTTGCCGCTGGCTCTTATGTATATAATGTTTAAAGGAGGTATAATTCATTTTGGGTACATCAAATGGGCAATCTTTGGTCTTATTATATTTCTTCCAGAGTTAATAGACTTGGTTTAAGGGCTATATTTAGTTTCATAACTTTATATTTACTACATTGAAGTTAAATCCTGTGCTTACTAGAGCACTGCTTTTGTTTGTTTGACTTGTGTTTATTTCCTATTTTACTTCTTAAACTGTTATAATGGCTATTGTTGTTCATTTAAATATTGTTGTTCAATAAATAATATTTTATATAAATAACATGCCATATTTTAATATATTAATATGCCACGAGATGGCGGCAAAGACTGTCTTTATGAGTGAGTTAGTTATTCGCATAGAATTTTATATTGAAATGGACTGAAACAAGGATGTTGTTTTTACTTTAAACATCTTACGAGACACAACTGACAAATGCATCGACTAGCGCTTTCATGGGAATGTCTTAAATGTTAAAAGGACAAAGACAAAGATCGCTTTCCTCAGTGGACATTCAAACTGATTTGGTGATTATGAATATATGATATATATATCGGCTAGATGCAGGTAATACACTCGCTCAAGCGATCTCCCTCTCTCTCTCATAATACTCTACAAATTACAGTGAGATTCAATGAAGCACCTCAACGTTCCTTTGTTACTAGTTCTGAAGTGACGTTTTAGAATTAGTAACGGAGGCTTGGAACGGTTAAACTGTCAACTTGAGATTTGATTCCGGGGCGGAAGAAAATAGTTCCTCACCAAAGAAGGTTTTTGTTATTGTTCTCATTTATTTACACACTTGCATTAAACTGTTGTATAAATGCAATATCACACTCGTAGCCATGCAATATGGCTGTATATCAGCATGCTGTGATTGTCTACGCTGATATTCCTCATTTACTATAAAGGCCCATTCACACCAAGGACGATAACTATAACGATGAAGATATAGCTCTAAAAAGCCATTTGAAAATATAAAATAACGGATTCCACACCACAGCTATAACAGTAACGGCACAGAGAAACGATATCTTTAAAATCACTTTCAGAATGATTTTTTTTTCCAGCTAAAGAGTTATAGAAACATTGACAACCAATCAGAATCCATCCTGCTTTAAGAAATCAACCATTTAAAGCAGTAGGTGATAAAAGCTAGCTCAGGTTAGCTCAAACAGTAACGCATACTGTTTGTAACACCAAGTGCTTGGGTTCGATCCATAGGGAATGAACTGTTAAAATGTATGTTCTGAATATGGAGTCAAGATAGGGCCATATATATCTGCAAAATAAAAAAAATTTTCGCAAAAAAAAAAAAATAATTGCAAAAAAAATTATATGTTTTGCAAATAAAAATAGAGTATTGAGAAAAAAAAATGCTTTTTTGCAAGTAAAAAAAAATAATTGCAAAAGAAAAGTTAACCACTGAGAGAAAAAATAAAGTTTAGCAAAGTAAAACTTCAGCAGCATTGACTTTGCAACATATATTTCCCTTTGCGCCGCTCCTTTAAATCCGCGTTTCAGTCATCCGTGCCTTTGCGGCGCACGCTTTCCTTTGCGTTTCCTTTTTCTTTGCGCCTCGCTTTGTGGCCCTGTTTTGACGTGGGGTGTGGTCAAGAGGTTGGGGTGTGTACAAGGGACGAAGGCGCGTCCCTCTCGCTTACGTCATCAGCGCGAGCCCCAGACCGAGTGGATCGATCATAGGGTCCCCAAACAGATATATTATTTGGAATAATAGGTGCATTCAATATAAAAACAGATCTCTCTTCTATAACAGTTGGTACGAAAACAATATTGTGTTAGTTAGACAACTTTTAAACTCAAATGGTAATTTATTATCATATAGTGAATTCTTGGATAAATTTGGGTTTCCAGTTACACCAAAGGAGTTTGCTGTTGTATTTGACGCCATACCTCAACAAGTCATACATTTTGTAAGAGCTTGTAGAAGTGACACAATATTCATTAAAGGCAGCATGTTTATAGGAGACATTGATATTTTCAAACACAGCTGTACAAATAAACATATTAGGAATATTATAATAGATGAAACAGCTTCTCATAAAAGCATATTGTGGACGAATGTATTTAGAAATATAAATTGGAAAAAAGCTTGGTGTATTTGTGAACCATACTGTTTAAATAATAAAGTGAAGGAGGTTACATTTAAAATTTGACATGGTATATATCCAGCTAAAAGTGTGCTAGAGAGGTTTCATTTAGAGATCGATTATTCATGTGATTTTTGTTCTATGGAAAAAGAATCTATTGTCCATTTGTTTTGTGATTGTATTTACACAAAGATTGTTTGGGTGGATGTGGAAAATTTCATTAAGAGGAAAACAAATATTATATTTAAATTAAATAATTTTGATATATGTCTGTATTATTCCAATGACAATAATAATTTTACTTTTATTGTACAACTGTTTATTATTTTGGGAAAATTTCACATACACAAGAAAAAATGGTCAGGATCCAAACCAAATTTTATTCATTTTCTTCAGGAAACGAAGGACTACTGCACAAGCTTGGAGAACATTATTAATAAAAAAGCAAGGAAGACTTGTCATATTTTTAATGAATGTTCAGTTTTTGTTTAATGACTCAATGGTCTGTACACTCTGGCATGTTTTTTTTTGTTTGGTTTTATATGTATTTTTATTTTTTTGTATATGTAATATGTAAATTTCTGCATATTGTACACTTGTCTGGTTAATAAAAAAAAAGAAATAAAAAAAAAAAGAACAAGGCAGAGGAAAACCCCGGATGATGGACTTTCACAAGGACACGTTCAAATTAAACTGTGAAGTCAGAATAAAAAATAAAAAAAATGGCGGAGCAGAGACATGCGGGTGATGGATCACAGGTATGTATTATTGATAGCTTTCTTCAAGTTCGCCATGTCTCTGCTCCGCCATTTCGATCATCCCCTATGATCGATCCACTCGGTCTGGGGCTCGCGCTGATGACGTAAGCGAGAGGGACGCGCCTTCGTCCCTTGTACACACCCCAACCTCTTGACCACACCCCCACGTCAAAACAGGGCCACAAAGCGAGGCGCAAAGAAAAAGGAAACGCAAAGGAAAGCGTGCGCCGCAAAGGCACGGATGACTGAAACGCGGATTTAAAGGAGCGGCGCAAAGGGAAATATATGTTGCAAAGTCAATGCTGCTGAAGTTTTACTTTGCTAAACTTTATTTTTTCTCTCAGTGGTTAACTTTTCTTTTGCAATTATTTTTTTTTACTTGCAAAAAAGCATTTTTTTTTCTCAATACTCTATTTTTATTTGCAAAACATATAATTTTTTTTGCAATTATTTTTTTTTTTTTGCGAAACATTTTTTTATTTTGCAGATATATATGGCCCTATCTTGACTCCATATCTGAATGCATTGTGGACAAAAGTGTCTGCCAGTTCATGAAATAAAAGAGATTAGAGTGACATTTTCCTATGAGAATGTGTATGAACGTCAGAATAAACTGGAATAGATAATGCAAGCTTGAGCTTGAAGTATGCATGAAGTGACCCTCACAAAAAACCTGAAGCGTCCTGTTCAAAGTAAATATTCTTCTGTGATGCACATGACATTCTTCAGCTGTTTACATGATCTGTCTGAATGGATCTGTTGTGTTTGGATATATGAAAGTCACATAAGTCACGATATTTCCTTTTCATTGTGAGCTTTTGCAAACATAAATTGAGATAACATCGCTGACATTTAACCATATTGAGATAATATCGCTCACATTTAATCTTGTTTGCTGAGATTCTTTCACAAGCTTGCAGCTAGAACTTTTGATATTCACTCTGTTTGCGAGAAATGTGTCCAAATTCCCAGCTGGCACTTGTTTGAATACAAAACTAAGTTTTGGTTAATCTAATGATGACAGATTGTCTCATAAATTCTCCCAATTAAAACATTTTTGTCTTCCAATTAAAAATACACAGCTGGATTATGACAGGTACAGGGCTTCTTGGAATTCCTGTCTGGCAGTCTGACGGGTTCTGCTCTGTGTGGAGTAATGAGGAGAGAGTCGGAGTGATTGTTTCACCAGGAAGAGCTCCAGAAATAAGGGACTGGCATATTGCAGCCAGTGTGTTTGGATAAACTCTGAAACAATTATGACCCGTTTCTTGGCCTCTGTGCATGTGGGAGGTTTGGCCTGATTGAAATGATTTAAAAATCATAAGAAAAATGGCTTATGTCATAGTAGAGTAGAAAAAGAAACGAAGAATGGAAACTTTGAGTCTTTTACTGAAACTCAGGTGGAGAGAATTCCAGTTTCAACAAGGTCATAGTGGGTATCTATCTATCTATCTATCTATCTATCTATCTATCTATCTATCTATCTATCTATCTATCTATCTATCTATCTATCTATCTATCTATCTATCTATCTATCTATCTATCTATCTATCTATCTATCTATCTATCTATCATCTATCAGTCTGTTTTTCTGTCTGTCTGTCTATCAGTCTGTCTGTCTGTCTATGTACATATTTATCAGTCTGTCTGTCTGTCTATCTATCAGTCTGTCTATCAGTCTGTCTGTCTGTCTACCAGTCTGTTCTTCTGTCTGTCTGTCTATGTACATATTTATCAGTCTGTCTGTCTATCAGTCTGTCTGTCTGTCTATCTATCAGTCTGTCTGTCTGTCTGTCTATCTATCTATCTATCAGTATATCTATCTATCTATCTATCTATCTATCTATCTATCTATCTATCTATCTATCTATCTATCTATCTATCTATCTATCTATCTATCTATCTATCTATCTATCTATCTATCTATCTATCTATCTATCTATCTATCTATCTATCTGATTTTTATACATATGTAAAAATATAAAAATGGCCATAAATATTTTGCTTTAAATATTAAAAAACATTTACCCAATATGTTCCTTTGCATGATTCTAAATATATTTTCTCTTACCCGTGCACTACATTTTATTACATATTTCAGCATTTGAAGATTTAAAGTTGAATATATATTTTAGCCGGTCTGTTTACAACAATTATTTTTCATATATTTTAAATATATTTCGCAATATTTTTGCATGTGGGTAAGCATATATTTTTTTTTTATCTAAAATGGTCAATGTCAAAAAATACATCTCTAATTTAGTCGTGAATATAACTTCATATTTGTGTGTCAGTTAACTCATGTAGGAAATTAAAATTACATTAGAGTTTAGTTGAAGTTAAAAATGAAAATATAGCACACATTGAGCTGCAGCTCACATGCGATGCAAAATTTCCCAAAGGGCCAAAAAGAATTTCTTTTATATATCTGAGGAGAAAAAGTCACAGCTGACACAGAAAGAAAGTGAATTTTCCCAGTACTAGGTGGGGTCTCATCTGCCACCCCAGTGTCTGTGTGGCCTTGACTTTCATTATTCCACATCTGATGTCCAGGAAAGTGTGCCACATGCTACCTCGGGCACACCACCAGGGCCTTCCATCCATCAACACGACACTGAAGCCTGTTGGCACATGCACAGTCACACGGAGGGCCAACACTAACAACTGTGTTGGATTACGATGACACATTTGTCTCCGAGGAGAGAGCCGCTTTGGGCCGCAGACATCACTTTGAACCAATTAGCAGATTACGGCTGCTTCTCTGTGCTAGTGGGTGGCCGACTGTTACCAACTTCTCATTCTCTTCAGCTTTGGTGTTCAAAAAAGAGCTTTGGTCAGCATTATATTTCAACTCGGATTTGAGGTTCAATGACCATCAAGGGACTTTTTTACGAATCTGAACTAATAGATAGCCGCAGCAAAGAACAATGCTTACCTAGGTCCCAAAAGCCCACCCAATGCTTAAGACACAAGTCATTATTCAGAATTCAAAACACATGTGAAACATAATACGAATGCCTGGACAGCATAATTTGGTTGACCATGAGCTGAAAGGCTAGTATTTCATAATTATTACAGGTTGTGCCTTTAGACGGTCCAAAAAAAAAAAAAAAAAAATCGAGAAAATGATTTATTATGGGCTGCAACATCAGACGCTAGGTCCGTTAATGGTCTGTAAAAAAAATAAACCACTCAGAATGATTTTCACTAGCCCTAGATCACTATGACCAATTGTTTTTTATGACAACATTTGATCTGTTTAAAATAAAAAAATACAAGCATAAAAAATGGCTTTTTATGTGCTGCATTCTCAAGGTGTTTTAAGGAGTGCATGTGGAAAGTCTCTGCGATTTCAACATTTCCAATGAAAGCGATCAAATCGTTCAGCTGATGAAAGAAATAAAGTGTAATGTTTGTAGAGCTGCCACATGCAAGAGACCAAGAGATAGGTATTTCTTCCAGTTTTCCCTTTTATCACATTCATATCGTTTTTACCCACAAAAAACACAATTTCACACACTCCCAAGAAATTCCTCGTCCCAGGCCCCCTTAACAATGACCCTTGTTGTGAACTAGGCTAAAATATATGACTGAATAAAATAATTTGAACCTTTATTTATGTGAAATGAACATTCTCCACACATTCAATAGCATGATGATTACTATATGAAGCTTGATTGACAGCTCTATAATTAACAAAGATGTATTTTTCCCCCATTTTTCTTTGCTCCAAGAGGACACTGTCATATTAAAGTCGGAGATGAACAACATCAAGTCATATAAGTCGAGCATTATATGGGCCGTTCCAGCTTTGCTTGTGGTTTGTCATGTTAACAGCCTCAGACATTTTATATTCTTTCGTCTATTTGTAACCTGTCTGCCAGAAACACAAGGCCCAGTGTTCATGTTTTACTGACATGTTAGACTTGGCTGTTAAGCTAATCGTGAAACGGCCATTGAGGGGAAAAAGCATGCGAGTTACTTATTTTCAACATAAAGAGTCTTAAGTGCATTAGCTAATAAATGTCATCACAGATAGAGTCACAGAAATACAAACCACATAAAACTACGGAGACTGAGGCACAATTTGCAAGATTTTTATATTAAAGTATCCAAAAACCACTTGCACAGTGTTATATATTTTGTTCAGCTGTGTACGTATATTATCCTAAATGTTTCCAAGAATTTGTTAATTCAAAGAAATTCCCAATGTCACTACCTGTCAATGACGTAATATTTGCGTTATCCCTGGTTTCCGCTTGTACTGCATAGTAACCATGGCAACGGACACGGACAGCTGCGTAACGTCTAGCAGCACGCTGTTGTTGTTTCATTCAAACATTATGGACCATGGTAAGCAAACTTTGGGACAAAAGGAGGAATAAAATGAGGATCAAGCTAACACAAAATCTCACATAAACCTATTTCAGTGTCAAGCAAAGTCCCTTCAAGGCAGCCATCTTTGAAGTGCTTCTTAAAGTACGTTCACATGACAACAGTGTACGAAACGTTTTTACGTACAGACAACAATGTCGTCAAAACGATCCCGCTCACACCGATCCATGAAAACGGATAAATATTTCATACCAGGCCAGTAGTTGGCGATGTGACTTTGTAAAAAAAAAAAAAAAACACTACTTTAGACTGAACATGTAACGTTAATACACATTCGCGTGATGTCACTGTTTTCACAAATTTGTGTTTTTGTAGTTTTTCGTTTTCAAAATGGCCAACAGGCATATAAAGTTCAGTTTTTGATTGAAAACAGTGTTGTGTAAATGAGCCCTTAGGCAGCAATTTTAGTCATGCAAGTACAGCTCCTATCTCTTTCATATTTGAAATCTCAAATGACCTCTGACAAGAACGGTCTCATAAATTATATTTCTAAATGCTCAGATTATGACAAAAAAAGCCCCCCCCCCCCTTAGTTACTGTTGCTATGTCCGACAATCCATGCGCTCTCACGTCACACATCATGTTCTCACGCAGTGAAAAACACATCGTGGAGCAAAGAGGACACTGACAACGCGTCGACAGACAAGACAGAGCAGGTTACTTTTGATATGAAACAGTTTCATATTTAATATATCGAAATATTTTAAAGAAGTTCAAACAATAAATAGCGTATAGTGTCTCTTTAAATTGTCGTGACAGATCGCTGTAGCTCCTCGTGAACCGATCATCTCTTCATACTAGTTCATTTATAGCATCAAATAAACATGAATGAACATCAGAAGGAATGTTGTTTCAAGCGCAGAAAGACGTGAGTACACACAATTCTTCAAGTTTAAGTTCACTAATGTTAATCTACTAACTCCTGACTGATTTGTTGGACAAAATGGCGGATTCTGGGTTATGATTGGTCAGGTCGCCTGTCAATCAAATTGTTTGCGAAGGGTCAATTGGCGATTGGCTGTTTTATTTAGAAGGCGGGACTTATTCCACCATATTGCACGTCGTTCTTTCTTTCATTCATGGTAATGCGGGTGCATCTCTTTCTATATATAAAATCTTATGTATCAAGTCTTTGCTACCTAATTAATCAGAGGTGTAGTCCTAAATTATTTGTGCTCTGGACAGGAATGATATAATACTGCTTGTTGAGCAGAGGTGTGCTATTGTTTTTTTTTTCAAATATATACTTTTTTGACTTTTGACAATGATCCAGAACACCTAGCAGCCAAACAGTTGACACAAGTCACCACAGAAACACCCAAACATATATATATATATATATATATATATATATTTAATTTTTTTTCCCCTAGAGGTATATGTCTTTGCTGGTTAATATCAATTTTATCAATTTAATTGTGTTTTCTCTAATTTCTCACCTCAGGCTGCATTAGAAAAAAAAATCATATCATTCACATCAGAAGCTGTTCGGTTCAAAGCTGAAAATATGAGAGCAGCCAAACGCTTGTAATACAAAATACATTCTTTAATCTGTGTAAATCACTGTAAATACAAAATGAGACATAACAGCACTGTTACACAACAGGAACAAAGTTAAGGACTAACCCAGGAAATCAGACATTAAACATATACACAACATGAGCTCTGTGAAGAAATATGTTTTTAAAATAATTTAATAGAAATAGTTCTGCGTGGGGATGCTCGTATCTGCGGTGTAAAACAGAGCTTGAGAAAATGGATCTCGCACCATGCTATGACAAACAGTAAGTTGAAAGTAAAAAGTGTTTAATGTCTAGTTACACTACTTTATTTCCCCATCTGTTCCTTTTTACCAATATATACATGATATACAACTGCTTCTTAAATACATTTTGACAATTTTGCATTTTATTTACAATATAAGAGCTTATTACATTTCAATTATTATCTTTATTCTAGCTAAAAGGTGATGTGGAATTTTACAGAATTAAAGTACGGACTATGATTCGTAATGTCATGATTCTACAAGCATCTGCACATTCACTGAACAGCACTCGAACTGTAAACATCTTCCCTTTATAATCAGAACCAATGATAAAAATTCTATCTATTGAGTAAATCTGAACTAGTGATCATATTTCTCAGGCTAATGCATTACTAGTGTGTGGCTACCTTGAAAACATACTATTGTTCTTCCGTTTGGGTGTTTTGTACACACAGGACCATTTTTTGTACAAGCAAACTCAAAGTGCACTTTCAGAAGGGCAGATGTCTGAAATTTAGAAAGAGTCAACTAAATATGCTCCCCAAACTGTAGCAAACAAGAATCAAAGACTGTGATAATGTAACCGAGTTAATATATTAGTGATTATGCTGTGGAAAAACTAGCGTATGTGCATGAAATATTTAGTGACTAGAAAAACAGACGAACCGAATCAGAGCATTGAAAATGATACTAAACTGACAGCGCAGGCGTACCGAAATAACGCCAGCGCCCGCATCAAACGCATCAGTGATAAATATGGCTTGTAGATCAATAAACCTCCAGCAAATAATCCTTCCTCGACGGCTACGGCTGAGCGTCCGCCATATCGGCTCGTTCCCATCGCAGACCCACCCTGTTCTGGCACACATTCATCTGTATCTCACCCTTTCTCCCTTTATCACAGCTGAGTAAGTCCTGGAGAAAGGAGTCCTCGCCCACTCCTCTCCCAGAGGGACGCGGGGGCCCCAAGGTGCTGCTTGTTTTGCAGGGGCCTCCCGTCTCAGATCCTCTGGCACACGTGCAGCCTGGACCTGGAGAAGGAGGTGGCGTCTTTCCACACCTTGCAGGCGAGTCCTTTGGCGCAGTCACAGCGCTGGAAGATCTCCAGGCTGTGGGAGCCTTTCTTGCGCTGCTTGGTGCAAACTTCGGCCTGCCGCAGCACGGGCTTGCAGATTTTCGTCCAGAAGTGGCGAGCGCAGCAGTAGCCCTCGGAGCAGTCGGACGAGCGCAGGCATGGGTCGCCCTCGTGACCTGCAGGTGAAGTAAGAAGTCAATGCCATTTCTGTGGCTCAAAAGGAAGAGCAGAAAATATGATAGAAATGAAAAATATGAAAAAATTATTTAGAATGCGGACAACGGCAACAGAGTAGTATGTGTGAGTACATAGTATTCGAGAAACAGAGCCGAAAAGTATCCAGATGTCCTACTAGCTGAAGTGCGTAATCGATGGGCAGTTTAATATCCCACAAGGCCACGGGAGAGGATTTATGAATGATAGTGAAGCGACGCAACTGACGCTTTTAGGTCACATGACAGTAGCGACATTGCCGATCTAGTGCGTCCGAATTTAATTCATTCTACCCATTTTCATACTATATAGAACATACTTTTTTAACAGTCGTGAAGTAAGTACCCAGACAGTATGTGACTCTCCCTAGGGAATGCATGTAATGTTAATGGCTTTGGATAAAAGTGTCGGCCAAATGCATAAATGTATTACAATAAAATGACTTTGATGGAATCTATAGAACTTTAGGCTAGTTACTTCGTGAACCAATGTTTCCTGGTTAAATGTTCCTTTTATACTTTGGGAAGAAAATTATTTTTTGCTATTATTTAATATTTTTTTTAAATGACTGTTTATGTCAAAAATATTTTGCATTTTAAAAATTAAATTTCAATTTTACATTTACCAATCAAATATGATATAATATATATTTTTGGGTGCATAGATCCATGGAAATATCAATGCTTTCAAATGAAAAAACAAAAAGATATGCACTCACTCGTGTCTTCTTAATAAATGAATGACTTTTTATGCGACAATTTTCGGGCAAACTATTCCTTTAATACAGGGTTTGATTAAACTGATTAAAAGCTAATAATTATTTAAATCATAAAAATGTAAACTGAAAATAAATAACTTAAAGATGTTTACCTGTATGTCATGTGACCATTACCTGATATTAGAGAACCAGGAATATTATGGAAATATTAACTAAAATAACTCGACTTCAAGTAAATATTTTACAGTAGGTCAAAGGGGTTCAACTGACAAAAAAAGAAAAGAAAGTATATCGCATTTCTATCAAACAATTTTATTAAAACATCATTTTTCTGCAAACAATGTTTTTAGGAGTTCCTCCAAGAGCAACTGTATATGCAACATAGGAGAAAAAAACAGGAAATATATATTCAAAATAACTAGCCTGTCTGAGGTTATAGATTATATCCAACATTAGAGTCGACATGAAATAGATAAAAAAAAATAAAAAAAAATTCACCTCGCAATGTTTAATTAAAATGTCCACATAAACCCTGGCTCTTTGTTACAATCTTGGATTCAGATCTGCCTCCATCCAATCAACAACCATTTAATATTTTTTCTTTTCGATAACAATACAGTACACAAAATATGTTGCCAATTCCGTTACATCAAGACGACAAGTATTATCCTCATTCACCGGCAACTCGCACTGCACCTTTCTATCGCTCATGCAAATATTCTCCACAACGTTCAAGCGAAATGAGAAAATAAAGTGCAACCAAATACGTCACTGTTACTGATATAGATCTACTTACAAACAAATGCTGTTGCACCAAGTATACAACCTTTGGAAAATTGCTTTGCATTCCCAATATTAGAAACAGAGCTGGTTAAAGTATTTTAGTCTCACCTTTTCTTCCCTATTGTTACGTAAAGCAGTGTGAAAAGGCTTGTCAAAAAAGAAAAAAAAATATAGGTGCTTCAAGCGGCTCAGTCTGGTTTAATTTATGTTTGAGCGTGATTGTGCTGCCATGTTAGTGAAGCGAGAACACAGAGATTGTGAAACAGCATTGTGACTATTCCTACACAGGCGTCCCGCTGTGGTTAAATCTTCAAGATATACGAGCTGCGTGTAGTTGTGGGCGACCGTCCCCCTAAACACATGCATGTAACCACAGCCAGTGAATCAACTCATTGCAGATATTGTTCAAAAGTGAGTACGAATATGAAACACTCATTCTCAGATGGCCACAGACCGCTAAAAGTCCCATCACTGCACACAAAACTAGACAGGAAAGCACATGTTCGAATAACATTGCTTGAAATTATTTGTAACTTCCTAAACTCAGTGAGCACCTTTGAGGAAAAATGAACCACTGGATAGTTTAATCAATCTATCGAAACACATTTGGGTAATACTTTTCAGGTTCCATTTGTTAACATTAGTTAACATGAACTAACAACGAAAAATACACTGCCTGACCAAAAAAAAAAAAAAAAAAAAAAAAAATAGGCAAATGCTTAAGAGTCTCTATGATTGTAGCAGTGATTATTATGTATCTATACAAGATCTTGACCAAAAATTGACGCACCTCTTGATGGAAATAAATGTTGGGATGTTATTTCCATCAAGCGGTGCATCATTTTCAAGATCTTGTATTGACAATGCAAGAGTCAAGCACTCTGTAAAGTCTCCTCCAGCACATCCCAGAGACTTTCAATGAATTTAAGGTCAGAGGTGCCAATTCATGAGTGAAAATGATTCTTAATTCTTCCTCCCAACCATTCTTTCACAATTTTATGAATCTTGGCTTTGTCATCCTGAAAAATAGCCATGAAAATGTCTTCCTACATGGTTGTTTATGAAATGAAAAGCTACAAACTCCATCAATTAGGATTGAAAGAACTGTTCCCAAACATATAACATGCTAGAAATATAATAATCACTGGAATAATGATCCAATCATAGACTATTAAGCATTTGCCTATTTATTTCCAAACAGTGTCTTTTTTCTTGGTGGGGCAGTGTCCTTCTAAAGCATTAATTGATCTATTCATAGATTTTACTTAATGTTAATTTCAACATTTCTAATGGACTCTTTTCACATTTCCAAGGTTGTCAGATATGGAAGTTGTCATATTTGGGGAAATTGCTATACAATTCCATATACTTTTAAACTTCGAATATAATTATTGAGTTCCCATTTGTCCCAATAGCAAAAGATAAAAAAATTCTGACTTTCCAAATTAGGAAAAGAATATCCAGAGATTGATTAAGTCAAATTTGCCATCCCTCTCTTAGCCGTGGTATCAGAAACACTCAGTATTTCTGTAATTTCTGTCTACTTTTCTGTAATTTAATGCCAAGGTAATAAAACACAAACTATAGTATTTTAAATGCAAATACATTATTTGAAAATTGAAAATATAAAAAATTGCAAGATTTAAAATGTTAATAACTGTGATAACACATCATTAAAGTCTGTGAAAATGCTCCTTACATTGCAAAAATTGTATCTGTTAACATTATAATGAACTGAACTGACGTGAACAAACAATGAACAGGTGTATTTTTATTCTTCAGTTGATAATGTTGACCAATGGGACTTTATTGTAAAGTGTTGTCCATCCACATTTCTCAACGACATTTTGTGGACTGACATATTCCAGTTCATTATTGGTGGACGATTCTTAGATCACGTCTACGACCAAAAGTCTACGCTCTCTAACCCTGCGGATAAGATCGAGGTTCTCCATTTGTGATACTGTCGATTCCTCACCTTTGAGAGAAATCTTGGCCTGAGGTTTGCTATTCCTCCTCCAGCCTTTGTCTTTGATAGAGAGCGTGTTGTGCTCCTCCATAGGTGATTTGTGTGATGACAGGCCGCTCTCTGAGATGGGGATGCAGATATCTAAGGAATGACAGAAGAAATTCATTGTAAATTACCCCAAGCTAGTATAAAGACAGTGGGAAACGGTGACGATTTGGTATGAACACAGGAACGTACAGTTGCTGCAGCGGTTTCCAGGGCAGCACATGCTGTCTCTATGGCAGCGCTTCTTTCTCCGGCGGCAGGTCAGGCAGCGGGACGGGGCGTGTTGAGGGCTGTGGCAGTAAGTTCCCACCATGCACTCTTTGTCACTGCTGCATGGATACCCCTGAGAATGAGAAAGACAGATCAGGTCAACACTGGTATTTAACAAAACATTCCGAGTTATATCAGAGTGAGCCATTACTCATTCACAATTACGAGTGATTATTGTGTATGTAATCTGTCAAAATGATGTCTTACTAACAAGGTCACAAACTGTCTTGTAAATTCTCTTGTAAAGAGAATGCCATCAAATTGTCAGAAACAGAAAATATTAAAAATCCTTAGGTTTGATAATTCCAACTCTGTATCAACCATCACTCAACCCTGTTGCCAGCCAAAAAATATGTGAAAATTATATGTGAAAACAACAAAATTTAAAAAACAAACCCTGCAACCATGCTATATAGTAGGCGAAAAGCAGTATGTGAGTCGAGTAGCATGACCGAATTCGTAGTATTCATGAAAGAGTTGGAGAAAAGTACTCTGATGGCCGGATATTTCTGGCAAGATTCTTTATTGTGCAAGTCATGGACACTTTACTATCCCATGAGGCTGTGAAAGAGAACTTGTGAATGGCGGTGAAGCGACGCAACTGACGCCGTAGGTCACATGACAGTGACAACATGGCAGATGGAGAAAGCTCAAACTTCTTTCATACTTCACACACGTTCATATTATATAGAACATTCTTTTTAATGGTCGCCAAGTTAGTTTCAAACTACATTTAGTACCTACTATACAGGGCTTACAAGAATCATTATAGCATAAGTCTATAGGACCACATCCTGTGCAAAAATGTAAGATGTATTGGGTGTGGTCTAAGGCTGAAAAAACCCTATATTAGGGCATATTCAATTATACCCTTCACTTCCAGTCTTAAAGCAAAACAAACTTCCTCAGAAAATCAATGAAAAATATCAGGGGTCAAATTCAAAAAAGTCAAAAAAATCAGTGAATCATGCAGAAGTCTTAAGAAGCGGCAAATCAACAAGCTGTAAGAAAAACAATGGTCAAATATCCATTCAAAAGCGTCAATCCTTAAAATAGGCCAAAAGTGAGAAAAATAAGCATCAAAAAAACCAATAACGCAAAATAAGGAATAGAGTTTCAAGAAAGCTGGAAAAAGATGCCTGCAAAAACCAGTTTGGCCCCATTTCACCACCTGCAAACGGACTGGACAGGCTCAAGCGCCAAGGCCAGTGCACAAAGGTGCAATAAGCTGCAACATCAACAAAGAGCCCAAGAGCACCACCTGAAGAAATCACACAACAAATGGACAACACTGAACAAGGGCAAGAAATATAAGAAAGGCTGAAATTTCTAAGGTGAAACCCTAAGACGACTGCAAGATGGATCTAGAGGATGATTTGAAATGCAGATGGCCAGAGGTGAGCTCAGGTGGATGGCTGAGAGAGCTGAGGATGGATCCAGAGCTCACCAGAGCGACCAGAGAGTGGAGGCCTGTTGGTACAGAGCAGAGAGGAGTGGGCTGGTGCCTTTTTCCGGGTTGTGGTTGGATCAGAGCCCAAAGCTCAACAGAGGTGCCTATGAGTCAAGCTTCTGCAAGACACCTTAAGCAGTGGTACAGGAACAGGAAGAAGTCTACATCCTTCAAGAAACAAAAAACAATTTTCAAAAAAAAAAAATCACCACCGTGCGCATGCAACAAAATCACGCGATGGCAGCCAAGGTATAAAAGAAAGAAAAATAAAATGTAAAAAGTATAAAAAAATCGAATCTTGAACTAGTGCACTCCCCTGAGGGTCCATCATCATTCTGTGAGGTTTTCATCAAACCAAAAAAATACACAACACTGAAGGATGACTTGTTTACAAGGAGGTGAACAGTGTGCCCTGTCGCTGCTGTGTTTTGGCTGTGAAACAGATCAAAACACTGGTGAACAGTGAACACATGGCAGGCTTTTGAGTGTCCTTGGGTGCTTTTAGAAGAAATGTGGCTATATTTTTGTTTTTTTTTTATTTTTTTTTTTTGTTTTGATTTTTGGAAATGTGAATGTGTAGTTGTTTATATGTTAATGTTATTCACTGGTAAAAATAAAATTAAAAAAAAATAAATTGTTTTTTTTTTGTTAAGTAGCCTAATAATATGCACACAGTAATAGTCACCTGCACACCACACACACACACCCCCCCTAAAAAAAAAAAAAAAAAAAAAACTAAAAACTAAAAACTTCAAAAAATATTCAGCTTTGATTTATTTTTTTTTTGTGTTCATTTGGAACAGTTTTTTGTTCAATAATAAATAATAAATCCTCAAAAAATACAACTTGCCTAATAATTCTGCACTCCCCTGTACAGTACAGAATGTTCTACGTTTCCCAAGATAAAATCTGTTAAGATATTCTCTGTTGGGAATGAGATAAAAAATAGTAAATATTATTTACAGTATAAGATGCTGGGAACATTTTCAGACTTCTGAAGCTAAATTTATCACCGCCCCAAATGAGCATCATGTCACTTATTAGACGGCCTTGTAAAAAGTAAATAAATATAATCCTGAAGTCTTCTGAACTCATTTTCACTACAATCTACAAATTATATGCAAGAAATGTATAAAAACAATGTATAAAAAGTCTGGGTGGGATGTGAGATATATGAAAGTAGAACAGGTTGATAGAGTTGCCATTGACAACGGCGAATGTTAGGAAACATCAGTCCAATGGATTTCATGATTGACCAATCAGAATCAAGTATTCAAGAGTACCAGAAAAGTATTCCAGATATTTTGTAGATTACACAAAGAAACTTTGTGCCTATGTAACCCCTCCACCCAGGTCCTACTCAACCCGCTCCAGCATGGGAGTCGGACGCTCCAACAAGGAGGCTAAAGGCTGCAACCTCTAGCGTCTGTTGCTAGAGCATCTATTGAGGTCAGAGGAGTGAGGTTTACTCGCACAGTAACTACTAGCTGGCCTCCGTTACACTCACCCCCCTAAACTTCACTCCCATCCGGGTCACGGCACCAATGTAACCCCTCTACCCGGGTCCTACTCAACCTGCTCCGAGCAGGCATCGAACCCGGGTCTTCCGGCATGGGAGTCGGACGCTCCAACAAGGAGGCTAAAGGCTGCAACCTCTAGCGTCTGTTGCTAGAGCATCTATTGAGGTCAGAGGAGTGAGGTTTACTCGCACAACAACTACTAGCTGGCCTCCGTTACACTCACCCCCCTAAACCTCACTCCCATCCGGGTCACGGCACCAATGTAACCCCTCTACCCGGGTCCTACTCAACCTGCTCCGAGCAGGCTCCGAACCCGGGTCTTCCGACATGGGAGTTGGATGCTCCAACAAGGAGGCTAAAGGCTGCAAGCTCTAGCGTCTGTTGCTAGAGCGTCTCTTGAGGTCAGAGGAGTGAGGTTTACTCACACAGCAATTACTAGCTGGCCTCCGTTACACCTACAGCAGTGATCCCTCAACATCAGCAGGTGGAATGAATTTCCATAAAAAGTTTTTGGATTCATTTGTCTGAAAACAGACACATTAGGGCTTTTCACACTTGAAATAGTTAACCCTGGGTCATTCTAAACCCCGGGTAAACTGATTCTCGGGTTATCTTGCTTCACGTTTCACACTGCCCATAATTTTAACTGGAGTTAACAATTAATCCTTGGTATTCATAAAATGACGCTTCACATAGTACATTCCTAAATCCCGGGTTAATGCGCTTATTTGCATATTTGACATTTGATTGGATAAACTCAGCATGTGACCCGTTTACATAGCTCTAGCATTACGAATCCTCGTATTGCCAACGGTACTATTGAGTTTATACTGAGTGGACATTTTGGACTATAAAAAGTAAGAATGAAACAATCTCTTCTTCGCATTGTCAGTCAGCATTTGACATTTTTCCTCTCAAACGTTGAATTTACTGTTTATATACAAGGAGGGGTGTTTCCATGTCTACGAGGCATGTGATTGGTTGTCTGTTGCTAAGCGTATAGATGTGACATTCTGACATCACATCGTTTCACAGTCTACAAGTTTGGCACCACAATGTGGAGTCAAAACCGCAGAGTTTCATAACCCCGGATAAAAATCTGTGCTAACCCCGCTTCTAAATTACAAGTGTGAAACGTTCCTTTACCAGCAGTTATAACGGTGTTTAGAACGACGATAACCGGAGTTCATAATGCAGTGAGAAAAGCCCTTTTAGGATCATCCAAATTTTGTATGCGGAATCTATAATGAAAGCTAGGGAGGATACAATAAAACAAACAACCCGAATGGAGCACATAAACCATCATTTTTATGTGGTTAATCTGTAAAGTTGTAATGCTATTTTAATCATTTCATTAATAGTACATAACAGTAGATAGACAAGTTGTCTAATATGTGTTTTATATTAGTGTACCTTTGAGTTATAATCAAGTTAAGCCAGGCTAAACTGGTTTAAAGTGGTCTAGCTGGTGCCCCAAAGCCCTCCAAAATTAGTAAACCAGTCCCAGCTCTTTAATATAAGGTTAAACGACCTTAATATGAGACAAAACGGACGAAACTGAGACTTTGACCATGTATTATACAAATCCCAAACTCCAGAAAAGAATCCAGCCAGTGAAGATTTGCTGAGGGAAATGCTTTACATCACCCGTAACAATCTTCAGTTTAGCGGCAAATGCAGAACATGTGGTCTGACAAGGGGGGGAACAATATCTAATAACAAAAGAAATGTTATTTTGTAGATTGACAGACCTTGGGGCAACCTTCTTTTCTTATGCAAGTAACAGAATTGGTAACATTGGAAACACATGATGAATCCCAGCCAAACCACCAACGATACATTCACCAGAGGAATGAGGAACGAATGAAGCCCGTAAATACTAAAAATTCACTGACCTCAAAATTCAGTCTTCATTCGCTGCATCATTAGAATGTTATTGAGTACATTAAATCAGCGGGTGAATTTGGTTCTTAGCGGTAAAACATTCTCAGTTTTCCGGCTGAATCATGTCAACTTGATACAAAGTAGATGAGACAAATTTTGACTCCGAAGCTGGAAGAGTCACCCGCATCTCAAACCCTTCTCTCCATAGCATCGCATAAACCACCAGAGCCAACGCAGACACATAATCGTGTCTGCACGTAATCTGGCAACGTCATCACATCAGGATTTTAATGACCCGGCCAACGCTTGGATACGACTCGTTGATCCTCATCCCTCATTGATTCCTCAGTCTGTTTTTATTCCTCCCATACATTCATGTGTGAGATAAGTGTCAAGATGATAAGCTCAGAGACAGACAGCGATGAGGGATGCCCACTGGCCCCTGTGTCACCGCTCGCATGCCAGCAAAAAAAGGCGGACTTTGAAGACTAAACGTTTGAAAATCATCTCCCTATCTGTATTCTCCCTCATGCTTTCAAAAAAGCATTTAAGGATTTATATCAGGTAATACCCAAACTATGTCACGTCTTATCTTGTACTTTACCAGGCAGATTTGTAAACTGGATGGAAATTGAAAATTATTGCAGTCTAGTTAAAAAAAGAAAACCTTTGAGCCCGCTTACAAAAGAGTCACCTCGTCTAATTTCAGTCACTATAGGATTGCAAGACTTCCTTTGAACCCGCAACTAAGTTCATATACACAACAGATATGAGCTTGTGAATAAGGTTTCCACACATAAAGCCCATGTCTCACACATATGTTCCTCTTGGGCCCCGGGGCCCAGCTTAACTTGACCTTGCGAAAGCAAAGCTGACATCTGACACCATGAATGGTGTTAGTGAATTGAGAGGGTTTTCAAGAGTAAAATAAACTATGTCACTGAACAAACAAACCTTATCCACCCTCAAAGGGCATGGCCCTATGTGTATCAGATTGCACAGGAAAGCTGCGCACTCTCCCACTGTTTGAAGCGCATATGTAGCAAGACTAATCTGTAGCAAAACCCGTAAAGGCACTATTGACATGGAGCCTATGGGAATATGAGTTAATAAATAGTCTAGAACAACAAAAAAAGATTCGAAAATAATGCACACCCGAGGCGGTCACGACGCGAAGCAATATTTTCTAATGATTCAATGGTCCAGTGTCGATTATTGCGCTTATTCTACGGTTCCCACACCTCAAGACAGTGTTCAGACGTTGCATTTCAAGACATTTGTGCTTAAAACGCTCATGTGTAGGACTAATTTCCTACGCATCTCTCCCCAATAGTTCTAAAATGTAATTTTAGAGCATGTAAGAATGGATTGAGCCATTGGAAGCAGACTAATTCAGCTAATAATGCAGTTATTAGAGAGAGAGAGAGAGAGATTAATGACCTAGATGAGTCTAGAGCTGCACGATTAATCGTAAAAAGATCACGATCTCGATTCAAGCCCCCAAGCGATTTTATTTTATTAATGACGACGATTCGCCCGCGTCTTTTAAAACTTTGACAAAATCATACCGGAACTTTCAAATATGTGTTTGTGCTGCCTGAGAGAGCTTTGAACCACACATCAGTTTTTTCCGTCTTACAAATATTCAAATTATCACCAAAGTATAAATAGTGATGTTTATGACAGCGAAATATACAGCAAACTGCATTTTGAACCGAACTTGGCGCGTCAAATAACGGTGTGCCGGTCTTATTTCACTAGGTGGCGACAAGTGACTGTTAAAACCACTTTCATTGAATGATTCATTCAAAAGATTCGTTCAAACACACCGATTCATCCAGTAACGAAACAAGTATTTATTAGTCCAACAATTTATATTTTGTTAGAACCTCTAGTAACATGTTACATGTTATTTTGTTTGGTTGTATATTCCGAATCGTGGGAGAATGGTGATTTATGTTTAAAACCAAAAAATCGTGATTCTCATTTGATATAGAATCTCTGAACAGTGTTCGGCAGCGGCGAGCTGCTTTCCGTACAAAATAAAACGTAATTTTGTGACAAAAAAAGAATCGTGGAAATAATTTGTTGTTTTTATCCTATTGTTTACTATATTTATTTGCATATTGTTAATGTCATTGTGGTTTTTGGTTCTTTTGCTGTTGTAGGCTGTAAGGACCTGAAATCATTTGGTGAAGTGATATGGACAAGTAATGTTTGGAACTTCCCCTGAAAATAATAGCACACCTTAGAATGTTCATCAACCAATCAGATTCAAGCATGTGATTTTTTTTTTTGTCAGAATAAAACAGGCATGTTGTTTCACTTATGAATGACTAACAAAAGCTGTGTAATTTATTTATGTATTTTATTAATTTACTTAATTCATGTTTACCATTCCACATTCACGTGGCTATTTTCAAATGAGCATGGCTAATTGGCTGTTAACCATTACATCCATGGTATTCCGGGAATGCCACAGACATACGACATCATGCCTTGGCAAATGAAATCACAGTCAGAACCCCATGGTCTTTATATCTTCTAGGCTGTCTAGTTCCTCAAATGAAGTAAAATCCAGATGATTAGCCTGGTTAGCGCTAAAAAGCCGCCACACCTTTGCCTGTTTTATTTCACTCTCTCAGCTCGTTAGCATCACTAAACAGTCACTTAACCTCAGAGGGAGCAGGAGAGGGCAACCCACCTCGCCTCTTTACAAGCCAGACCCAAACAATCCCCCGCCCGGGTCCTTCTCGTTAACGGAACCTCAGCGTCAAATTAAATAAGAGGAAAAGTTAAAAGTCCCAAAGCTGCGGCACTGATGTGAAACAGCTCTCATGTTCATGCGGAATACTAGCCTCTCCCCCTCTAGTCGAGAGGTTAATGTGGTGAATGAGATCTGCCAATCCCAATATCCCTCTTTTTTTTGGTTGCCCACAACTGGAAACCACCATTAACTCAACTTGAACATTTACACTAATCATCTAAAGTGAGCCGTTTTTTGGGTTTTTTTTTTTTTCAAATATACTGCCAATTTGTGGACAACGTTTAGCATGAGTTTCATTAGACACATTTTAATTAAGTGGTTACAACTAATAAAAAAATTGACATCATGGCTACAGGCCAATTTTACTTATAGCACAAAACGGCTAACCGAATTCTGCATGTATCTGTTAGGACGGATGTATGAAACTGGGTGGCCGTTTCTCTTGCCTGCCTAATTTGCAGCCCTTGGGAGTACGCCAGTGTGGGAGATTTATTGGGAGCCTGCGTTATAATCTTCACCATATCCTTGAGCGTTAGACAGCTAGAAGACTTGAGAGGAAACATTTCAGCAGCTGTGTAATGACATATAAAAATGTAAAGCATTTTTCAGGCAGCTCACTCAGATGCGAGAGAAAAATGTAGGAAAAGTGACTACGAGGACATCATGGTAAATGAAATCCAGGCCCACTTCTGAGTGCCATCATTAAATCTTTTAAAGATATTCAGTATTGGTCACTTGCAGAACTCATGGCTCATTCCCTATAGTTTTCTTCATGTCATTTGCATTATTGTTCTTAGCTTAAGTTGTGAACCCCTATATTTGTACTTATTTTCTTCCTCTACACTACATGTCTGACTATCAAAAATGCTCATATCCCACACACTACTTTGGCAAATGCACACACACCAGTCTGACTCTAGATGGCGCTATAATAAGCTCATTTACTAAATAAGATTTTTTTTTTCTTTTGATGTTGAGTTGGATGCATCACATTCACATTTTTACGCCATTTAGAATTCTCTGGAAAAATTCTGTCATAACGATCTTTAACTCTTCTGTCATCTAGAAACAAACAGCTGACAAAATTGTTTTCATTTGTCAGAGCATTTTCCAAATACAATTCACTAGAATGTTTAGGTGTGGCGGAGCCCAAAGTCCAAAGTTAATGAAACTGTGACAAGTTTGTTGTGAGGATGCGTGCCTAGTTTTGTTAAATTTCGCCCAAAGAGAGAATACAAAAACACCACCAAATGATTGAGGAACTTGAAATTAGCATGCATCTTCTTCGGTGCAACATATCATAACATCCATCATATGCGAATATATCAAAGAAGCAATAAGTAAAATCAACAAAAATGGCCACCATCAACCAATGTCAATAGTTGATCATCATGAAATGTTTTAACTCCACAAAAGCAGGATGTCAAATGCAATTTCCAATACAAGAGGGCATTAAAATTTGGAAACACTTTAGAATACTGTTCTGTCATAAATGAATAACTACATGGGAACAAATGAGTAACGCACTATTAACATTCTAGTAACTACTATTAACTAGCAATAATCTGATTAATGAATTAGTAAGTAATAGCGCTCAGTTGAATGTGGAAGTTTACCATTAGCTATAATTACTATTCTTTTATACCTCCCAGAAGACAACCAAGAACTGTGAATAATGCAGAATGTATAATTAATTCTAAAATAAAGATCATGGTAACCCATTAATGACTCAAATATTACCAAATCCTTCAGAAGGAATTACTAATTATTTGGATCAGTATTCTAAAGTGAAAAGCATGACAACTCATAATGACTGAAATCATTTTTGAGGTTTTTGTAAGGTTTCGGATACTAATGACTCAAGTGTTACCGAATCCATCGGAAGGAATTACTCTCCAAAACCTTACAAAAACACACAAAAACCTCAAAAGCGTACAATGACATCAGTTAATACAGGGAGTTTTCATGCTTTTCTCTTTAGAACACTGATGCAAATAATTAGTAAATCCTTCGGAAGGATTTGGTAACATTGAGTCATTACTTGTGGGTTACTATGACCTTCACTTTAGAATTATCTATACATTATGTGTTATTCAAATGAGTAACACACTATTAACATTCTAGTTATGTTCCAGTGTAGTTATTCATTAATGATGGAACAGTATTCTCTCAAAGCTGCAACTGCAATCATCCACATGACCTGTTCTTACAAATCTGGTATCATTTTAATACACGGTCACTGTAAACTGTTATACATGCAAATGATGTGTAGGCCTACTCTGTGGCGATACGGCGTGACGACTATAATGGATGTAACCCTCAATGTTAATCATTTACACACCTACAAAAGTTTTGTTCCATTTGTTCCAATGTTCTTTGTTCCAAATTTCCACATGTTCCACATGCAGAAAACACACAACCTAAACCCGTCTACATTGGTTTCGTATATACAACCAAAGTAAAATAAACCATGTATACATTGGTTTTGATCCAACTTTGCTGTTGGATGTGGTTTGGTTGGTTTTAGGGAGTTTGTTTTTATCAGTCAGTCAGGCACCTTAAGCAGAACAGGTTAAGCTGGCTTAAGCAGTTTTTTCTTCAGCATTTTTAAAGTTATCTTTCATTAATTTAATTAAATCTTCTCAGCAATTCTTTTAGATTTATAGAGTCGCCCCAGGTGTTGAATGTTGGGATCTGTGCTGCAACATCTGCAACTGGAAACTTCCAAATGAGACAACAGTCGCTCTGTTTGCAATCTACAAAGTTGTTAGCAATCTACATTTGGATAAGCAGCTAAATGTAGCATGACATTTAACTAATATTGGACTGTAGTGGTTTCCACATGTATGGCAGAGGTCTGATCATCCAGACCACCTGCGTTTATGGAGATGGTATAGTTGAGTGCAATTGTTTGGATGAGGGTCTGGCAGGGAACTTGCATACTGGAGATCTTCCCACTCCAAAGAGGATATGAGAGGGAGAAAATTCCCATCACCACCTCTTTTTCTTCCAATAAATTGCGTCTGCACTCAATTAAAACAACATCTGCATATTTATGTCGGATTTGAGAGACATAATCAAGACCAAAACCCAACAGCTAAGAGGATTTTCCTCTGCAGTAATAGTATTATGTGACTTACCCATGCTCAGAACTTATACTTTAAAACAAGTCTTAATTCGTGAGCTTGGCATGACTTCAGGATTTACCAAGCTGGAAATATGAGTAAAGCTCATTGAAAAAGCTACTGACCATTCAACTGAGCTACAATAAACCTTTCCTGATAACAGTACTTGTTTAACTCAAGTAATATTGTACACCGTAAAAAAGAAATTGTGTAATTTACGATAAAAACTTGGTAGATTTTTACCGCAAAAAAAAATACCGTATATTTTTACTGTAAATGTTTTGTGGTAAGAATCTGCCAGCAACATTTTAGGTTTTATAGATTTAACTTAAATTTACAGTAAAAAAGGTATTTCATTAAGTGATACAGTAATGTTAATATACCAACCTATATATACTAATATCTGTTTTGAGTCTTTGTAATACACTGACAATCACCAAAAACAGATGGTACTGAGAAAGTCACATGATGAATCAAAGCTCATCAAAAGCAGATTTTACACAAGCTGAGAAAGTAAACACTATAAAGAGCACGTGTCACTCACACAAACACAAAACACCACCATGGTAACACACATGACACTAAAGTAATGAAATGAACATTCATTTAACATCAAATGTAACATAAAACCCTAATGTACATAACTGATTAGAAAAAAACTAGAAAGAAACGTTGTTATTTCAACGAAAATATATCAAATGTGAAGCGTCGCGCATGAATTCTCGGAATGTCGATTTAACAATGACTTGTTCTTTTTTAATAGTGTTAAAAATGAACACTATTTTTCTATTAAATGTACGGTTCGATCTATTAGAGTTATTCACTGCATAAAGAAACGTAATGTTAACCAATTAACAGGACTTTACGATTACATTTTTTCACTCTTTTACTGTTAAAATCACGATCATTTTTTTTTACAGTGTACCTTAATCATTTCCCAAAATAACACAAATGTTTGAGCCTTGAAAAAAAATTATTAGCCTATAGTAGATGAGCTATATAATATATGTGACCCTGAACCAGTCAGCACAGGTATATTTTTATCAATAGCCAACAATACATTGTATGGGTCAAAATTACCGATTTTTCTTTCACGCCAAAAATCATTAGGATATTAAGTAAAGATCATGTTCCATTAAGAGGTTTTGTAAATTTCCAACCATAAATATATCAAAAATTTATTTTTTTGAGTGAATATGCATTTCTAATGACTTTATTTGGACAACTTTAAAGGCGATTTTCTCAATATATTTTTTTTTTGCACCCTCAGATTCCAGACTTGCAAATAGTTGTATCTCAGCCAAATATTGTCCTATCAAACCATAAATCAATGGAAAGCTTATTTTATTCAGCTTTCAGATTAAGTATAAATCTCAATTTCAAAAATGTTACCCTTATGAGTGGTTCAGGGTCACATATCACATGCCACTCTCTTTGGGCTTAATGGAAAGTAAAAGTCTAAACTTGGAGTGAGATCGTAATCTATTACAATTTGTCAAACAATTCAACTAAGCCTTTAATGCAAACATGCAAAAT
>CM074292.1:9727279-9877279 GCA_037194245.1 Opsariichthys bidens
AACCTGCAGCATCTGGGTTACCCACCCAAATTTTTAACCACTTAGACACGTTCCTTTTTTTGTGAGCATATTCATGACAAATGAAACCTGAAATTCCGAGCTGTCAAACATTATGTCTGTACATTAATAATACTGTGGCACATCAAATGTGCGGCTTGTTAAATGGAATCAAAATTGGAACAACAAAACAATTTGCTAATGCATTTACCCACTTCAACAGAAAAATGCTTCTAGGATTTTGAACCCTTTGAAAATCTTTGTAGCAAACCATGTTGTTTCCCGAATGTATTTTTTCGACAAATGATGAAAAACAGGTGCGCGGTTTCTTGTTTTATTTCTCTAAATCAATTACCCATAAAATTCTGATAGAAGTCATGGCTTTCTAGATAAGTGAAAAGAAGCGTTTTATCTTTTGCCAAGAGTAAAACAACAAGGAAAACTGAGGCCATGATTTGCATTCCATAAACAAATGCTTAAATAACTAAAAAAGCAGCAATGGATAGAGACAAAGTTTTTCTTATTTTCATAATAATTTAGAGATAATTATTTTGGGCTGAGATTAACAGTTGAGAAGGAATAAAGTTAACAAAAAAAAAAACCTTAAATACTAAATAACAAAAAGAATAATACTATCTATCGATTAGATATAGAGCTTTACATATGAGATTATCAAAAAATTATCAAAAGAGAAAGAATTACTATTTACTGTTATTTCATTTCATTTCGCTTATGTTTTACTACTAATAATTGATTTTAATTGTTAACATCACTTATTTGCACTATTTTGTTGTTGTTACATTATTTTGCATTTTTAGAAAGTTCTGAATAAAATTCAAAATCGGAGACAAATGCCTCAAACATTCATCAGACTTGGTCAGCTTGTTCCTCAAGATCCCTAAATTCCAGGAAGTTTTCTTGCTGGAATTTCTCATTTGAACGGAGGGTGCTGCCTCATCAGATAACCGCTCCTACAGTGTCCCCTTTTTTCCGGAAGATGGATTGGGTCATTTCCCTATAAGTCACAGAACGGTCGAAGAATGAATGCAGCTTCTTGACTTCTTAATGACTCAGATTTTTTTAATTGATAACAGTGACCGCTCTTTAGTGAAGCGTTAACCACATGAAGGGAAGCTGCTGTTAAATTACAGCCTTAAAGGCATAGTCTCTGACTCAAACCCAAGCCCGATCTGGGTTAATATGACTGCGCGTCAGGCTTTGAAGATTCCATGAGACGTAAGTCACCTTCAAGTGCCAGATTTTGAGAAATATTCGATGATTTATCCTAAAAGACCTTGAATCCATAAAGCGGGGTTTTTCCTAGAGTTACACACAGTTTGATTTCAGCACTGCATATTTTTCAAATGTGCTCAGGTTACATTTATATCTTATCCATGTGGTCAGCCCCTGAAGAAGCTAAAGTTTTGGAAAGAAGTCTCACAGAAACATTTCTTCTGAGCAATGTTGAAAACAGTTGGGCTGTTTAGTATTTTTTGGAAGCTGTGATATGTTTCTTATTCAGGAATAGAAAGTTCAAAAGAAATCTTTCGTAACATATATGCCACTTTTAAACCATTTAATACATCCTTCATGAATAAAAGTATTAAAGGTAGGGTAGGCAATTTCGGAGCGGCAAGCAATAGAACTAATCAGCTCTCGAGCTTGTGAATCAGTATATTGTGTTCATTAATTATTTTTTAATGTTATTGAAAGTACATTATGGTAAATATTTAAAAAAAAAAACATATATATGTAGTGATTTGGTTCATGTGATTTATGTTTCGCACTTCAGAACATCTGTTAATGGAATATAGTGAGTATCGATCCTCCCAGGTTTTCACAATGCATTGTGGGACTTTTTAGGGATCGAATGTCTCAGTACTTTGGAAGGTTTTCACGATAAAGACAGCCCTTAAAAGGGCCGAATCCCTGATCAGTGCCCTGACCACTAATTGAGAAGCACCCTAAAGATGATGAGGGCAAATAATTAGGGCAACGGACAGTTGGCAGCAACCAATCAGAGAGGAGCAAATCTATTGCCAACCCAATAAATACTTTATTATAAACACTTGTTAGGCACTTTATTTCAACTTTTCAAATATTTTCTTTGTTTTTATTAAATATAAATTCCTCTCCGATCAGATTTGCGATCGGAAAAGGGAAGCGAGTTTCCCAAAAGGCGGATTCTAACCCTAGTCGATCGCGCCCTACAGTCTACGCCACTACGGACGTTAAACAGAACGTGTCTTTTTAGTATTGAAAACATTCAATGGCTAAATTACAGCCTACACATATTAAATTGGACACCTTTGTTTGTTATTTTAAGCATTAAATGAGGTAAGTTCCCTGTTTTGGGCTGACACAAGACAACATATCAGCGTAAAAATATATATGTAAGCTCTCCTCTTCATTTTTTTTTCATTTTTCATCATTTAGCAGACGCTTTTATCCAAAGCGACTTACAAGGGGAGCAATTAGGGTTAGGTGTCTTGCTCAAGGGTACTTTAGTCATGGTATCGAAGGTGGAGAGAGTGCTGTTGATTCACAATCCCCACTTTCAATTCCTGCCGACAAGGGAATCGAACCGGCAACCTTCGGATTACAAGCCCGACTCCCTCACCACTTGGCCACAACTACCCTTTTCTTCGCTCCACTGTTGCTCGCAATCGGCTGCTAGCATTCTGATTGGATGATCTCAAAAATTCTCTGCGACCGATCTAAAGTATCTAGATAGAAATGTGTTGCTCATTCTCAATGGGAAAGTGCCCAAGCAACATTGCTCGGCCCCATTGCTCAAAACGTTTATCATCACCTTAAGATCCCAGCCTCCCTTCAGAGCTCTCTCTCCAAAGCCACGCCTCCTCTAAAACACATGAACGCACCAAAGAGTCTGCAAAGCGTCACAAGAGATGGCGTTAGATTACCCCACGTCTCAAAGCACATCACATTACAATAACTTTACAATACGTGAACCGCTCCAAGTAGAACATCACGGGTTATGGTGTGAACGCAGTATAAGTTGTTGTTTTGGTTCAGGAGGAACTGTATGTGGTGGCTTTGTTTGCGGTGCTCTGGTCGTTTCTGTTCCTCACGTCTCAGCTTATTTAAACTGCAAAAGGTAAAGCATAAATTAAAATTATTGTGACAGATGTTGAGGGTGGAGGAGAAATTGTATGCATGCCATTTTTTGTTCCTGAGACTTCCACAGAATATATATATATACATTTTTAAATATTTAGACCACTTGGATTTATATATGTTACCTTTAATATAAGGTTAATTTCAAAATGTTAGTAGTACCCCGTCCTGTATCATCTATATGGCTGTAAATGTAAACAGGAAGTTGCAGCGTGGAGCCAGTTCATCTGCTTAGATTTACGATGTACCATGATGACTAAATACTGTAGGCCCCTAACCCCTCTCATGCTGAAATGTGATTTTACAAATATTCCACTAAATCAACTCAGTCAACCATAAAACAGCATAATGCTATCGTGTCGGTATGTTAATAGCATGCCGAAATGCAGCAGAACACAACATACTTGAGTGCAATTATTGTTGTATAATTATAGCAGTGTACACTCCTGATTGGGTTTGTCAGGAATAGGGTTTTGATTATAGAGAGACAGATCTTTAAATGGAGATCAGACACACAAAGTGATCGTTCTGCTAGTAAAGCTCTGCATATGTTTTTGTGAGTTTCGCCTTACGTTGAGTACATGGTCAACGGCCATCAACACTCAGTTTTAGTGCAAATGACACCTGACGTCATCATCCAGTCCAGATGGAATCGACGCATTTTTCCGCACTGATTTTGAAAGGGGGAGGGGGGGGGGGATCAGTGGAATTCTGGAATGAATTTACAAATGGAAAAGGGTTAGTTCACCTCAAATAATAATTTTGTCATCATTTACTTACCATCGTGTCATTCCAAATCTGTATGACTTTCTTTCATCTGCAGAACGTAAAAGAAGAAATTCTGAAGAACTGTTTTCGTTTGGTGATTTATACATGAATTTTTTGGTGAACACTCTTATTTGTAACTGAAATTACAGTCAAATATTCAATAAATGAACAAGCAAGGGGGCATGGGATTTGTAGAACTTTGAAAACGTTCTGCTTGAGCACATTCTGGTTATCGCATGCTAATTCTATAAAAAGTTCAGTACAGATTTTACGGACTACTGACATTACAAACCAGCAGTCCACTTTTCTTTTTATGGCACAGAATTGCCTTATTCTGTAAAATCATTGCGTCTGTGACTTTTGTTACAGACTTCCTCTGAATTCTTCAGTGTTCCTTCACATTAATCTGACCACAGATCAGTATCTAAGGTGCTCCTTTGTACTTGGCTTCCAAGCATTTGCAGTGACATCATTTTATGTGATCACTCACTGTCAAAGCTCGCAAGCTGCCGAGGATTGAATAACTGCCACACAATGGCTCATTGTCCCTAAACATGAGATGTAGAAATTGCAGAAGCAGCAGGCAGGAAGAGGGCACCCTGTGTACCGAATACCAGCGTCCATTTCTGCCTATGCTTATTTCGTGCCCAGCTGGCATGAGGTACTGCTTAATTAAGTTATTTTATACAAGATAACGTGTGAGATTTCTTGGGAATTTGAGCTGTGATTTAAAATATTCCAAGGCATCTAGAGAAAAATCATAGCACGGACCTGAAGCCAAGACTTTCAAAAAGTATAGGCATAAGATTACTTGAAAGAGAACTCGTTTTGGCCCTGTTCTGAGACAACATTGCAGGTATCCATCATTAAAGTCGAATGGAATTCAGAAAATCCCAACATGCACTGCAATCATCATCCAAGATGGCGAATGGTGTTAACTGTAAGACAGAAGTGTTAACTGTTAAAAAATATACCGTTCCAATGTTTGTGGTAATTTTTTTTTTTTTTTAAATCAGCAAAGGCAGCAATTTGGTGAGATATTATCACAATAGACTCAACAGTCAAGTTCCAGAAGTAAAATTTTTTAACAATAACTCTAAAAACAGACCTATCGTGAGCTACGAGGTTATTAATCAATGATATTTACTTCTGTTGAAGCTGTCAGCCCACATTATTTCAAGTAATTTATACAACAATCAGTTTTAATTCATGGTGAAAAAACTACATTACCCACAATGCTGTACAGAAATGACCAATTATGGAGTTGCAACAAGCAAAACGTGCCAAGGAGCTCTTTAGCTCCGCCCACTCCCTTGAAGAGCTGCGATTGACGTAATCAACTCGGCCTCGCTATGCTCTCAAAATACTCAAATATTTGTATATGTATATTTTGCAATAAACTTAAAATATATTGTGTTTATATGTTTAATTCGATTATGCTGTTCGCAAAGTTTCATGGGATTGTAGTTCTTTCCCTTACTAAAGCCGTAAAGTAAAGTCTTTGAATTTTTGACCAATTTTCAAATACTTTCTTGCTTGATTTTTTTTGTTTTGTTCCAAATACTTTTTGGTTATAATGCTTTAGTGAAGACTTCATTATCCCCCATGAGAGAAATTAATTTAAAAAAGTATTCCGGAACGAACGCCACTGAAAAAAATGGGCGGGCACTGTTGCGCTCTATTTAAAATAACTGTATTCTACGGTAATATATTTTAAAATGCAATTTATTCCTGTGAAGCAAAACTGAATTTTCAGCATTACTCCAGTCTTTAGTGCCAGTTATTATTTATTTTTGTCATTGTTGAAAACACTTGTTCCACTTAATATTTTTGTGGAAACTGCGATCATTTTCTTTAATTAATAGAAAGTTCAAAAGAACAGCATTTTGGTTCATATTCTAGCAAGGAAATCATCAGGGAAGAATAAATTGGATTTCATTCAAAATCCATTCACATATAATGTTAGTTAGAGTGTTGGCTTTAAGAGACAGCTGCCACTCTGTAGACTGTGAGGCGGCTCACTATGTTGTGAAACAGAGCTACGATGTTGGCTGCGATTTTTGCCTTGGGTGACATTTCCTACTGAAGCGCTAGTTTTGGTCAGATGACAACTTTCAGAGGTGCTGACACACTGTTGAGGCGACAATTGATTCCAGAAGAGCTTCTCGGTGTAAAAGCAAGAATTGTTGGTAACATTTAAAAGAAAAAAATTCCATACTTTACGTTACCACAAGCATCCAAAATGTATGATAACAGCTACTTCTGTTCTGACCCGCTTTTCACCATTGGCCATTGACGAACATTCGCAGCGAATAGTTTGGGTTTAAACAAGCATGGGGCTGTTCCAAGTGGAATTAGGCATGTCTTATCAAAATCCATCATTCTTGTTCTTGGACACTAACTACCCGTTCTGGGCAGCAAGAGTGATGAGCAAGCGTACCATCACTAAAATACTCAAACCACCATTTAATAAACACTGGAACATAAATACACAGTGTCTAATTAAGTTTGGCTTCTCAACAGGGAAGACCGCAGTCTTCACTCTGACCCCCAGGCTGGGTTTGAGAGTAAATTAGCACATTTGCATTAGCTACACACTGAAACACATATTCATACATTCAGATTCGAATGCCCTTGACAGAGCGGTAAAACTATACAACAGTGTGTGAGGGTGCATAGCATATTGTAACCATATGTTGGACTGAATGTTGCAATAGCTTTTAACACTCTGGGAGAAGCAGGGGAGATAAGAGGAATTGTTTTTTAAATTTCCTTTCTGATTATCTGGTTGTGATTAGGCTGGAGAACACAACCCTAAAAAAAGTACATTTTTTCAAAAGAGCAAGGGGACATTTTCTAAGAATTGACGCATCGCAAAGACCCGCCCCCCTTTAGTTACTGTTGCCATGTCAGAGAAACCATGCACTTTCACACCACACATCATGTTCTCACAAAGTGAAAAATACATCTCAGAGCAAAGAGGACACTGACAACACGTCGACAGACAAGACAGAGCAGGTTACTTTTGACATGAAACAGTTTCATATTTAATATATCATAATTTTGAAAGAAGTTTAAACAATAAATAGCGTATAGTGGCTCTTTAATGTGTAAATAAACATGAATGAACATCAGAAGGAATGTTGTTTGACGTGAGTACACACAATTTTTGAAGTTCAAGTCTGCTTTGTCAGACAAAATGGCGGATTCTGGGTTATGATTGGTCAGATTGCCTGTCACTAAGTAGTTTCAACATGAAATTCCAAACCTGTCTGACTTACTTTTTTATGTGGAGCACAAAAACAATGTTAAGAGATAAGTAGCCTATATAGTACACGAAGCTATCAATGAACAACATCATATAGCCTGTGATTCTCAATAAGTCTCAAAATGATTTAAAAGGAGTTCTATAAAGAATCTTAACTATTCATTCATTCATTCATTCATTCATTTTCCACCGCTTATCCGGGGCCGGGTCGCGGGGGCAGCAGTCTGAGCAGAGATTCCCAGACTTCCCTCTCCCCAGACACTTCCGCCAGCTCTTCCGGAGGGACACCGAGGCGTTCCCAGGCCAGCCGAGAGACAGTTTCTCCAACGTGTCCTAGGTCTTCCCCGGGGCCTTCTCCCGGTGGGACATGCCCGGAACACCTCCCTAGGGAGGCGTCCGGGAGGCATCCGAAATAGATGCCCGAGCCACCTCAGCTGACTCCTCTCGATGTGAAGGAGCAACGGATCTACTTTGAGCTCCTCCCGAGTGACCGAGCTCCTCACCCTATCTCTAAGGGAGCGCCCTGCCACCCTGCGGAGGAAGCTCATTTCGGCCGCCTGTATCCGGGATCTCATTCTTTCGGTCATGACCCAAAGCTCATGACCATAGGTGAGAGTAGGAACGTAGATTGACCGGTAAATCGAGAGCTTCGCCTTGCAGCTCAGCTCCTTCACCACGGCAGACCGGTACATCGACCGCATTACTGCAGAAGCTGCACCGATCCATCTGTCAACCTCACGCTCCTTCCTTCCCTCACTCGTGAACAAAACCCCAAGATACTTGAACTCCTCCACTTGAGGCAGGAGCTCTCCACCATCTTAACTAATATCCTACATATTTAGGAGAGTCTTTGAGAATTGTCTTGGACAAAGGGGAACCATGGAGTCAAAAAGGTGATCTAAACACTACATTATACTCCAAGTCTTGTAAAGCCACAAAGGTTTTTGTGAGAAACAGACCAAAATCTTAATTGTTATTCCCTGAAAATCATGCTATCCACTTGGTGTTGGTGTGCATAATGGTATCAATGCCATTAAACCTAGCGCAACAAGAACACTGATGAGAATATTTTCAGTGATTTAGGAGCTTTTTTGTTCTTTTGTCAGAAAAGAGCACAATTTGCTAAACAGTCCCAAGGGTTGTAAGTTCTGTAAATGACAGAATTTCTAACCATCAATTTAAACCATCAATTCAGTCCTCATATATGTTAAGAAAGTGAGAGTCAACTCCACCAGCTGGGCTTTTGTGTGTTTATTAGCTCTATACGTATGGTTTAGACCTTTCAGCTCAACCAAGAAAGTCACTATTGCCTTCTCTCACTCAACAGGCAACTTAAAAAGGATTTGAAAAGAAAGGAAACAGACAAGATCAAATGTAATTTGTGTGAATAGCGAGGAAACACTTCTTTATTTTCAGTTCAAAAGGCCTTATAGAACTCAGTAATACCTTAAGCAAACCTGAAGTACATTGAAAGTCTATTCAACAGCCACTTCCTCAAGGATTTAAAAGAAAACCTATACTGACATGAGCCTGGAGCCCATTGTATTGAGTTCTGGATGGAGTAAAATGATATTTCATAGACTAATTGTACATTTATCCAAATATAGATCTTTTTATAAACCTACCTGTGTTTTATCTTAAAGTTTCCATTAAGAAAAAAGAAGTCAATTACAATGTATAAAACAGTTTGCTTGCTAACGACAAGTTGAACAATGCAACAAAATTACAGTAATATTAATACTGAAGTCATCCGAGGTTATCACTGCAATTAATAACGCAAAATGGCGGCAGTTGTGTTTGCATGAAACAAAAGAGCAGGAGTCTGCAACTTCATACGAGAGACATGAAAGTAGCGCCTTTTCAGTTATTCAAATGAGCAAACTGATAGACAGCGAATTATATCACCGCTGGATGCAGCAATTGACCAATCAGAATCCTCTCTTTTCAGATCGCCTGTAATATATCTATAATACTGAGATTGTTCCATAATAAAACATATTGGGTAACATTTTACAATACTGATGCAGTAATATGCAGTAATTGACCCTTTGCCAGCAGTTTGATTGACAGGCGATCTAACTAATCATAACCCCGAATTCGCCATTTTGTCTGACAAAGCAGTCGGGGGAGTTAGTAGGTTAACGTTGGTGAACTTGAACTTGAAAAATTGTGTGTACTCACGTCTTTCCATCGTTGGAACAACATTCCTTCTGATGTTCATTCATGTTTATTTGATGTTATAAATGAACTAGTATGAAGAGATGATCTGTTCACGAGCCGCTTGAAGGAGCTTCAGAGATCTGTCACGACACATTAAAGAGACACTTTACGCTATTTAGTGTTTAAACTTTTTTTTAAAAAGCGTCAGCGTCCTCTTTGCTCCGCTATGTATTTTTCACTGCATGAGAACCACAGTGGGTCGAAGCCATGTATTTCAACTTCCGGTTTAATCTGCTTTAATTAATCATTAAGTAATGATTTGCAAAGATATAATTATGTTTTGACTTTACTTGTTGAGGCACATGACTACTAACTCATTATCAAGTGAGAAGTCATTATGGTTATGAGTTTGAGGTTTGTGAGAGAGTTGCACAGTGAATGCAATGTCAGATCATTTGTTTGAAGGATGGGATGGGTAACAAATAGTGCATTGGAATCTGAACAACTGTCAGCTGTTAAACCCTGCCTACACCGGACATGACCGCTATAGTGTCGTGCCGCTACAGGTGTCTACACTGGACACGGCAGACAACTGGAAATCCAATTGAAGTACTTGAAGTACATCCGAAATAGAACGGAAGATCCGTTTACTGTCTGGGATTTGTTGTTTCAAGTAGTGTTGCACCGCATCCAGTGTAGACAGTGTCACTGATTATAATGGGTTCAATTGTGTTCTGTTGTGTAGACACGATGCTACAAAATAGCAGTGCCCGGCTGCATGCTCTCAGTGTCCTGCCTTTGAATCCTAGCTTCAACCAGACATATTCCTGTGCCATGAACAACTACTCCGGAATGGACTATTGTAAAGCTCTCTTAGCGGGCCTTCCAGCATGTACTATCACGCCTCTGCAGCTGATCCAGAATGCTAATATTTGATCCATATGAGCGCAATACCATGATATACTTAGTGACGTATTTAAAATACAAAATTTGAGTAACTGTATTTCATTACAGTTACATTTTAAATGGGTGGTAATCAGATTACAGTTACATCTGAAAAGTGTTTTAGATTACCAAAGTGATTACTTTGAATTTTAATGTCATTTAAACAGCAATTGGTGATTCTCTGACTCTGACAGTCTGAAAAAGTGGAATTAAGTTTCATCAACATTTTAATACTTTTGAGAGGGATCATAAAAATGTTGTTATTTTTATTTAGTACTGTCCTGAACGAGACAAAATGACTGAATTTATAAAAAAAATTGCCGAACTGTCAACTTAACTGTCCTGTCATGACCTGGATGATCCACGACTGTTTTCATGTTTTGTGATAGTTGTTTGTCATTTTATAATTGTAAAAAAGGTCACTGCAACTTTCTCACAATTTGTTTTTTTTCCCCTCACAATTGAGAGTTTGCATTTGCAATTGCGAGATATAAACTTGCAAAACTGACTTTTTTGTCTTGCAATTGTGAATCTAGTATGGGAGTTTAAATCTCATAATTCTGACTTTTCTCAATATTGCGAGTTTATATCTCATAAACTGAAAATATTGAGAAAAGTCAGAATTATGAGATTTAAACTCACAATATTGAGAAAAGTCAGAATTATGAGATTTAATCTCACAATATTGAGAAAAGTCAGAATTATGAGATTTAATCTCACAATATTGAGAAAAGTCAGAATTATGAGATATAAACTCACAATATTGAGAAAAGTCAGAATTATGAGATATAATCTCACAATATTGAGAAAAGTCAGAATTATGAGATATAATCTCACAATATTGAGAAAAGTCAGAATTATGAGATTTAATCTCACAATATTGAGAAAAGTCAGAATTATGAGATTTAATCTCACAATATTGAGAAAAGTCAGAATTATGAGATTTAAACTCGCAATATTGAGAAAAGTCAGAATTATGAGATTTAAACTCGCAATATTGAGAAAAGTCAGAATTATGAGATTTAATCTCACAATATTGAGAAAAGTCAGAATTATGAGATTTAAACTCGCAATATTGAGAAAAGTCAGAATTATGAGATTTAATCTCACAATATTGAGAAAAGTCAGAATTATGAGATATAAACTCGCAATATTGAGAAAAGACAGAATTATGAGATTTAATCTCAAAATATTGAGAAAAGTCAGAATTATGAGATATAAACTCGCAATATTGAGAAAAGACAGAATTATGAGATATAAACTCACAATATTGAGAAAAGTCAGAATTATGAGATATAAACTCGCAATATTGAGAAAAGTCAGAATTATGAGATTTAAACTCGCAATATTGAGAAAAGTCAGAATTATGAGATATAAACTCGCAATATTGAGAAAAGTCAGAATTATGAGATTTAAACTCACAATATTGAGAAAAGACAGAATTATGAGATTTAATCTCAAAATATTGAGAAAAGTCAGAATTATGAGATATAAACTCGCAATATTGAGAAAAGACAGAATTATGAGATTTAATCTCAAAATATTGAGAAAAGTCAGAATTATGAGATATAAACTCACAATATTGAGAAAAGTCAGAATTATGAGATATAAACTCGCAATATTGAGAAAAGTCAGAATTATGAGATTTAAACTCGCAATATTGAGAAAAGTCAGAATTATGAGATATAAACTCACAATATTGAGAAAAGTCAGAATTATGAGATTTAATCTCACAATATTGAGAAAAGTCAGAATTATGAGATATAAACTCACAATATTGAGAAAAGTCAGAATTATGAGATTTAATCTCACAATATTGAGAAAAGTCAGAATTATGAGATTTAATCTCACAATATTGAGAAAAGTCAGAATTATGAGATATAAACTCGCAATATTGAGAAAAGTCAGAATTATGAGATTTAATCTCACAATATTGAGAAAAGTCAGAATTATGAGATATAAACTCACAATATTGAGAAAAGTCAGAATTATGAGATTTAAACTCGCAATATTGAGAAAAATCAGAATTATGAGATTTAATCTCACAATATTGAGAAAAGTCAGAATTATGAGATATAAACTCACAATATTGAGAAAAGTCAGAATTATGAGATATAAACTCGCAATATTGAGAAAAGTCAGAATTATGAGATTTAATCTCACAATATTGAGAAAAGTCAGAATTATGAGATATAAACTCACAATATTGAGAAAAGTCAGAATTATGAGATATAAATTCACAATATTGAGAAAAGTCAGAATTATGAGATATAAACTCGCAATATTGAGAAAAGTCAGAATTATGAGATTTAATCTCACAATATTGAGAAAAGTCAGAATTATGAGATATAAACTCACAATATTGAGAAAAGTCAGAATTATGAGATATAAACTCACAATATTGAGAAAAGTCAGAATTATGAGATTTAATCTCACAATATTGAGAAAAGTCAGAATTATGAGATTTAAACTCGCAATATTGAGAAAAGTCAGAATTATGAGATTTAAACTTGCAATATTGAGAAAAATCAGAATTATGAGATTTAATCTCACAATATTGAGAAAAGACAGAATTATGAGATATAAACTCGCAATATTGAGAAAAGTCAGAATTATGAGATATAAACTCACAATATTGAGAAAAGTCAGAATTATGAGATTTAAACTCGCAATATTGAGAAAAGTCAGAATTATGAGATATAAACTCACAATATTGAGAAAAGTCAGAATTATGAGATATAAACTCGCAATATTGAGAAAAGTCAGAATTATGAGATTTAAACTCACAATATTGAGAAAAGACAGAATTATGAGATTTAATCTCAAAATATTGAGAAAAGTCAGAATTATGAGATTTAAACTCACAATATTGAGAAAAGACAGAATTATGAGATTTAATCTCAAAATATTGAGAAAAGTCAGAATTATGAGATTTAAACTCACAATATTGAGAAAAGTCAGAATTATGAGATATAAACTCGCAATATTGAGAAAAGACAGAATTATGAGATATAAACTCACAATATTGAGAAAAGTCAGAATTATGAGATATAAACTCACAATATTGAGAAAAGTCAGAATTATGAGATTTAAACTCGCAATATTGAGAAAAGTCAGAATTATGAGATATAAACTCGCAATATTGAGAAAAGTCAGAATTATGAGATTTAAACTCGCAATATTGAGAAAAGTCAGAATTATGAGATTTAAACTCAAAATATTGAGAAAAGTCAGAATTATGAGATATAAACTCGCAATATTGAGAAAAGACAGAATTATGAGATTTAATCTCAAAATATTGAGAAAAGTCAGAATTATGAGATATAAACTCACAATATTGAGAAAAGACAGAATTATGAGATTTAATCTCAAAATATTGAGAAAAGTCAGAATTATGAGATATAAACTCACAATATTGAGAAAAGTCAGAATTATGAGATATAAACTCGCAATATTGAGAAAAGACAGAATTATGAGATTTAATCTCAAAATATTGAGAAAAGTCAGAATTATGAGATATAAACTCACAATATTGAGAAAAGTCAGAATTATGAGATATAAACTCGCAATATTGAGAAAAGTCAGAATTATGAGATTTAAACTCGCAATATTGAGAAAAGTCAGAATTATGAGATATAAACTCACAATATTGAGAAAAGTCAGAATTATGAGATTTAAACTCGCAATATTGAGAAAAGTCAGAATTATGAGATATAAACTCACAATATTGAGAAAAGTCAGAATTATGAGATTTAAACTCACAATATTGAGAAAAGTCAGAATTATGAGATATAAACTCACAATATTGAGAAAAGTCAGAATTATGAGATATAAACTCACAATATTGAGAAAAGTCAGAATTATGAGATTTAATCTCACAATATTGAGAAAAGTCAGAATTATGAGATATAAACTCGCAATATTGAGAAAAGTCAGAATTATGAGATATAAACTCACAATATTGAGAAAAGTCAGAATTATGAGATTTAATCTCACAATATTGAGAAAAGTCAGAATTATGAGATTTAAACTCACAATATTGAGAAAAGTCAGAATTATGAGATATAAACTCACAATATTGAGAAAAGTCAGAATTATGAGATTTAATCTCACAATATTGAGAAAAGTCAGAATTATGAGATTTAATCTCACAATATTGAGAAAAGTCAGAATTATGAGATATAAACTCGCAATATTGAGAAAAGTCAGAATTATGAGATTTAAACTCGCAATATTGAGAAAAGTCAGAATTATGAGATTTAATCTCACAATATTGAGAAAAGTCAGAATTATGAGATATAAACTCACAATATTGAGAAAAGTCAGAATTATGAGATATAAACTCGCAATATTGAGAAAAGTCAGAATTATGAGATTTAAACTCGCAATATTGAGAAAAGTCAGAATTATGAGATTTAAACTCACAATATTGAGAAAAGTCAGAATTATGAGATATAAACTCACAATATTGAGAAAAGTCAGAATTATGAGATATAAACTCACAATATTGAGAAAAGTCAGAATTATGAGATATAAACTCACAATATTGAGAAAAGTCAGAATTATGAGATTTAAACTCGCAATATTGAGAAAAGTCAGAATTATGAGACATAAACTCACAATATTGAGAAAAGTCAGAATTATGAGATTTAAACTCACAATATTGAGAAAAGTCAGAATTATGAGATATAAACTCACAATATTGAGAAAAGTCAGAATTATGAGATTTAAACTCGCAATATTGAGAAAAGTCAGAATTATGAGATATAAACTCGCAATATTGAGAAAAGTCAGAATTATGAGATTTAAACTCGCAATATTGAGAAAAGTCAGAATTATGAGATATAAACTCACAATATTGAGAAAAGTCAGAATTATGAGATATAAACTCACAATATTGAGAAAAGTCAGAATTATGAGATATAAACTCACAATATTGAGAAAAGTCAGAATTATGAGATTTAAACTCGCAATATTGAGAAAAGTCAGAATTATGAGATATAAACTCGCAATATTGAGAAAAGTCAGAATTATGAGATTTAAACTCGCAATATTGAGAAAAGTCAGAATTATGAGATATAATCTCAAAATATTGAGAAAAGTCAGAATTATGAGATTTAATCTCAAAATATTGAGAAAAGTCAGAATTATGAGATTTAATCTCAAAATATTGAGAAAAGTCAGAATTATGAGATATAAACTCGCAATATTGAGAAAAGACAGAATTATGAGATATAAACTCGCAATATTGAGAAAAGACAGAATTATGAGATTTAAACTCACAATATTGAGAAAAGACAGAATTATGAGATATAAACTCACAATATTGAGAAAAGTCAGAATTATGAGATATAAACTCACAATATTGAGAAAAGTCAGAATTATGAGATTTAAACTCGTAATATTGAGAAAAGTCAAAAATATGGGATATAAACTCGCAATATTGAGAAAATTAAAAAAGTACAACTCTGATACCTGTTGCTGCGAGGGTGTCGGAGTCTTAGCTAGGTTCAGAATAGGAAATACAAATATGGTCATAACTTGTGGCCTGACAACGGTCGAGGAAATACAAATATACAATATACAGTATATTGGTGAACCGTGTTTCACATCATCGCTGTATCGCGTATTGTATCCTTTTTCACATACCTTGACCTGAAATTTTGTGGCGACGGTCCTTGAAAGTGAATCAGGAAAAATTAGATGCCACTTGACGCCATAACTCACTGGCATGACAACAAAATGGAAGCTTTAAAGGACTCAAAAAATAAATGTAGAAATCTGTCAACTCTAAGCTTCACAAATGAAATCCATGTGCATGGAGAATGCCCACTGTCATTATGACAAGCCTGAGCAATGTGTGTGCGTACATATATATACTTTTAATTTGTTCCATCTGCCTTTCCATCTTGCCTGATTTTCACACTAAAGAATGATTAGGTGTAAATGAGCAGAGGTGGAATCCAGACTTCCACAAATACACACAAGGGGATGGTGTCAGTAATACCATAGCAATTTCTCACATAAATAACCCCCTCCAACAGTAACAGAGTGCTTACAAAAGACGGGATGGCAATGCCCCCTTATAATAAGTGTGATTCAGTGGGGCAGAGTGTTTACATCACAGATGTTCCACTTCATGGAGGTCCGAAACACCATTTAAAATGTGTTGTCCCACTCTACCAAAAACATGACGCAAATAAAACGTTGATTTGGATGCATTTGGCAGAGAACCACGCATGGTCGTGATAAAGAACCACATTTGTTACCTTGATTCGGGTTGTAGATACTTTGAAAATGTCTCTGGGGAGCCGTTGAGGGTTGATGCATCACGCATGCTGGACGTGTTTCTGTTCATATTCATACTGCTGAGTGGTCTTGGCCACTTAGCTGGAATTTTTCTTCAGAAACTGAATAAATGAACATTCCGATCTAGAATCATAGAAAAAACATCTGTCACTTCGTCGAACACACTTCCCAGTAAAATTCCCTTCTTGTGTCTGGTCTTAAGGCTTGTCTCTGAGGGCCAAATGAAACATTTTATCTAAATGCATGTTGAAAAACATGACTATGCTTATTAAATTGAATAGAAATACTCATGTTGCAACACTTCACAATCAATTCAGCACAAACATGACTAACACTAATACTTAGAGTTGCACCAGTTTTGAGTTGCTAAAAGTCAGGTAGTCGTACAAAATAATGTAATATGACAACTGAATTCAACTGAGAGCCAGTTGCAGAATTTCGCCAGGTTTCTTGACGGGCAAACCCATGCAGATGCTAGTCGATGCATACAACTATGAATTAAGAAAATTAGTACTATGAAGTTTACAAAAACATTGGAACAAATACATATTGGATTTACTACACTGTTAAAAAATTACTGTAAATTTTACAGTATAATACTGGCAGCAGGGTTGCCAGCCAGTTACTGTAAAATTTACAGTAGTGTTACTGTCATTTAATTTACAGAATTTCCCTGTATTCTCTGATTACAGTAAATAACTGTATTTTTTTTAAATTACGAAGGGTCAATTTACAGCAATATTCTGTAAATTTGAGTCAAACCAACACGTGACGCCCAGAATGCATTGCAGTTTACAGCAATATGCTGTATTATTAAAAAACAGCCAGCGGCTGTAAAATAATGCTGTAATTTTTACAGCAATTCATTACAGTGTAGGTTTAACAGCACAGGCTCAAAAGACAAACATAGAGGGTTTTCTCCAATTTTTCATCACATCCATCCAAGCTTTTTATCCCATTTTTATTCGTAAAGAATTTTTGGAGAAACATCTGAGATAAAAGTGATACTTAAAGACAGTTCACACCTAAAAATGAAAATCCTGTCATCATTTACTCACCTTCATGTCATTTGAAATCTGTATGACTTTCTTTCTTCTGTGGAATACAAAAGAAGATATCATGAATAAACAGCTTTTGTCCATAGAATGGAAGTCGATGGGGTCTAAAACAATACTGGACCCCATTGACTTTCATTGTATGAACCAAAAAAAAAAATTCATAAGTCAAATAAAATAAAACTTTCCTTTGAGTATGACATTCACTGAAGAAACATGCTTCTTCAAAAAAGCTGGGAAGACAAGAGTGTAATAAAATTACAATAATAAACATTTATGGACGCTATACCAAACAACATCTATACATACACAAACTCGAGCCATCCAGGCCATATTATTGAGGACTGAAGTCTGAATATATCTCTTCCCTTGGGTAGTCAGCATGTGGCCGAGAGAAATTAAAATGTCTGGGGGCGACACGAGGAGGGGGAAGTAATGGTTTCTGACTGTCCTCCAAGAGTGTGATTATCACGAAGTGAGATTCCAAAGCTAAATATGTCTTTGTCTTTTCCGCAGTCATTGCTAATTAAATCTGTCCGATATAAAGTGAGTTTGCATTCCACTAAACTCTGAAAACCGGCCAAGGATTAAACTAGTAGGACAGCAACAATACTGCTCGGGGATCCGTTGTGCCTGATTTATGGAGATGTGTGTTTTGTTGGAATTTCTGGACAATGGAAATGGAAACATGTGATACTACTTATAACTCATAAAAGGTTATAAAAAAAAAAACTTGTTAAAAAAAGCCCACATTTGGCTTTGGCTCTGAGGATGGAGGAATTGCAGTGAACTATAAAAATCAGGATATCAGGAGTGGAGCTATAGGCCAGTCTAGCTGCCGCTGGAGCTCCCTGGGGAACTCATGGATTACCTGATCTTCAGGGTGGGCTGCTGTCTACCAAACACAGATAAAATGGAGTCTTTGGTAACTCCTGAAGCACTGGAAGATAAGAAATCAACTGCAAGGCTCCAAAAGTGTATACAGTACACTTGAGTTCAAAAATTCTGAGACCAATCGTGAAAGTCTGTTTTGCTTTCATTACTGATTTAATACAACATTTTTAATTAGAAACTATAACATCCGCATATTATTTTAGGCTTATTTCACGCTTAAATCACACCCCACACACACACACGTTCGTTTTGCTATCAAAGTGAGGACATTCCATAGGCGTAATGGTTTTTATACTGTACAAACTGTACATTCTGCCCCCCCCCCACCCCTAAACTTAACCCTCACAGAAAACATTCTGCATTTTTACATTTTTAATTAAATATTGTTTAGTATGTTTTTAAAGCTGTTTGAAAAGTGGGGACATGAAATGTCCTCATATTTCACCTTGAAGTTGTAATACCAGTGTCATACCCATGTCATTATACACATTTGTGCCCTGATATGTCACAAAAACGCGCACACACACACACACACACACACACACGATCATATTTTCAATGCAGTCTCAAACTTCACTGTATAGGTAGTACATATTTAGCATTACTGAGAATATAAACCTGTAATTAGCCATAGAGAAAATATTAAAATAGCAGGAAAAGAGCAGAAAATGCTAATTGTGTAAAAAAACAAAAAACAAAAAAAATTAAAGCACATGAAGACAAAAGTAGAAGAGTTTATGAGAAAATATTGAAATATTAGTCACATAACAGCCAGAATTAACATAATAAAATACATAAAAATGATATTATATATATATATATATATATATATACACACATATATAGTGCTGGGTGGTTACTGGTTACATGTAATCTGGAATATGTAATCAGATTCTGAAAATTAAGTACTTGTAATTAGATTAGATTACATTTGAAAATACTTGTAATCAGACTAGTTACTTTTTTATTGATTACATAATTACATATTATTCACACAACGGCAGTAAGTCATTCATAATTTAGTGACTCTCCTAAATTCTTATTTTCCCACAAAAAAAAAAAAAAAGCATATCACTAATATACATTCGGACAGTCTTCAAGTTTTGTGATACTGCACACACAGACCATCCACTAGTTAGGTGGCAATAATTACATGGAAAATTGTGAGGGCGCACAGCATTTGACCACTGGATTTACTGAAATCATTTCACTTTTAAGGGGTGTTTTCTCAATATTGCACATCAAACCAACATGACACATTCATTATTATTTATATTATCACTCAGGGAGTCATTTAACCATGTTTTGTGGCTTTTGAGGGCTTTTGTCTTTCAAACACATAATTTTTAATTGTTTATTTTAATTTTCAATTTTTATGAATTAATTATTATCCTTTTATTTAACTCCCAAACCCCTGCAGTTCCATCATGAGCCCATCATGAATAAGGTTTAATACATGTCATGTTGTTGATAAAGAATGGAATATATTTCTTTGTGTTTTTTATATTAATATGGTACAATATTATCCTATTCAATTCAATTTTAAAAACAATTTAGGTCAAAAGTAGTCTAAAAGTAGTCTGATTACATTACCTAAAATGTGCAATGTAATGGAACTTTGGAAGTAACTTGACTATGTATAAATTTTATTTATATATATATATATATATGTATTGTGAGCACTTCCTGTGTTATTTGCCAATTCATGAAGAATCGCTTGTTTGTTTTCCTCACTTGTAAGTCGCTTTGGATAAAAGCGTCTGCTAAATGACTAAAAAAAAAAAAAAAAAAAAAAAAAAAAAAAAATGTAAAAAAAAAAATGTAAAAAAAAATATATATATACATATTATATTATATATTATATATAACCTGTATAGTCTAGTACAGTGAATACAAAAAGCTCCATTGTTTGCTCCTTACAATAGTTGAGCTGTAGGGAGGGGTCAAATGTGTGGTTTTTTGGAGTTTAATGAAATCACCCTTGTTTTCAGTCCCGATTGCTCCTGTTTTTCCGGAATCCATAAATGAACAATTCCCTCTCATTCACCTCTCAGGTTTAATTCATGTGTTTATTTTTGTTTCGGGACCTGAGGATGAAAGCCTGGCTGGGGAGGGCGGGCCTGCTTCAATTTCCACTGATTCATTTACGTATCCGCCTTCATTCACAGACTTAAAGAGTGTTGCACAATACCAGCCAACTGTATTGTTGATGAAAACCATAAAGGAGGCATTTAATTGGGCTATTTATCCTCTACTTAAGTCCTGCACTGTACCCAGCCTGTTTGGGATTGTGTTCACACATACACACACGGCCTTCTCCTGTTGCACCGGCTGTCTCCTGCGGAAAGTGCGGGGCCAAATAATTACAGCTGCTCATGATCAAAGCTAGAACAATGTCCAAGACAAATACAATCGCGGCATCGAATAGCACCACAGCAGATGATATATGGGAAATCGAGATTGCCAACCAGGTGCTCCGCCAACAAGGCCTTGCTGAAACAGAGCCACAATGTATTACTAATAAAAACACATGGCTAAAAGCCAAGCAGATGTAACTACACGCTCATGTTTTCTTTTATCAGTTATTAATTATGCGAGCAAAGCTCGTGTAATCTGCCATGCCCTAAATGTGAGAGTTTGTTCACACAGGGCTTTGGGAAACCATACAAACAAACACAACGTGTTGTCAAGATGAGCACATTGTTGACGGATATGTTTATGACCTCACAAAGCTCCCGCTCTATTTGCATGCTGTCAGGATAGTATCTTCAATTTGAATGCAAATGCCAGTTTGGCCATATATCATCAGATTGTGTTTATTTATGGCCGAATACCGTGAGAGAGAGCACAACCTCTAATTTAGAAAGGCTAAACCTCATAGGACATGAAACTGTAGCATAAAGTAGCATCTATATTTAGATGTTTATTCCCATTACTGCACACAGTAAGCCATATAGCTTATATATGCTTTCTTATAATTAAAGTGATTTTTCGATGCTAAAATATTTATTCATTCATATATATTTTACTGTATTTTTTCTTAATCATGTCAAAATACCTAATGCAGTTGCAGATACAATTGACCCGTCGCTGGGAGTTTGATTGACAGGCGATCTGACCAATCATAACCCCAAATCTGTCATTTTGTCCGACAAAGCAGTCAGGGGAGTTAGTAGATTAACGTTGGCGAACTAGAACGTGAAAAATTGTGTGTACTCATGTCTTTCCGCGCTTGAAACGACATTCCTTCTGATGTTCATTCATGTTTATTTGATGCTATAAATGATCTAGTATGAAGAGATGATCGCTTCACGAGCCGCTTGAAGGAGCCACAGTGATCTGTCACGACACTATACGCCATTTATTGTTTAAACTTCTTTAAAAAAATTGCAATATTTTAAATATGAAGCTGTTTCATATCAAAAGTAACCTGCTCTGTCTTGTCTGTCGACGTGTTGTCAGTGTCCTCAAGGATGTATTTTTCACTGCGTGAGAACATGATATGTGGCGTGAGAGGCTTGTCAGACATAGCAACAGTAACGAAAGGGAGCGGGTCTTTGTGAACGGTCAATTACAATTCAGTCATTCAAAGATTGATTTCTCTAAAAAGAAAACATGACTCTGTGACGCTTAGCCAGCACGACTCAAACATTGGTTCAACCAATGGCAGGATTAGGACGTTTGTTTCTCCAACCAACAGCAGAGCGTTTGTATATAGTATGTGATTTTTGCGTAAGTTTCAGTTGTTTGTTTGTACCTTTTTTTTAAATTTTGAATATAGACACTTAGAAATTGCACATTTCAAAATGTGAACATCAATGACACGTAAACAGACAGAAAAAACAGATGCAGTCCACACTTATCTAAGCAGAAAACTCTCCAATCAGAAATATTTTCTTTCTTCTGTTGAACACAAAAGAAGATATTTTTGAAGAATGTTGATAGTTGACGGTAGCCATCGACTTCCATGCTAGGAAAAAATATACTATGGAAGTCAATGGCTACTGTCAACATTCTTCAAAATATCTTTTTACAGGTTTGGAACAATATAAGACGGAGTAAATGATGACAAGTTTTAAATTTTGGGGTGAACTGTACCTTTAAGTGTGGTGCATTCAAAGTGTTCCTGTAATTTCAACTTCCGGTGCAAATCATTTTGGTTGGAAGAAGATGCCAATGCATCTTTTCTTAAATTAAAAAAAAAAAAAATACAGCAACATCTTTAACGCTGTGCATTTGGTGCATTTTTGCTTTTTATATTTTTTCTACAGTCATGAAGGAATAGAATTATACTATGTTATACTATACTATAATACTATTGTATTTGTGCATTCAGCATAGGTAGATTTATATAAAAATATAATTTCATTATTGGATCTGCTGTTTTCTCAGTGACATGCCCCATCTCAGAAACTTGGGGCTAAAAGAAAGTTTCCGACTCGTAATTACGACTTTGTGGTGTGGTTCATGTGGGTTCAAATCTTTTATTCGATCTTGATTTGACATGACTTGAAAGCACCAAACGGGCATGTGCTTGAATTTAGCCAAATGTCAATATTCTAGCTATAGACTATTAGCCAAATAGTCAATATTAACCAGTTCAATATTCTTATAGTTAATCATCCAAGGTATTTTATTGTATTCCTAATAACTAAATTCAACATTATTTCATTAACACTTTGAAAATGGCCCTTTAGCTGTGATTAAATACATTTTATGAAGGCAAACTCGCAAAATCTGAAGAGTTAAACTGTTCAAATGTTGCCAGATTAACAAAGCAACACTCAGTAGAAAATAAGCCAGCACTACTGATGCTATACGTGTTTACTTTAAGAGGTTCTCCCTCAAGGGTGGTCTGTAACTAGTGACGAACATATAAACTGAAGAATTAGCGCTTGTTTCTCTGCTCACAGATAATATCTCAGTTTCCTGATTGAGGAAGAGCAGATAAAAGGAGCATCATTCAGATGGCGCTGACGCAAGAGGCAGCTCCATACAGGCCATTACATTTGAATACAGTAGCGTGTCAGTGAACGGCAATGGCTTATTAATGCACCGTTATGACTTACAAAACATACATCGGATGATAGCATCAACATTTCCTTCGTCATCAACTCGTCGCGGCCAAAAGGCATTAAGAAGGGCTGACAGTTTTCAATATGCTTGACAGATTCACCTCAACTTCCCCGTGGCAAATAACGTGACTGATGCAAAGACGCATGCAGAAGCGCACACACACAAAAACTCAACTATCAGCATAAAGTCTGGTGCATATTGTTGCTATTTCTGGTCATGAAACCATTAGAGTGACTTGCTACATGGGTAAAGCTGAAGTCAGTGCTATAAAAGATCCATTCAGTGTTTTGAAGCAGAAAATCGCGTGGAAGTATTTCAATGATAATTAGCAATTTGAGTTAATGTGCCTGACAGTTTATGCAAATGAGTAGGTAACTATCATTATGCATGAAGGCCTGCAGACAGAGTTGAATACTGTTGCGTAGGAGGGCCTAATGGTGACCAATATAATGACAATGTGAAGCAAATTAAAGGCTACAAAACTGGGAAAAACGAAGGAAATTTATAACTTTATTCAGAAAGTGTCACGGTTGGTGGCTGTATATAAAGCGCAAGACAATGAAGATACTGAAACAGATCTGTAATCTGAGAAACAAACCAACAAACAGGAGAATAACTAGGAGAACCACATTACGCATAGATGACGAAGAATACGGGACAGCGAACCAACTGAAACTGAGGGCTTAAATACACAGAGCAAGCAAAGGGGGAACTAACCAGACACACCTGAACAGAATACTCAATCAATTAGAAACCAGGAAAACAAACAGGAAGGGAACAGAAAATAGAACTAAGGGGCTAGTAACTCAACTAAAAACATTCAAGTTTTTATGTATTTTGGCCGTCCATTTACACGACAACAGCGTTTTGGATATCTGAAAACAGTCTCCGTGGAAACCAATCGTAACCCGATTTGTCTGACAAAGCAGTCTGGGGAGTTAGTAGATTAACGTTGGTGAACTTGAAAAATTGTGTGTACTCACGTCTTTCTGCGCTTGAAACAACATTCCTTCTGATGTTCATTCGTGTTTATTTGATACTATAAATGAACTAGTATGAAGAGATGATCGGTTCACGAGGAGCTACAGCGATCTGTCACGACACATTAAAGACACACTAGACGCTATTTAGTGTTTAAACTTCTTTAAAATACCCACTAAAATGGGATAAAATTCTAAATCTCTTAATAATTTGTGTGTGATGGACATATCAGCAAAATACTTAAAGGATAAATAAAATAATAATTAGAAAACACTACACAACTCACCAGATTCTGTGTGGCCTTGTTGAATTTGTAGCAGGTGACATATGAAAAGAGGACCATCAAGGTTTCACGTTGCCTGATTTTTAAACATATGGCAGTATTGAGGTAGGGACACAATTGTGAAACCTTTTTTTTTTTTCTCCAAAATGAACCTCAACCATCTGTCAGGACATAGCTGCAATGTTTATTGAACAGAAAAAACCTTGAGTTACAGATGCTATATATTTTTCATTTTGTTTACTGTTCCTCCTGTGACTCCTGGATTTCTCAGATTTCAGAGACTCCTGCGATTTAAACACACAATATGCATCATATGGTTTGTGAACAGCCTTTAGGCGTCCCGTCTGATTTCTGAGACGACAGAGTTTGAATCTTTTGGTAATGACAAAGGTCACTTTCGCTTACCCGGGTAGGTGGCACGGGGCTGGAGCGTTGCCATAGTTTGAAGACACTCAAGAGGGTTGACTGTCAAGTCCTCCTCCTAATGCCCCATGGGACTCGAATCCTCATCATGTCATGAAACAGATGCGTCTCTTTGATGTGAACATGCCAGGCTGTAGTTTTTGATGTATGATACCCCTCTATCCATGTGATCTCTTTATATCAAACCCCTCACATCTGAGGTAATGCCCTATATCTCAGATTTTAATATCTGTAGATATTCCAAACCGGATGAAAGGGGATTAAAAGGAAAAGTATGTAGTCACTGAAAATCATGAATGTTTGTGACTGACGTCTCAAGTATCAGACATTGCCGGAAAAGACGTGTGGAAGGAAGCAAATATTTACAAAAGCCATGAAAATCACATGGGAACGTCAGTATTCTCATTTCACCATAAAAGTGCATGAGAAAAATACAGGAAATATTCAGCAAGTTAGTTGTTATAGCACCTGTAATGCATGTCGCACCGAGTTTGGGTCTCCTTCCCACTTCAGTGTCCTTCTATAGGAGGAAGATTTTGTCATGGATGGCTTTGAATGCAAGTAAAAGCAGATGCAGGGGAAATGGAAGGGAAAATGTGGCTGGGCTTCATGTGACAGTTTAATCTACCGGTACAGCTGATGATGTTACATGACGGAGGATGTGCAGTAAACCATGCAAGTTATCGGCACTTTCCACAAATGGTTACTAAATAGGACTTGGAACTCAAACTTTTAGTTATATTCAGACAAAAGGGGTGCATAATCAACCACATCAGAAAGTTTTATGTGTGGTCACTCAGGCATTCATTTTACATGAGACCAAAAATTTAAGTCTTCGTCCCCAAATTTTACATCATACATAAATGGTGTATAAAATAAAATAAATATGATGCTTTTTGAAGTGACTTAAAAGTTGCATTCCCTGGGATTCAAACCCATAACCATGGCAATTGTTAGTATAAAAGAATAATAACCGCATTTCGTTTTCGAGGCTGTGTCCTCCGGAGGTCATATTTGAAGGCTGCATACGTCATCAATGCGGTCTCATTTAGGAAAAGCAACCGTTAGATTGCAGAAAGAAAGAAATTACAGTATTTTACACCTCACGAGGAATAGCAGTCAATTTTATTGCGGTTACTTTTCTTAATTGATGACGTATGCAGACTTCAAAAGCGACCACTGGAGGGTGCAGCCTTTAAAATGAGATGCAGCTTTTATTGTGTGTAAAAATTGAGAAAATGGAATGATTGTCTTCCTGTCACAGTGTAGAAAGAGGATGTCACAAATTATGTCACTTCCTGAGTCTTACATTTGTGTAAAATGTTCATTTTTAAGGGGGAAAAATTCATGTAGTTGCAATTTTTTGTTGCAAAGCAATTTTTTGATAATAATTAGTCATAATTAGCCATTTAATAATTATTTGGTTGCACTTTATTTTAAGGTGATGTTAGAGTTACAGTTTTTATAACGACTTTATTCAACAAAGTCGTCTCTTCCCCGTCATTCATGAATTTGTTGAATAAAGTCATTATTTTTGTTTTGATTTTCTGCACAAAAAGTATTCTTGTCGAATCATAACATTAAGGTTGAACCAATGTAGTCACATGGACTATTTTAACAACATTTTTACTAGTTTTCTGGACCTTGAATGATGTAATTAAATTGCTGTCTATGGATGAGTCAGAAAGCTCTCGGATTTCATTAAAAATATCTTAATTTGTGTTCCGAAGATGAACGAAGGACTTACGGATTTGGAACGACATCAGGGTGACAGAATTTCATTCTAACCCTTACTTTCAAGGGTTTCAGAACTTACCCTTTAAGTGTTACCATTTATTTTTGTGCTCTAATGAACTTGACTGTAAATTCAATAGATAATGTAAAATCGATGACATAGTATGATTTAAATTGTCAGATACAGTCACGAAGACGAAGGTAAAAACATATGAGCAGGAATAAGTCGAAAAAATAACATTTTACAGTTATTTATTTTTACTAGTTATACTTATTCAAAGATGTGAAATGTCTCAGAAACACGTTACGCTGTACGGTCCATGAGTCTGGACTCTGTAGACTTGGAAATAAACTATTATGTATAGTTATTTGTGAAGAGAACATATGATGTCCTGACAAAAACATCTCAACAACAAACATTTGTACCGCAATAATTCTTTCTCCATCACCTTTCAAAACAACTTCACTAACTCATCTTTATGTGTTCATGATATTGTAATGATTTCCACATGACTTGATGCGTTTACCTTTATGGTGGTTTGCATTTTCAGCACTGGAGGGGAGGTCAAACGGGCCGAGGCTTTTACTGCAGAGCGGCAAAGACAAGAACCAGGTGCTACCGACAGTCTGTCACTATCAATAAAGCCTGCGTTAAAAGACACTGCTGAAAGAAAAAAGCAGTTGGCAGAAACATTTACAAACATCATTTAATATGTTACGAGATTGATTGAATGGTATAGAACAGAGATGACTTGGGAACCCTTGTATTTAATTAGTTCTGGAACATTTATTCAAGACACGCAAGATATAAGGATAATCTTGTATCACGACTGAATAATTCAATCAAGTGATCTTATAAGAATATAGGTGAACCGATGAAAAGGGAAAAAGTAACTTTATACCCAAGGACATGGTCATATCATGTTCATATTGAAGTGCTATTCAGTCATGTTGAAAGCCCCACTCGATGCAGTTCAGAGATTGAACAAGATCTGGCAGAGAACATGCAGAGAAAAACCTGACGGCTGGCACATTTGGATGTTTCATCTCTGAGCTGGAATCCAAGGAGAGGGCAGGGTATCCTGAAAGAGTCTGGATTAACCCTAGGTGTCCCACATTCACAGGGGCACGACTGCATCTGGAGGCCAGCTGGGCTTGTGTGTATTTTCTGATATATTTCATTGACCTTGTACAGCAGTTACACACGGCATTGTTTAACTGTAGGAACTGGGGAAAATGTACATTATGATCATGGATGTTTTCATGTCTTCGGCTAGGTCTACACTAATCCAGATATATCTGAAGTTCTTCCATCCTTCCATCCACACTGAGATGGACTGTGAAAACTGAGCTTTTTGAAAATGCCGTTTTGGAGTTGTAGTGTGAAAATGGGGGTGATGAAAAGGATGATGCATGTTTATTTAGTCATATGACATCTATGTTTATACTAGTACACAGCAAAATCCCCAGTTAAATCACCTCTGCTCAGAGTACATGTGGTCCCTCTCTACAGAGAGTTGAAGTGATGATCGGGTATTAGTGATGAACACCTCCTGTTAACAAGCAGAATCCCTAAAGAAAAGAGAAATACAATAACTACAACTGAATTCAGCTTAGATGAAATCAACTGGAGATAAAAAAAGACATTAAATCTCTAAAGATCTCAGCAGAGGATTAAACAACTCCACAAACAGCATTAGGTTTAGGTTTAGATGTTGAGGTTTTATTGTTCAAAAATTGATGCCACCATCATCAAGCAGATGGTACAAACAAATCGCTATGATCAGATGCTTTTTTAACTGATGTTTTCTCACCTTTCATTTTTGTTTTGAATTATTCTAACAATTGCTGTCCTGCGGCAAAACATGAGGGCAATTGCGTTTTAAATCAAATATGAAGTGGCGATTGAGTGCGACCCGAAGTGATTGTCCCAGAAGAACAGAGCGATAACTTTATTATTATAACGTTATTATGTTTGGTCTAAGAGGATTCCGACATTTCAGTGTGGATGAAACACTTTCGGAAAAAGCTTGAAACGCTAGTGTGGACGGACAGCGTTTTGAAATGAAAACGATATTTTCAAATTCATAGGGATTTATGTAGACGTAGCCTGTGATGTGCATTTTGTGTGAGAGTGCAGACTTTTAATCACAATGAAGTTTTTTTGTTTTTAGTGGAATGCTTTATTGAAAACACTGAGTAAAGAAGGACAATACTGTTAAAAAATAAACAGGACAAGTATGAATTTTAAACTGAAGAATATGATACTTTCTATTCTAATACCATAAACACAAAAAAAGGTTTCAAAATAAATACAATAAAGAAAAAAATACACCTATATTAAAGACAAAGCTAAATCATTTTGTTAAACAAAAAACTACATTCTAACAAAGAAATATCAAAACACCAGTTAGAAGTGTTACAGACTAAAATTCTATTAAAGTTATGCCAGTAACTTCAAACCTCACAGATTTAAATATGCAAATTTTATGTTTGACTGCTTTGCAAGCAAGAAACAATTGTCCAGATTTCAGAACAAAATGTTGCCAAAACGTACACAAAGAATATATTGATGTCACCATAAATATTTTCAGACCACTGAATAAACAACAATTTTTCCTAAAAACAATGCCTAAGAGAGGGACGGGCACAACCAACTGTATACGTCACATCCAGGCACACATTTTGGCTTAAAGGATTGTTCAAGCTCTTTTGACAGCATTTGTAGTATAATGTTGATTACCACAAAAAAATAATCTTATAATAAAAAGCTATCTAAACTGTCACTTTTGAAGTGGCACTACTGTTCTAGTTAGATAAAAATCTGACATAATTCCTCTTTTGTTTTGATCATTCTCGATGCAAACAGTCTTTTTATATATATTTGAAGATATTGTGCAGAACTTTACCAACCTCTATTTTTGCCACAATAAAAAAGCACGAAGAAATGATTTTCTGCTGTACTTGACAATATGCCATAAATGCTGCTGATAGAGTTTAATGTGCATTAAATCCAGAACAATGCAGTAAATGTGTCAATAAAAGCTTATGATCTTTAAGGCAAGTAGGGCAATTTTCAAATTACACATCTTTCATCCAATTGTAACAGCGATCATGAATTCTAGGGAGTGTATAAGAACATAGATGGCATAATTTACTTAAAAAACAGTTTCGTTTTCTACGTTTACAGTACTGTATGCTTAAAATGTACCTTTCACAAGCTAACTCGCATTCTTTTTTTAAAATGAACATATAAAAATGCTGCCATAAGACTCAGAACCATGAAACCGACCGTGATTTAATGAGGAACAACATCCAAAACAGTTCAAGAAGTCCTTTGGGTGGTCCCAATGTTTGTGTTTTGGTTTTTGTTTTTGTTTTTTTACAAACCATGATCACCTCCTCTTCCTCCTTTTTCCTCGGTAACAGATTTGCTTCCACCTCTCTCTGCGCACCTGGAAAACGGCTTAGGCCTTCTCCAAAGACTGGTAGTATTCCTTGAGAACATTCCAGGCTTTGGGTGCCATGAAGCCTTCAGGAGGGTTCTGGCCCTCGCGAGCCATCCTCCTCATGCGGGTTCCTGAGATGAAGTCATAGTCCTGGTGTCTGGGTAAAACGAGACGGCGGAGGGAATTTTAAGATGTGCATGGAAAAGGGACAGTGTGGTACCCAATGTGATAAGAACATGAAAAAGAAACATAATCTCAGGGTTTGCGTCAGAGATAATAACTAGGTGTTGTACACTGCTCCTTTGTTCGGGACATTTCACTCTGGAGGGAACGATGTATTATACTCTGAAAAGAGCTCTATGATAAAATATGTTCTCTCAAGTGGCTCTTCAAACCACATAATTCCTTTCAATGGTGCAAAGACGACGAGGTAAACAGGCTGACTTTACTTCTAGGCAAAAATAAATTAGCAAGAAACAGAAATCCAAACTTCAGACCAATGTCATTAAATCCAAACTCTCGGCTACACATTTTCTTTTAAACAAATGCTTCGAAAATAAACAGTGTGCAAAATGTCTGATAAATAGAGCTAATTAGTCTCCAACAGCACGAATAAAACTCGAACGCTAGTCTAAATACAATCCTCAACGGCTCCTACGGATAGGGTTTATTTGTTACGGATTAGTTGTTCTTCAATTAAGACGCCGACCTTATGAAAACAAATTCACACAGCGCAATGAATTTATAAACGTACAGTGTTGCACTGCTCTTTCCCTGTTGTAATCACGTTCATTAAACGGTGTCATTCAGAATGGCTAGACAAGCAAAGCATTTCATGGTCTCATAATATGGCTTATAACCCTGCAGAGTGGGTTTGAACAAACCCCTGACTCTAATATTAGGTCTAACTTTCAATTCATCAAAGAACCCTGAGAGAAGTAGGGCAGTACAACTGTTTTTAAATGTGACCAGCTTTGCCATCATAGGAATAAATTACATTTTAAAACACATTCAAATAGAAAAGCTCAATTTAAAGGGGACCTATTATGCAAAATTCACTTTTACACGTGACATTACACACGACTGCTGACGGACTCTACCCTCAGTGAGCTGAGCAAAGTTGTGTTCTTCGACAGAGCATTTAACAGCAGCGTTCAAGAAATACATTCTCATTAAAAGCTACTAAAGTTATTCAATCAAGAGCAGTGAGTGATCTTTTGTTGTTTGATTTGTATCAACAGCATACAGCAGTGGATACTGTATAATTTCTGTGTGGTTTTTTTTACTTGCTGTTTGTGTTCACAGACATAACCGACTGTGTTTATGTGAGCTTTGTGTGTTTTTGACACAACCTTGTGTAATACTCACACAACGCACCGTCTGACATCCAGCTTTCTGTGCGCGTGCTTCGGATTTGTGCGCACTCAGAAAACCATACATCAGAAGTTCAGACTGATGTGGCTTTAAAACGCATGCAGATAATAAACTTTCAAGATGGCAAAGAACTGCAATGTCACGTGAGCGAGGCTGCGAGAGAGATGATAATCAAAACCAAACCGATGTTTTAGTTTTTGTGCAGATTATCCGAGGCATAAGCTGTAGGCTCCGCCCTCTTCTGGAAAGTGGGGTGGGGAGCATGCTTTTCCTTCCACTCAAAAATGGGTATTTACAACATGGAATATTTAAAGTTCTGTTGGGTATTTTGAGCTGAAACTTCACAGACACATTCTGGGGATGCCTGAGACTTTAGATATTACATCTTGTAAAAGGGGCATATAATAGGTCCCCTTTAAATTATTATGTAATAATATTTCACAATATTACTTATTATTTTGGTAGACATCATTTTTTTTAATCTCCAAACTTTCAAATGCTTGTGCAAATATTTTATTGTCATTTTTTTTGTTTTTTAAAAAGGTAAACGTTATCATAGCTCAGTCACTTACCAACATCCCAGAACACCAGCAACCAATGTCCTAGCAAACATCCAGAACACACTAGCAACTGCCTAGCAATAACTAAAGCCTACCAAATATTCAGAATACAAAACCACATAGAAACGCACTAGTGACCACCTTAAACAACTTAGCAATGCCCTAACAAGCATCCAGAACAGGTTAGCAACCGGCTAGCAACACCCTAGTAACCACCCAAAATTGCCTAGCAAGCATCCAGAATACCATAGCAATCACCCAATAGTAAGATGCAAATTTGATGCATCCTACCATTGGATGGACCCTGAAGTGATGGTTTATGGAATATTATCACCATTCCACCTGGTAGTCACTTCAATGGGGTGAAGGGGTGGAACACATAAACCTTGACTACATAGAGAACCGTTAATATGCATTTAAATGAGAAACAGCTTGGACTGATTTGCGCCATTTTAGAGGAGGACTTAAAGGGGGATGGCTGGCAATTAGGCTCAGCATCCATATTCGTCTCGAATTTGGCCTGGCCCAACACCCTGCTCAAGGAGCAGACGGAACACCATAAATTTACTAAGGCGCCAAGTGGGCTCTTTGAAACTCAGACTGAGTGTGAGTCTGCCACCCCAACCCCCTCCAAACGATCGCTGGGATGGAGGAGGGAAGTGATGCCAGTAACCTCCAGCACCACCGTCACCATGACACTTGACTTTACATATCTCAATACTTAATCATAATGAGGATGATTATAATTATGGCACGTGACATACAGACTGCGAAACAGCCCCAAAAAAAACTTTCATTCCAAAAAAATCATTCCAAACCCATATGACTTTATTTCTTGTGTGAAACACAAAAGATGATGTTTTACAGAATACCCAAGCTGCTCTTTCTCATAGATTGAATAATGAATTACAAAATGTTAATATTTTTTATATTTTTTGGTTTTCCAATTGAATATTCTGTGACATTTGTCATGGAATATTTTCATAGTTTTTTTTTTTTTTTTTTTGCCCTTTATTGAGCTTGACAGATGAAAGATCGATTTAAAGATAAAGATCTTTTTTTGTTGCCGTTGTTTTTCCATGGAGAAAAAATAGCTACATTTGGTTTTGGAATGACCTGAGGGTGAGTAATTGATCCGGTTTTCATTTTTTTGGTAAGCTACTCCTTTAAACTGTGCGAGATGTGCATTTGCATAAAGATCATTCAACATTAAAATTCTTCCAGTCAGTTTTGCTGCATGTTGAAATGCTGCATGTTCTTCATCAGGCACGACTGAAACGCCTGTTAACTTGATAGCGGCGGGCGCTATTAATTACAAGACGAGACGCCGCGAAAATGCATGATTTTCGTTAGTCATCTTCCACAGCATTTGCACAGAGCCAGAGGAATAATGGCAGATCTCCACTTCTAAATGACTTCAAAGAACAGAGCAAAGCCATAGAATTTGGTAAAAGCACACAACAACAAAACATTTCCTGTTATTCTTGGCAACACAGTTAAGAATCGAGTAAGCCTGACATGGAGAGAAGTTTAACTCAAGATATGCAATGATAAACTGTTTGAACATGTATATCAAGTAAATTCCTGGTTTCAGCTTAACGCCACTGTCAATATGTCCAAGTCTCAAATTTGATCCTTTAAGACACTTAAAGTGTTACTTATTTTGTGTAGTTCCTTTGGATTTACAAAAGGGAAGGCAAATTAAAAGGGGGAAAAAAAAAAGATATAAACTTACTTTTTGGGGTCATAAAAATCCATGGCCTTCTTGACTTTGTTGTAGGCTGCCACTTTGAAAGGCACAATTTCCAGCGATATGAGTCCAGGGGCCATGGTGAGAACTTTAGCACCATGGGACGGCTCATAGAGGTCTTTACCCGTGTCTGGGTGAGGCATTCCTGCGGGGTCACGGCCCACAATGTAAAAGTTGGCCCCGGCTACCATTCGGGCCCTGCAGTGCCACTGGACCTGTTGGAAAGAGTTCAAATTCATTCTATTTTCACTTTAAAACAATTAGAGTGTTAGTTCAACCAGTTCATATTCTTCCTTATGAGGAACACAAAATAAGTGTGAATGTTTGGTAAAGAGCAGTGTGAATGGGGACTGTGGTTGTTGATATCCAAAAAGACAAGACAAGCACCATAAAATATCATAAAAGAACTCCATAGATTGTGTACACCCATGTTCTAAGTCTTTTGAAAGCATACAATATTTTTGACTTAAAATCTTTCCCTCTTCACATTTGTGTACATTTATACATATAAATATACAATCAATAGATTGTAGCCAAATACATGCGAATGAGATTTGAGAGCGCCCACAACAGGCAGATTGTCAGTGTCTAATTTCAATTTTGGTCGTTTACAAAACTGCTGTATGTTTTTAGAAAACTTGGAATATAACGCTCAAACAGATAGCTACAGGAAAAAAAAAAAAAACATCTGGGACAATCTTTGCTAAACTTCTTTTATGTTGTGGATGAAAGAAAAAAAGGTTTGGAACAACATGAGGGTGAGCAAATGATGACAGATTTAATTTTTAAATGCTTAAAATTGGGAGTGCAATGATAATGTAAACCAAATGGAAATTTTGTTTAATGACACAGAGATTGGGACAATTTAAAATTTTGTCAAAATGTATCATTTTGAGATAAATGAAAACATCTCTTATTATGGACACATGATTAGAATTGGCCTCCACCACCTAAGCTAATTCATTTCTATGGAGTCAGCATGTCCCCTACTTCCTCCTCATAACTCAACAAGGCGAACGACTGCTTCCTGTGGGCTGCTTCAGTCTTACAGACTCTGTCTGCTCCCAATAAAATTTTTAATGTCCCCGCCACATGATTAAAGAACAACAGACTTCAAAATAGCCATGCAACACTACACCAGCAACAATTTTTGTCAGAAGAAAGCTCCCCGTTTGTCCTCGTTATGCGTGTACGAACATATGGATCGTAGAGGGACACCACTGTCCTCTAAACAGTTTGGTTCGGTTTAGAGCCACTTCTGGAGACACAAATCAATTCCTACTGGAAAGTCGAGAGATCCGTGATACCCACAAGAGGAGACTGTCCCTGTTGTCTTCAGCCTCCAGCACAGGTTAGGTGGAACGGATCAGCAATCCATTGTACGGCCGACTATTCAAAAAGGAATGTGCCTTGCGCAAGTTTCCTCGCCACTAACTTTCCATACAACAGTTCGTTGGCTTCAAACACCGTTTTATTTATCGTTCTTAGCACAAAGCACATTTGATAGAGCTTCTTTCTCTAAAATACTGCATATGTCAAGCAATTCCTAAAGTTTCCAAGCATGGGATACTTAAGGATTTATATATATTGAGGACGATCTCAAAAGCTACAAGACTAAATTGAATTTGGCATCTCAAATCGAGTAGCTACCAACCTTAGTAAAAAATGATCTTGGGGGATTTATATAGTAATATATATATGGTGAACATAAAGTCTTTGATAGATAATCAAGAGTCTCCATTTAAGGAAAGAAAACTGAAAAAATTATAATGACCAGCTGACCGTACTTATTATCTTAATGGTAAGCCTCAGGTGTCTATTCTTGGCCCTTTTTCATTTCACACTAACCTCTGTGGGGCCGGCGTACATCATCGGTGAGGGGAAAATGGCCACTATGGTGGATTTGGGGTCGAGCAGCCCCTCCTCCAGCACAGCTGCATGCTGTTTCATGCGCCAGGACAGTGGTACGTCATCATCTTTGGTCCAGCCTCCCAGCGGGTGTAGCAGAAGCACGGGTCGGCGGTAGCCACGTTCAATTAGACGTCGCTGTGTGTCCTGCATGAGCAGCGCATGGCCATTATGCACTGGGTTCCGCAGTTGGAAGGCAAAGACAGCATCTAAAAATGAGAGAAGAGGGTTTAATTTCTCTTAACTCGCAATAAATATCATTGTACTGCAGCAAAGTTAATATACAATGCCAGTCTATGACAATACAATTAAACACCATTAAGATTTGTTGTTTATTCAAAATAGTTGTTTGCAATAAAACTAATGTAATAATTTAGAAAATGAATGTGTCTGTTGCCTGTTACGGTCAAAATAAGCTTAAAAGGATCAACTCCAGAGTATTGTTCCACACCTGCATTCATCTCTTTAAACTTCTGCTTGAGTTCAGTTGGTGTGAGCCTGTAACTATCCAGCCCGTCATTCCAGTAGATCCGATCCAGCACCTGGAGATCGCCTCCAACCAGCCAATCTCCACTCTCCATCACCATCTGCAACAGGAACACCAATGAACTTCCAACCACATCTGTACAATGTTGTTGGACAAACTGCTACAAAGGCACTCTTTGTTTGTGAGGCTTGAGGAACATAAGAATCCCTCCAGATTCTGAAAGATAAATGATGCATGCAAGAACATCATCTTAAAATCTCAGCATGGTGCTTTGGAGTAAGAAAGTGGTCAAACATAGCTAGACATGACTTTTGTTAGGTCAACATTGGTCAACATTGTAGCATGTTCTGGCCACAAAATGCACACCAAGACAGAAGAATCTGTTTGAAATTGGCAATCATAGTTGGGGACTGTTGGTTCAGGAACACAGGAAAACATCAAACAAAACTCTTGTATTCATTTCAAAGATTTGATGTCATGAACCTTGCAAATGTTGTTAACCCAACTAGGTCTTTCTTAAAAATGCTAACTGTAGCAGCCTGGAAACTTAAGGAATAAATGCTTTGTTTCCCGGCACAAGATTGACAATCTCATATAGAAAGCTCTAAAAGCAAGATGCCATTCCCAAAGTTGGATCTCAATAGCCCCTGGTGGATTAGCTTGAATTTCCAAACAATAATATTTAAAAACAGGATTTAAAGACCATCTCTGTGGTTTAAGAGAAACCATGTACAAATTCATAAGTCAACACCATTGCTGAGTATTTTCTCATTAAAACTGCAGTGAACCAAAGACAGTGAAAATCACAGTTTGAAATCATTGGTGTTTCTGACGTGACAAACTACCTTGTAACCAATCACGTCAATGTGGGTTCGCCAACGAGTGGATCTCTGAACCAGCGCAAGTGAGTGGAGGTGGGGCTAATTTGCATATTCATAGAACCGCATATACTAAATGAGGCAAGGTTGTAGAGTGACATTCAACCTATTTTAAGGCATAAGTTAAGGAAAAAAAGTTTAAATGTGTCATTTTGGTGATCAAAGATGAGTTTTAAGGGATAAAATGATTGGCTACAGGAGGCCTTTAAAATCCCTCTATATAGGGACAACCATATCAAATCAGACTAGAGCTCTCAGCTGTTTTTACTAATATTTTACCTTCAGGAGTCTTCGATGGCATTGGTTGAGCCTCTAACTTGGCTAGGGTTAAAAAGCAGTAAAGTAAGCTGAGGATATCACAGCTTGCAGCAGATTCGGGGCTGCTAGGATGGAGAATACCATTTCACAACCCCACAGACTTTCATCTATTGATTTGACTTGACAGGAACACTGGTGGCTGGAGAGCTTCATGTGCATGTATGTGATCATATTAAGCAAAGTTGGAGAGGCCTGAAAGCAGTGAATGTTAATAAAGTGCTTCATAAGCTGCATTGCGTTTGCATTCGAAGACTGAATGCATGTGCAGCTGTCATTTCCTGGCCGTAGTATAGAAACAGTAGCAGCCGTTTATTTAATTTATGTTGCAAAGGCTGGCAATGGAAAAACTCTGAATGATCTGTTGGCACTACAGCACATCTATACAGTAAATCAACTCTATTAGCTGTCATAGAAAATAGTTGAGCACTGCACCCCTTTTAATGAAGGGAAAAAACATAGATAAAGCAATTAAGTTAATGCTCTCAAGTCTGGTTAACATCCCTCTATACCAAATCTCCCAATGTGGACTCAGCTGTCAGACTGACAGGCGAAATAAACAGGAAAAGAGTATTTACCACACATAATGAAGGCCAGTTTTGGAGCGCCGCTGATTGACGCGCTTCAGCAGAGGGAGTTTAACATGCACACCAGACATGAAGTAATGAGATGAACTATTCTGAGAACTTATCGCATTTTATCAATGTAGATCCATTTTGTTTCACTTACTTTTCACATATTCCACATTCATAAGACCAAATTTTCCCATTTTGGGCGCTCTGGTACAATATTAATGAAACAAAAGTTCAGACTCATTTGTTTTGGGGGATATTTTTCAGCTTAAGTGATATTAATGATCATGTAAAATGAAAACAGGCATGACGGTAGTTCCACTTGAGCTTTAACAGAACTTCTGAAAGGAACTGAAGTGCAAATACTTCAATTAAAAAAAAAAAAATAACATTTGCAAGCCATTTTCTTGGGATGCAACAATATTAAAATTCAAGATATGACATTGAATTCCTATGCTATAAAAACGTAAAATAAACTACATTAGAAATAAAATAAAGTCTAAAATGCTACAATTAAGGCATGAGAGCATCATAAAGTACAGTACAAAAAAAAAATGGAAATTCATTTTGAGATTTGCTAAAGATTTAACAGTGTTTTGAATGATTAGGAGTTTTAAAAGATTAATAAATGGAAAAATAGATGTAAATGAGCATGCACAATTATACATAATTTTATATAAAAATATATAAATAAATAAATTTATATATACATTTATATATATATAAAAATATAATAAATATATATATATATATATATATATATATATATATATATATATATATATATATAAAATTTAATAAATGTTGTATAATGTAATAATCAACTTTTTTATATAAATTTTGTTGTTTATGGACTTAGATAAGTCTAAACTTCATTAGAAGAATGCCATTGAGTGAAGAATACTGTAAATAAAAAAGCTGATTGCTAGAAACTTCACTGTGTGTAATTTTTTTCTTAGGTCTGGGGATCAGTTTATTTGTGACCGAAGGCGAGCAGACAGACCGGGCCATTCCAGAGTCCGAAAGCTCTCCGTTGGCGCCCATTAGTGAGAGCTGGAGCAGAGCGGAGCCATTAAAGTCCACCTAAGCCCACAATCCCTACTTACAGATGGAAACAATTGTTCAGTATTTACTCTGCGAGATTTGTAAGAGGAAGGTGAGGGGAAAGGAGGGGAGGAGAGCGCCACTTGCCTAAACACTGTTTGGATAGAACGCAGGGCGAGAAATCCAACTAAAACACATGTGTGAAATGAAGGAGGTCAAGGAATAAAGAGATTACAAAAGCGAGAACTGAACAAAGATGAGAGAGAGAGAGAGGGTGAGACCCTGTTTCCACAGACCTAGTGAGAGGGCATCGTGGCTCTGTCTTCTGTCAGAGTGCAGTCCAAGGAAAGCTTGGCAATGCGACCGCACAGGGGCCAATTAAAGCATCAGGTCAGCTGCTTCTCGCTACATATCCATGACTTTACCTTCAAAAATGGGACTTCAAGGGATAGTTCGCCCAAAAATGAAAATTACACCATGATGTACTCACCGTCAAGCCATACTAGGTGTATATGGCTTTCTTCTTTCAGATGAATACAATCAGAGTTATATTGAACAATGTCCTGGCTCTTACAAGCTTTATAATGGCAGTGAATAGAGGATGAGATTTTGAAGCCCATTAAAGTGCACCCATCCATCATAACAGCTACCCACTGTTATAATAAAGGCCTTCTGAAGCGAAGTGATGCATTTGAGTAAGAAAAATATCAATATTTACAACTTTTAAAAATAAAATAACTAGCTTTTGGCAGATGGCGTACACACGTCAACTTGCGCAAAAAGAGTAACCCCTGACGCGAGAAGGAGTAGCATAAGCTTTGACGCGTCTCGCTGTTCAAACAAATAGGGATGGGCAACAAACTAAAGCTCCTCTTCTCTTATACAGGAATCCTCCGACATTTCTCTTTAAAAATTCTCATTTTAGACTTTTAATTCATGATCTGCGTTTTATTTTGCACTATCCTCTGCACTTTCACTGTAAATCGATGCGTATGGCCGTCTGCCAGCGGTTAGTTAATTGTAGTTTTTAAAGTTTTAAACATGGATATTTTTCTTACACAAACGATTCGCTTCACTTCAGAAGACCTTTATTAACCCCCCAGGGTGGATATCTTTTATGATGAATGGTTGCACTTTTTTTGGGCTTCAAAATCTAATCCTCTATTTATTACCATTATAAAGTTTAGAAGAGCCAGGGCATTATTTAACATAACACTGTATTTGTCTGAAACAAGAAAGTTTTATACACCAAGGATGGCTTGAGTGCGAGTAAATCATAGGGTAATTTTCATTTTTGGGTGAACTGTCCCTTTACGTGGAAAATCTGCTCTTTTAAATACAATTGCAGACAAAAAATGAAATTTTATTTCAGAAAAAATGCAACTGAAAAACTCTTTCCCTCCTTGAATCTCCTTTAAGCCTATTTTCCCACTAATTTTATCACTGATCCGGAGGAAACTTTAGTCTTCGGCTATAATTTCTGTAGAGCAACACTTCAGGGTGAGCGTCTGATCAAATTTAGTTCTGAACCCAAGCAAGAGCAGTAATATTTGCTCATGAACGTTACTAAATAGCAATGAAGCAACAGTGACAATGTGTTCCCATTAAGGGTGCCCAGTGCCAGACAGGTGAAAAGTGATGCGTTAATGGATCATGCTGCTGAATCAGTGATTCTGCTTTTGTATTAACATGTATGTAGTACAAACAGTGCTCTCTTTCACGGCAGGCTTAAAATCGGGACTTTCCAGGTGGTTTGTGAGTCAGAAAAGAAAGAAAAGGAGGGAGCTGACAACAAAAATTAGATACAGGGCAATGTTAATCATTTCCAACTGCTTACATAAGATGATAGAAATAAGGGTGACTATATGTCCTCTTTTTGGACATTAAAAAAAAAAAAAATTGTGTCTGGTCGGGATTTATAAATCGTCCAAAATATACAGGGTTAGGCTTTTACCATCTACAATAGCGAGAACACAAGTAACAAATTACTCGTAAACTCGGAAATACAACACCATGTGAAAAATATTGAAATATAACTGCTTAACTACATTTTACTGCTGAAGCAGCTGCAATTTCGAGTGTTATGTTTAATAATACCTATAATTGACTATTGATAATGTATTAATAATAAAAGATCATTTCGAAAACAAACGAAAGACATACAATGCCGTTTAAAGTAGCTAGCAGAGTTAGAATAACCGTCTAATGTCCTTCTAAATAAACCATAAATGTATTAATAAGGCATTGGCATAATGTGTTGCATTGTGCTTTTGTCTGCTAATTACTCAAATTACACAGATTCATTTTGGCGTTAACAGTGTTGCCATAGAAATGCATCATTCTGAGAATGTGAACAGCTCTGAGGCGAATAACTGTGTTTTCATCTAGTAATTACAGTAATTATGACAGCGTGAACAAAGAATGAATTGGAAAAATCAATCAAATATGCGCTAATTGGTTGTTACCGTGTTGTATCATGCAGATCTTCCACTTTCTTGTTGAATTAGGACACTGTGCTCACTTCATCTACTATGCAGGTTTTTCTCCATATTTGACCCCTGACCTTGATGTATGGATGATCTTTGCAGGTGGTGCCCCACTGCCGGGCACAACGCTCTTCCTTGCGGTGCTCGTAGAACTCTGGGTTTCGCAGGATCGCCACCCTCCGACCACCGTAGGCCAGCGCGAATGCGGTGCTGCCGTCCAGACGCTCCTTGTCGGAGCTTGAGACGGGGAGGACCACCGGCACCGACAGGTTAATAACCCCACCTACGAACAGAGGTCAGATGCACGGCACATTCATCAAACACACCGAGACTTTGAGAAACTGACAGCTTTGAAAGGACTAAAGGGGAATAGTTACGGATCTATGAGGCGAGATAAGGGAAAAACTCTGAACGTCAAAGTGGTGACTTTTTAAGAAAGTAAGAGGTCCTACACCTTGATTAAAGCAATATGAGCGGGAAGCTTTTAAAATCCATTTTCAGAAAAAAACGCACACACACATCATAGCAGAAACAGCTGCTTTCCATAAGAAAGAGCTTTGTGAGCGTCCCATTTCAGCTCGATCCAAATTAAACTAGTATCAGGCAGTAAGATGCACAAATCTGTCTATTAAATTCATAAAGATGTCAGCCTGGTCCAACAAGAGTCCAATTGGGTGTATGGCAAGAATCAAAACAATAACACAAGGTGTGATGTACAGTAATCATGGCTAATGATGCTGATGATGTAATGCACGAACAACTAACGACCTTCTCTTGCCGTATTTCTGTCACATCCAAACGTCTACTAGGCCCACTTTTTTTTATCTTAATAGGTGTGTGAGTGTGAATGCTTACCTTGAACACAAATTTAAATACTAGGCAATACAACACACAGCAGAGCATTACGAGGCTGTAAAACTAAATTGACACTTTTTGGAAACTCAAGCTTGATGTGGGAAATTGCCGTAATTACCCAGTTCTATAAATGCGAGGACCACATCATGGTTTAAAAAGCCATTCACACATTTGTCGCTCTCACAATCAAAGACGTGCAGACTTTTTATTTCAGACGATCATGTTTCTAAAAAACCCAAACTGCCTTGAAAGCATGTGATCAACACAACCCAAGCCTCCATTAAAATTGTAATAACTCTTTTATTTCCACCACTAATTAATATTTAAAATCCAGCCTTCAGATTCCTTCACCCCAAAATGAAAAATTTGTCATGAATTAGTCACTCTCACGAGTTTTGAACGTCATAAGACTTTCATTCATCTGTGGAACACAAATTAAAATCAATGTGATGATATCTGAGATGTCTGTCCATCCTTTGACAGCCTTTGCAACTACCACTTTGACTCTTCAAGAAGTTCATTAAGAGATTGTAAAACTAATCCAGATGAATAGAGTGGTTTAGTCCAAATTTTCTGAAGAGACTTGATTGCTTTTTATGATGAATAGATTTAATTTAGGCTTCTAGTCACATGTAAACATCCATCAGGGAACATAAAGAGAGGCTCAATCTAACATGAATCACGCGCAAGAACAAACTCTCGCTGAAGCACGAAACTGCTGCTTAACCAATGAGGTTCATTCTCGTGTTACGCAGCATTTTTGAGCTTCAGCGAGAGTTTAGTTCATGTTAGATTGAGCTTCTGTTTATGTTCCCTGATCAATGTTTACATGTGACTAAAAGCCTAAATTAAATCTGTTCATCATAAAGCGATCGGGTCTCAGAAAATTTGGACTAGACCACTCAAATCATATGGAACAGTTTTTGTTTTCATATGTTTTAGTTTTATCTCTATGATCTTTTTGAAGCACCAATGTGTCAGTTGCAAATGCGTTCAATGGAGGGGCAGTAATCTCTCAGATTTCATCAAAAATATCTTCATTTGTGTTCAAGATGAACGAAAGTCTGGAACAACATGAAGGGGAGTAATTATGTGATGGTTTTGGGATAGGTCCTGTCTTGACCCAGAAGCACTGATATATTAGTAGAGTATTAGTAATTTTACCTGATGTTGATGGTCCATCAAGTCACAAGTTCACCCAAAACAGTTCATCCAAAAATGAAATTTCTGTCATTATTTACTCATCTTAATGACGTACCGAATCCATAACCCAACTTCAGCATCCAAATTGAGTATTTTTAATGAAACCTGAGAAGTTTCGGTCTCTCCATTGAAAGTTCAGGTAACCAAAACTTAAAAGATCCAAAATTGTGTTGTAAAACAAATCCATATGAATCGTGGTTTCATTGAAAATATATCAATTTGCGTGTCAAAGATCAACCAAAGTCTTATAGGTTGGGAACGTAAATTTTGAAAGAATTTCTATTTTTGGGTGAGCTAAGGGCCTAAACAGGTCCCTAAGATTTTTTTTTTTTTTTTCCAAAAAATGTTTCCACTTAGTCATGATGAGTTACTAGTAGCAAATTAAATCTGTATTACAAACAAAGTGGGAAAAATGTAAAATCACATTTGAACTGGCTAGTGATTTACCAAAAACTGCATTGCATTATCTAATGTCGCCATCTGGTGTTGCAGTCAGAAAACACAGCACATGAAAAAGAAATCCATGCCTGAGAGGATGCCATGAGAAGACGGTGCTAGTGTAAAATTCTGTGTTTACCATCGAGCAGACAGTTGAAGTGAAGACACTGTAAGAACTCTCTCTCCCTCATGAAGCCGTTCAGAGGAGTGGCCCAGCCCTCAGCCAGCACCTGAACCCACTGCATGTCCACCTAACCCGCCAACAGAGAACTTAGCCGTTAGTTTGAAACTGAAAAAAGTGTTTTAGATTATTTAACGCCAATATAAACCAGACAATGTTCCAGGTTCATACTGTCTGCTGACTGTCAATAGTCAGAATGGATTTGCAGACCATCTGATTAAGTTTCCAACTTGAGAATTTGAGTGACATTCAAGGAGTGAAGATACCTTGGTGATGTCCACTGCTGGAAGACTCTCTGCATCAGCCTTGGCCAAGTCCAGCTTGTTCTCGGGCACGTAAAGCTCCTTGACCTCATAGGACGCGTCCACAGGCACTATGTCCTACAGAAGGTGGAGACATTGCCACAGAGACATGAGTGACATTATATCCAAGTACAGTACCTGTCAAAAGTTTGGAAACATTACATTTTTTTAATCTTTTTGAAAGAAGTCTCTTGTGCTCACCAAGGCTGCATTAATTTAATGAAAATACAGAAAAAACACTAATGCTGTGAAATATTATAACAATTTTAAATAATTGTTTTCTATTTTAATACATTTAATTTATTGATGTAATGTAATTACATAAATTACAAAATGTAATTTATTGCTGTGATCAAAGCTCAGGTCTTCAATGTCACATGATCCTTCAGAGATCATTCTAATATGATGATTTGCTGCTCAAAGAAACGTTTATTAATACAATGTTGAAAAAAGTTGTGCTGCTTAATATTTTTGTGGAAACAATGGTGCTATTCAAACATTTGTGGTTAGATTAAAAAAAAAAAAAAAAAAAAGAGATAAATACTTTTTACTCATTAAGGACCCATTAAACTGATCAAAAGTGACAGTGAAGACATTTAGTTACAAAAGATTTCTATATTTTTTAAATAAATAAATTTAAGAAATGCAAATAAATGCTGTTCATTGAACTTTCTACTCATCACAGAATACTGATCACAATTTCCACAAAAATATTAAGCAGCACAACCGTTTGCATCATTGATAATAATAATAAGAAATGTTTCTTGAGCAGCAAATCATCATATTAGAATGATTTCTGAAGGATCATGTGACACTGATCATGTGACACAGCTTTGCATCACAGGAATAAAATGATTTTTGAAATAAGTGGATTTTGTTGATAAGGTGTTTACATGCATCAGATTTACGAATAAAACAGGCATATTCCAGGGGTCGCAAAAACTAAATAAGCCAATCAGATTGTGGCAGTTACAAGACTTGGCACTAATCGTAAAATTACCACATTCCAAATGATGACAGAATACTGGATCTGCCAAACACTTCTGAAACAAAGAGACGTTTTACTGCTTGCAACAATCAGTTTTTAATAAAGACATTTAGATCACAAACTCTCAAGTAGAGTTTAAAACAGAATTAACTTTAACGTGAATGAATCGAGTGAACTCACCCTCTCCTGCAGGAGGTCCAGGAGCTGCTGGATGCATTCGTTCACACTGCAAGAATCGGTCTTTAGTACCAGTTCAGGGGCCTCTGGCTTCTCATACTCGGAGTCTATTCCTGTGAACCCTGAGGACAACGGCAGGAGCAATTCATTATATTAAAAACCCAATCCACTCAGCAGCAGGAACAGATATGCTTGCAATGCACTTAAGGAAAACAGTTTTTCATTCAACAGGACTGAAAACAGTGAGGTTTGTTAGGATATGCACACAATAACAAGACACTTCCTGCAGTAAACATCAATACTTTTCATCACGAGATGTTAGCAACTTTAAGATTTGCATCAGTCCAGAAGGTCACCGCAGTGTTTCCTGTATCGATCTTCATCCGATTCACTGTTACTGAGTCTGCAGATCCGCAGAAAAAAACTTGAACAAAAACAACAGGAAACACTGAGTCACAGAGTTACAGTCAAGACCGAGTCAAATACACTTCCTACCAGAAACGTGCTTTCCAAGACTCATTAGAAGCTGATTTCTAGCCTCTTCAGGAGGGCTGTGATGATTCACCACTCGTTTGCTCAGGAAGTTGCGTGTAACCTCTCAAAAACCTTCAACTTACTCTCAAAAAACCCACACTACTGATATCACAATTTGGTTTCCAAGATTAAGTTTTATGCACAACAAAAAGGCCAGTGAGCTCCACTTTTTCATCATTCTGCAGAAATCCAGTAACCTCTTTTCAAGTGTTTTTCTTCTCAGACAAAACATTTTTTCCTCCTTCAGTGCCTCCGAACATCCCAAGGCCCTTGTCCTGTCTAACTCAATCATTTCACATATTTCTGCACAAACTGGCTGCAAGATGATTGCAAGATTGAAGAGTTTTGGATTTGCTGACACAGCAGTCAATTTATTTAGGTTTAAAACATCAGGACTGATTGGCCTAACTACCATTTTGTGATGAAATCTGAGCATTAACACACAGCAAATCTACACTCCTGGGCAAAAAAAAAAGACAAACACCCAAATTGACTAAACACTAAGCTTTTAATTGTCATAACCACAAATTATTGGTCAGGAAATTCGCAAAATGTAACCAAACGCAAAATCAATTGCTGTCTCAGAAAGACGGAATTAGGTTTTTATGCACAATATGAGAAGTTTGATTCAGAGTTGTTCAGCAGAGTTGTGTCGAGCGATGCATCACATTAAAACACGAGTTGCATGGCGATGCTCCAGTGCGAGGCTTATAACAATAAATATAACAATACATGCATCTCTAGCACAGAGTTATCTAACAAAGATTCATCAGATGCTATTTTTCGACAAGACAATGCTCAGAACAAGAATAACACTGACTCTTCTTACAGTACAAAGTTGTCTGCAAGTTAGACAAGGATATTCCAAGCTAAATGACTTTTTCTGCAGTATTTATGCAATTCTCGCTCATTTCCTGACCAGTGATTTGTGATTAAAATGGTTAAAACCATTAAAAGACCAATAAATATTTTGTTATTTTTGGCTAGGCCCAGCAAAAAACTGAGTATTGGACACATATTTTGTACAACATTACATATTCATCATTTCCAAATAGATTAAAAACACAACAACAGAAAAAAATACATTCAATTCAGTCTGACAGCAGCTGAGATGAAGCCCAAACAAAATGTAAATATGAATGTGGTTTGAGTCCTGAATAGGAACCATTGAATTTCATGTGGACAATTGTAGAAAAATACTAAGGCACTAAAATAATTTGAGTTGGATATGCCAAAAAAACAACAACAACAACAAAAAAACAGTGATGATCTTACCTGTGATTTCTCCAGCTCGAGCCCTCTTATAGAGCCCCTTCACATCTCTCTGCTCACACACATCCAGAGGAGCATCTACAAACACCTCGAAGAACGGAAGGCCAGCAGCTTCATGGATCTTCCTTGCATTCAGGCGGTCCTAGGGATATACCCAAAAAAAAATATTTTTTGAACCTAAAATTTCTCATTTCTAAGGCCTCTAAATTACCAAAATTTCTCTGAAATCTTGAATGATTTTATGGAGTAAACGTAAGAATTACTTTTATATCGAGAAAAACATTTACTGGAGTAAAGCAACTCAGGTTTACTTGATCCTCATGTTAAAATGTACAAAAGATGATACAACAAGTTTTACAAGGAATTTGTACATCTTGTACATCTCTCAATCATCATTGTATTGCACTGCATTATACATTTCACCACCCACAATTAAAACTACAAAGCTTTGATCATAAACCTAAGAATTTAAATATCATCTTACTGAGATACGCTGGAAGAAATCAGGATATTTATATGCATTTTTATAAAAGTTCACTATTATGCTGCTATAAAAATCACATTGATTTACATCACAAGCTTTGCAAATAACTTTTGCACCAAATTGAGGGCTACATTTTTGCTCAGTTTGCACCTGAAACTAGATTTTTTAGATATCTTAGTCATTACTATACAAGCATACACACAGCTCCGTATGATTCTCACCCTGCTGTATGGGGAAATGAAGCTGGCGATACACACGAGCCCGGCGTCAGCAAACAGTTTTGCCACCTCCGCGATGCGCCGAATGTTCTCCTCGCGGTCTTCAGGGCTGAAGCCCAGATTCTTATTGAGGCCCTGCCTGATGTTATCTCCATCCATAGTGTAGCAGGGGATGCCATGACACACCAGGTACTCCTCCAAAGCCATGCTGACCGTCGTTTTTCCTGCACCAGACAAACCTGAGGATGCAGAACAGAGAGGTCTTGATATTTCCTGAACATTTTACACACAACCATGAAGACAAAACAGCAAAATAAAGTCGTGTTATACCTGTAAGCCACACTGTGCATCCTCGAAATCCTCCTCTAGTGCCAACCACTTGCCCACGCTTGTTTCGGCTCACATGATGGGCTTGATATGTCACATTGGTGGCTCTTTGCATCCCCTGTAAAATGTGCCGATTCATCTTTAACAAAGACCTCCTGTTTGACTCACTGAAGTGAAACACCTCAAGAACGTCATATGGTATGTTGACATAGACCATAGTACTGGACCACTTAAAATGTGTTGCACTGTACACTTTATTCATTGTGTCATCGTTTATTGTAGTTCATTGTATATTATGAATGAACATGTCTCTTGGAGTTATGTTAACATTATAAATATGCAAATTTGGTAGCACGTCCAAAAAAACATAGCAATTATACCAATAATGATGCATAAATGCTTAAAAAACACATTGACACATAACGTGGTACTGAATCATGTAAATCATCGAGTACCATGGTATTTACATGACACTCCAAAGAACACCATGGCATAAAAAGCCATGTTACTATCATAATACGTGTCCAAAAAGTGTTTGTGATGCCCAGAAATACTATAGAAAGCTTATTTAAGTTTTAAAATAGACAACATAGACAAATAAAATGATTATATGCAGCTTTTTCGTGCATTTATCACAGCCCGAGGACCTCCATTACGAGCACGACTCTTGTGGACGTTCATATTCTGAATTAAAACAGTATGGTCAGATTCTTCATAATTATAAACACTATATTCATAGCACGAGGTGTGCCACTGTAACTGTACTATATTAGCAAAGCAAAATATCCCTCAGTATGCAGCCGTTACTCACCCAGCTCTCAGGCGCGTTACTCAGTTTCTGCTTCTTACTCGAGTTCCCGGATGTCTCCATTTTGAGCAGCTGAATTCACACTTGACAAACAAATAAATAGTGTGATATAAATATATTCGCAGAAGTTAATTTAATGAAGTGCCGGGTCCACTGTGCGTAATGAACTCCAGAAGGAAGCGTAGAGGTTTACAGGAAATGATGGAGGCTCCGATAAGTCCCGCCTCTAACGCGTCGAGTCTCCATCTATTAACCAATCAGATTGGTCGGAATGGCATCAAAGCTAATCCTGATTGGACATTTAAGAAGTCATTCATATAGCCGTGGCAACCAAAGCAAACAAGCATCGGGTCAAGGGCGGGACTTGTCAGAAAACATGCTGAGGAAAAAATAACGCGGCCGATTATGTTATGTTTTATATTTTGCTGTGTACAGTGAAAGTCCTTTTAGGCTACATAATGTGTGCACCCTACTGAATTAATATTATAAAGGAAAATATCGTATGTTTTGGTGCTATGCTAATACGAGTTTATATTATAACAAAACAGGTATTTTGTTAAAGGGACAGTTCACCCAAAAATGAAAATGCTGTAATTTATTCACGCTCAAGTTGTTCCAAACCTGTATGAATTTCTTTCTTCTGTTGAACAAAAAAGAAGATATTAACCTAACACTTAAAAATACTATGGAAGTCAATGGGGTCCATCAACTGTTTGGTTACCGACGTTCTTCAAAATCTTCTTTTGTGTTCGGCCAGAGATAGAAATTTATTCTGGTTTGGAACAACTTGAGGGTGACTTGAATTTTAATTTTTGGGTGAATTAAAAGTTTTTTTTGTGAGGAAAAGTTTAGATAACCAGAAGTGTTTCTCACAATTTTACTTAAACTTTTTTATTAGAGACATGTTGCAAGTTGGTACAATACAACTATATACCAAAATAAAGAAAAGGTTGAACAAAACAATGATAATTTGCATACACTCACTGTAAAAAATCACCACCACTGCACATGATTTATCAGATAAATTGAATAAAGTTGAGAATGTTACAAGGAGGCTGTTCCCCATAGACATGGAAATTTAAAATAGCGTATTGATTGTACTTAGAGAAGAACATTACTCTTGTTTTCTGCCCTAAACACAGCGAGAAGAACCTGAACTTCCCCTGGGCCTCTGAACAGCTAACACTCTCTGATAAGATCTGAGTAAGTTGTAAAAATAGGTCCTTCCACTGCTAGACATCTGAATGGCCATCGCAGGCCCGACCACTATTGCCTTAACTGATCCTGATCCTTTAATATCTTGTTTTCCGCCATTAGTGTAATCCTGAAGGGCTTTAGAGAAGCTTCTCATAGACCTTTGCAGTTTCCCACACACCACCCGAGGATGAGTATTAACAGAACCGTTCATTCCCCGTGTATGCGATCCAGAGGTCTGTTTGTTCCCTTGAGGATTGAGATTCCACATGGGTAGATACAGCTTCACAGGCTTACCATAGTACACCCAGCACAACTGGTTTTTGGATGGTTTTTTGGTGGTTGGGACTGGCGTAACTATGGATGGCACTTTATTCCTTGTGGTTGTTTGTGCTGCAGGGGTGGTAAAAGGACCGGGTGATTCATATTCCACGCAGTCACCGTCCCGCTCCTCATCCTCCGGTGTAACTTCATAACCTTCCAGAAGAACAACATCCTCACCTGAACGCTTCTGAAGCTCTGATCAGAGGACAAACAGGACGGTCACAGTCAAACCAGTGGAGAGGACTAATATATGACACTTTTTCACTGAAACAAATTTGGTGTGTAAAGAAAATTGGTAGTAAATTTCACAAACATTTACAAAGAAATGGCAAGTAACAAACTGAATTACACATTAAATTTCGATGCAGGAAAACGTACTTAAAAATAGTATTTTCTTGTAAACATAGTCAAATGATCTGTTTTATTTACAACTTACAGTGTATTAGAACAATAGAATTTTGAATAAAATTCAGAATGGGAGTAACCCAGCTAACAGGGAACGTTCTCAGAGCCTTTTGCCAAGGTTCTCTCAAAGTTATGATTAACTACCTTTCTTCCATTAACGTTAACAGAACGTTGATTCAAAGTTATCTGGGCTTTAATAATGTTCTCAAAATGTTATATTATGTATACATCTTTCATGGAACGTATTTTCTGGAAATGTTTAGTTGGACGTTCAGAATTTTAAAAATATTATTACTTATTTCAGAATGTTTAGAGAATGTTCAAAAGTATATTTTTTTAAAATTTAATTGTAAGTCCCTGCACTTTCACATAATCAAGAAAAAACTTTTAAAAATCTGTATGTTTTGAATATTCTGAGAACATTCAGAGATAACGTTTTCATAACTTAAAGTGATCGTTCACCCAAAAAATGAAAGATCAGTCATCATTTACTCACCCTCATGTTGTAATAAACTTGTATGAATTTCTTTCTTCTGCTGAACACAAAAGAAGATATTTTGAAGTATCAGATATTTGATGGACCCCATTGACTTCTGCAGTATTTTTTCACTGTGAATGTCAATGGGGTCCATCAACTGTTTAGTTACCCACATTCTTCAAAATATCTTCTTTTGTGTTCAGCAAAAGAAAGAAATTCATACAGGTTTGGAACAACACGAGAGAGAGTAAATGATGACAGAACTTTCATTTTTGGAACTTTTCATTTTCATATTTTTTATTCGTGTACTTACTGCGCAGATCTTTGCGGCAAATATTTCTTCCTATAAAAAAGCACACATGAATTTTAGTTTGAAAAACCTTCAAAACAGAATGTTACAGCATTTTATAATTTAGGTCTAACCTTTAGACTAAAGGTGGTCATTTATAAAATTAAGGATTAAAATATTAAATGCTTGAATGTGAAATCATACAACAGTTTTCAGAAACATACCTTCGGCATTAAATGGCTGTGAGATGAGAACCACCGTAGCAGCAAGCAGTCCGAGAGCAATGTGAACATCCATGGCTGCAAATGAAGCAAAGATCCTGTCAACAAGATTTTTATTTATTTTAAACCAGTCCTTGTGGAGCCCCACAAATTGTGAAATCACCCGAGGCATTACCTAAATGACTTTATTAGTCAGAGAAACCTTTTAATTATGACTGAATATCTTCTGAGGCTTCATTTGCACGTTCGCTGTTCTAACAGGTGTTGGGAGTTGATTCCACCACTGAGGAACGAAGATAAATAAGTTGGTGATCTGGATCCGGAGAAGCAAAACAAGGGGAAGGTAACCAAATGTTTTTCTGCGCAAACACCCAGGGTGTGCTTGAAATCTTACAGGAACTGGAAGACCATGGAGAGATTTGGAAAGGTGTGAAAATGTTGATTCAGATGAAAAGCATTTGCTTCAAACCCTCTCTGATCATTATCAGTGAGATGTAGGCCTATTTGAACTTGTCTGAGGCTGCACAGACTATCCCTCATGGCAGAATGTTGTGGTACATCAAATACCAGAAAAAACAATAGACTTAATTGCGTAGTGAACGACTGATCGAGTCTTGTCCCAAAATTGTGTGAATATATTGCTTAATGCATGCATTTTCTGTATCAAAGTCAAAGTCACCAAGTCAAAGTTGAAAGCCTAATTGCCAAAAGTAGACTAAAAAGCCAAGCAATTGAGCCTTAGCAAACAGTTTGATTGACAGGCGATCTGACCAATCATAACCCTGAATTCACCATTTTGTCCGAAAAAGCAGTCAGGGGAGTTAGTAGATTAACGTTGGTGAACTTGAACTTGAACAATTATGTGTACTCACTTCTTTCCACGCTTGAAACAACATTCCTTCTGATGTTCATTCATGTTTATTTGATGCTATAAATGAACTAGTATGAAGAGATGATCGGTTCACGAGGAGCTACAGCGATCTGTCACGACACATTAAAGAGAAACTATGCGCTATTTATTGTTTGAACTTCTTTAAAAAAATTACGATATATTAAATATGAAACTGTTTCATATCAAATGTAACTTGCTCTGTCTTGTCTGTCGACGCGGATTTATTTTTCACAGCGTGAGAACATGATGTGTGGCGTGAGAGCGGCTTGTCGGACATAGCAACAGTAACTAAAGGGGGCGGGTCTTTGCGAATGGTCAATTGTTTTTAAAATTAAATTAATATTAAAACATATTAGGGATAATTAGTAAAGCATAATATTAATGGCCAAATTAACACATTTTTCATAGCATGAATAGCAGATAATTTAATTAAAAAAATTATCTTAAATATAAAGGTTCCAAAAGGTTCCCATTTTGGGGTCCCCAAACAATCTTTCTCTTTCTTCCTCCTCCTTGTAAAGAATATTTTAGTTACCTAAAGAACCTTTAGTGCGATAAAAAGTTTCCATGGATGTTAAAGGGACAGTTCACCCAAATCTAAAAATTCTGTCATCATTTACTCATCCTCGAGCTGTCCCAAACCCGTATGTTTCTTTCTTCTGCGGAACACAAAAGAGAAAGAAATTTATACAGCTTTGGAAACGATGTAAATGATGACAGAATTTTTATTTATGGGTGAACTGTCCCTTTAAAAATGCAATAAAAACACTATACATTATCGTTACGTAGTAGTAGGGTTTTCCTTCTTCTGCTTATCGCATGCTTTACAGTGCAAAGGTTAAAGCAACGTTTTGGAAGTCATTATTTTAAACTGAATTATTGTGGTAATTTACTAAATACACAGCCTGTAGAACATCTCATACATTAAGTGCTGTCGTAACTTGATCTTTTGATTGGTTAATCAAACGCCACTCACTCTTGCACATCCAATCCTGGATGGGGGCGGCATCTTGTTGCCTGGCAACTTCCCTTTCTATGCAAACAGCAACAACAAAGTGTGAATTCGAGTAACAAATGCAGCCACTTTTTTTTTTTTTTTTTTTTTTTAGACTGAATGATATTTATGGTCATTATTTAAAAACTTTTATTTTTTGTTTACCGATTTACAAAATAATTTAAAGAACTATAAACCATTTACAATGAATCTTTATATTAAATGAACGTTTAAATGATTGTGCGGCGGACAGAAAGGGAGGAGCTGCACTAAATAAGGGAAATGTTGAAGTTTCCAGAGGTTGATGTCAGTGTAACTGGATTCCTCTAGTCTGGGAACAACTGGGAACAAAGATGGCTGAGTGTGGACTGGAAAACTGCTTTTCCCCACTCTCACAAAAGCTGGACTGAAGCCACTCAAAATGATGTTAGAGTGAAACAAGCAAGTACAAACTATTCTTTTCTTTTCAAAGCGTCTCTTCTTTTTTTTGAAAGTTTTTCAGTCGAATTTTCTTATGTATTTCTGTTGCATAACATCGTAATAGTGAATTTAGATTTTAATACGCTGAAAACAATAACTTTGATTTGATGGAATTCGTTTTTTTCAGTTCGCGGCAACACTTTCATAACTTCGCAATCATCTGAAATGAAGTTTGTTTATGTTCAGTTACTGTAAACGACACAATGAGCTCCAGTCGTGTCCGTCCTCAAGCCCCGCAGACCCAGGCGGCATCTGCAGCTGCTGTCCCCGCGACACCTCCGCGTTGTGATGAAGGGATCGAGATGGAAAAAATGCATCATGAAGAAGTGGGCCTCGGAGTGCCCGACGACTCCCCCTCTCCACCCACATCCAGCTCCAGACAGGCATGGAGCCGGGATAACCCAGGCTTCGAACCGGAGGAGGGGATGATGGAAGCGGACTGGCCTCCGGCGAGCCCGGGGCGGAGGTCTGTGTCCACGGCGTCCAGCAGCAGCGGCGGCGCAGCCGGGAGCTTCTCCGGCATCAGTGCGCGGATCAACAGAGGGTTGTATCCAACTCCACCAGCACAAGAACACAGCAGCTGTGGGAAGAGGATACTGGAGAAAATGAGAGGTGAAACTTTTGCTTTGGCTTCCTCATATAGTTATGTACAGGGTTGCGGAGTAACGAAATGCTTATTTAAAATACAAAATTTGAGTAACTGTATTTCATTACAGGTACATTTTAAATGGGTGGTAATCAGATTACAGTTACATCTGAAAAGTATTTTAGATTACCAAAGTGATTACTTTGAATTTTAATATAATTTAAACAGCAATTGGTGATTCTCTGACTCTGACCGTCTGAAAAAGTGGAATTAAGGTTCATGTTTTTGACTGTTTTCATGTTTTGTGATTGTTGTTTGTGAGTCATTTTATAATTGTAAAAAAGGTCACTGCGACATTTTCTCACAATTTGTTTACCCCTCACAATTCTGACTTCTTTTTCTCAGAATTGCGAGATTTAAACTCACAATTGCAAGTTATAAAGTCAGAATTGAACTTGCAAAACTCACTTTTTTTTTATCTTAACAATATGTGAGTTCATATGTCATAATTCTGACTTTTCTCAATATTGTGAGTTTATCATAATTTTGACTTTTCTCAATATTGCGAGTTTAAATCTCATAATTCTGACTTTATAACTCGCAATTGCAACTTTATATTACGCAATTCAGAGGGAAAAAGTCAGAATTGTGAGATAAAAACTTGCAATGACCTTTTTTGTGTTCGTTCCACACTTATTAGTATTCCAAAGTATTCTAAAGTATTTAGATTAAGTGACTAAACTTGAGTAATGTAACGAAATACGTTACAAATGAATTTTTAAAGCATGTATTTTGTAATCTGTAGTGAAATACATTTTAAAAGTAACTTACCCAGCCCTGGTTATGTATGTTTCAGTTTACTGAAAATAAAATAAAACTTTACGAGGCCGGGTCTCTTTCTAATTTCTAATGTTATTTATTTTAATTCATTCTTATAAACATTTCTTTCAACTATCTATTCATTAAAGAATCCTGAAAAAATGTATCTAAAAAATCTAAATCTGAAAATAAGTGAGAAATCCCTAATTAGCTTGGCAAATGTGTTTTTGTGCATTGATGGAAATTCATTCTCTATTTCAGTGCTGTGGGATACTCGTCTTTTGGGTGAGAGCAACAGTAACAGAGAGATGTACCTGAAAACCATCCTACGAGAAATGATCACCTACATCCTCTTTCTGATCACCCTCTGCATATGTACGTTTAATACTGGACACTTTCATGCTTGAATATGTTACTACTTACTATGTTTTACATTGCCTTTCCTTACATGCTAGAGTAACAGGCCTTGGAAATAATTCTCAGATGAAGATTCTGTTTAATAGAGCTTAAAACTTAATTATACTTAAAAAGTATAAAGACTAATTTATTTTGAATGGTGCAAAATCAATTGCCTTTCAGCATAGAGAATCAGATGTCATAATGGAAAAATATTTCTCAAGTTGTCAGCTTCCCTGGTCTGCTCCAGCTCTGGCAGTCTTTCTTCTCTGGAAAAACTGGTGCTTTAAAATCCTCAAAACAACCACAGCAGCAATTCTCGTTTTGACTATTTATAGTCAGCTTATAGTTGATATCTATGCATTTATCAGATGCTTTTATCCAAAACGACTTACATTGCAGATATGCTATACATTTTAGCAGTTCATGGATTCGTTGGGAATTGAGCTCATGACCTTGACCAGTTCCATGCTTTATGGTTTTAGCTACAGGAACATAAGAAAATGCCACAGGACATGCATCCATAGTGAAAGTACTTTTTATAAAGTGAGCAAACTGAAACTTTGGAATTAAAGGTGAAGTATGTAGTTTCAGAGACACTAGTGGCACCTACTGGAATTACAAAAAGAAAGCATATTTTCATTTCAAGATGGGAGGAAAAATTATTTGTCAATGCTTTTTTCCATTTGATTTTCTCCTGCAAATGGTTTGCATTCCGAGAAACTTTTCTTTTGCTCGCAAAATGTTTTGCATTCCCCCGAGAAAGTTTTATACGAGCGAAAAAGTTTTATGAGCGAACGCAAAAAATATTTTGCGAGAGAATGCAAAGTTTTTCAGGGGAACGCACACGTTTCGCGAGAGCATTCAAAGTTTCTCAGAGGAACGCAAATATTTTGCGAGAGAATTCAAAGTTTCTCGGGGGAACGCAAATATTTTGCCAGAGAATTTGAAATTTCTCGGCGAACGCAAACATTTTGCGAGAGAATTCAAAGTTTCTCCGGGAAAGCAAACATTTTGCAAGAGAATTCAAAGTTTCTCAGGGCAACGCAAATATTTTGCGAGAGAGTTGAAAGTTTCTCCGGGAACGCAAACATTTTGCGAGAGAGTTGAAAGTTTCTCAGGGGAACGCAAACATTTTGCGAGAGAATTCAAAGTTTCTCCGGGAACGCAAACATTTTGCGAGAGAGTTGAAAGTTTCTCAGGGGAACGCAAACATTTTGCGAGAGAATTCAAAGTTTCTCCGGGAAAGCAAATATTTTGCGAGAGAGTTCAAAGTTTCTCCGGGAACGCAAACATTTTGCGAGAGAGTTCAAAGTTTCTCAGGGGAACGCAAACATTTTGCGAGAGAATTCAAAGTTTCTCGGGGGAATGCAAATATTTTGCGAGAGAATTTGAAATTTCTCGGCGAACGCAAACATTTTGCGAGAGAATTCAAAGTTTCTCCGGGGGAACGCAAACATTTTGCGAGAGAGTTCAAAGTTTCTCAGAGGAACGCAAACATTTTGCGAGAGAATTCAAAGTTTCTCGGGGGAATGCAAATATTTTGCGAGAGAATTTGAAATTTCTCGGCGAACGCAAACATTTTGCGAGAGAATTCAAAGTTTCTCCGGGGGAACGCAAACATTTTGCGAGAGAGTTCAAAGTTTCTCAGAGGAACGCAAACATTTTGCGAGAGAGTTCAAAGTTTCTCCAGGGAACGCAAACATTTTGCGAGAAAAGGCAAAGTTTCTCATGGGAACGCAAACATTTGCAAGAGAGCGCAAAAGCATTGACTCCTCCCATCTCATCTTTTTTTCCACCTCCATGTCCCTTTAGGGGCTTCATATTAAACAGATTATCGATATGTCTTTAAATTTGTTTTAGTAACCTACGGAATGGTGAGCACCAACATGTACTACTACACCAAAGTCATGTCCCAACTTTTCGTGGATACACCACTGACAAGTGGAGAACCAACAACCTTCAAGTCTCTTTCTACCATGGAGGACTTCTGGAAAGTAATTATTCCACTCTCTTAAAGTACAAAAATGCAGATTAGTTCCAACTGTACCACAGCCGTTAATGAAAACATTATCTGTAGTTCACAGAAGGCCCCTTTCTTAATGGCATGTACTGGGAGTTCTGGTACAACAACAAGAGTCTCCCAGAAAACCAGAGTCTGATCTACTACGAGAACCTCCTGTTGGGCGTCCCACGTCTCCGGCAACTCAAAGTACGCAATGAGTCCTGTTCTGTCCACGAGGACCTGCGGGATGAGGTTTACGACTGCTACAATGTCTATTCTCCAGCCGATGAGGACAAGGCACCATTCGGACCGAAGAATGGCACAGCGTACGTAAAAATACACGGATATCTCATTTCGAATATTTCTTGAACATAGTGGTTGATCTTTGGTCTTGAACAGGTTTATCATGCTGTATATCTGTCAGGTGGAGGTACTCAGAGGAGAGCAGTCTGGGTGAGAGCAGCTACTGGGGTCAGGTGTCAACTTATGGCGGTGGAGGTTACTACCAGGACCTTTCACGCACTCGAGAGAAGACGGCCAATCAGCTGCAAGAGTTAAAAAACAACCTCTGGTTGGACCGTGGCACTAGAGCAGTGTTCCTGGACTTTTCCATCTACAATGGCAACGTTAACCTGTTTTGTATTGTCAGGTAATGGACTGAAGCATGTTTGTTGTAAGTGCATAGAATTTAACACACATTTTATTCTAAACCTGAAATGACATTTTTGCAATTTATTCTGCCCAAATCATTAACACACACACTTTTCTACTTTACTATATACTATTTAAATGACTATTTAAACAAAAAATAAATAACTCAATTTAAATAGTTATTTTTTGCAAAAAAATATTGCAAATATATTTGATTTAATAAAATATGTCATAGCTTTAGCATTCTTGGTCTATGTTTAACATACAAACTCCATGTAAACTATCAAGGCTTTGTTTTAATTAAAACATAAATTAAAGATTAAAGTTTGAAAATCATCCATTTACATTTGTAAGATTAAAATATTAAACTTAGTTAAATTGTGGCCATGTTTAATGTAGTTAAATCCTGGTCATGATTTAACTCAAATTAGGGATCAAATTAATAAATCATGGTGACGAATTAATACAACGTGAGAACAAATTCTTAATACGTAACCGCGTTTTCTATTTTTGTCATGTGATGTATAAAATATAGCACTGCTTTAGCATTCTTGCTCTTACTTTTCTTGACTCAATATACCACATTACAAGATCTGCTACTTTCTGCTACGCTGTAGGTTGCTAGTAGAGTTTCCAGCCACAGGGGGCGCCGTGACCTCCTGGCAGTTCCAGACGGTGCGTCTTATCCGGTACGTGTCCAGCTGGGACTACTTTGTGGGCATGTGTGAAGTGGCCTTCTGCCTCTTTGTGCTGTATTACCTGGTGGAAGAAGTTCTAGAGATCCGCCTGCATCGTTTGCGTTACTTCAAGAGCCTGTGGAACTGCTTGGATGTTCTCATTGTTACAGTAGGCCACATATTTTAGATGCTGAATAAGCCAGTGTATTTTGTACCTTTTGAGTATGACACTTTGGTTCATCATCTTCAGCTCAGTGTTCCCGCCATCATTATGAACATCTGCAGAACATCAGCGGTCAGTCACAGACTTCACTTCCTGCTGGAGAACCACAGCACATATCCCAACTTTGAGCCACTTGCTCGCCTTCAGGTTCACTTCAACAACCTGGCTGCCATCATTGTCTTCCTCTCATGGGTCAAGGTGAGGTGTCATCTCAACATTTGACATGCCAAAATGATTTTGTTGTTGTTGTTGTTTGCTCAAAATACAACCATCTTGATTCTCCCACAGCTCTTTAAGTTTATTAATTTCAACAAGACCATGAATCAGCTGTCCACCACCATGTCACGCTGCGCCAAGGACCTGATGGGCTTCGCTATCATGTTTTTCATTGTGTTCCTGGCCTACGCGCAGCTGGCATATTTAGTTTTTGGAACTCAAGTCAACGACTTCAGCACCTTTCAGGCCTGCATGTGAGTTTTGGATGCATCTAAATAACCAAGAATATACACTTGTAATATAAAAAATAATATGCAATAATTTTTTTTTTTATCAAATTTTTATTGTTGTTTTGTTATCTTTTAACATACAAAATGATAAAAACAAACATTCAGCCATTACCACAGTAAGTAAAAATCAAAATACCATTAAATATAAATATAATATAAAATAAAAAGAATAATTTACATGTACACACACACATACATATATATATATATATACACATACATATACACACATACATACACATGGATAAAATAAAATATAGTTAAAGTCAATAAAAACCATTAAAACTGAACAGTAATATACATAGACACAGGAAACTAATGAGACGTAATATGCTTCAGAGTAATAATATGCAATAATTAAAAAAAAAAAAAAAAAAAACGTGACATCAATTAGTTCGGCATGAAATGAAAATTCTCTCTATTGTCTAAACGCATGTTATAGATTTTATCGTGAGTAGTTCATCCATGCATGCTCCTTGTTATTTTTACTTAAAATATCATCCTTCGGTGAAAATGCCAGACGACTTTCTAGTCATGTATGGAGGACTTCTCCAATCATTTAATCCATTTAAAGCGTTTGTTCACCCAAAAATGAAAGGTCTGTCATTTATTACACACAAATGACAGGATATTCATTTTGGGGTGAACTAACCCTATAATGAACCCTGTTCATCTGCTTTTATTTTTGATTTCCACGCCCACATCTTAACATCCAATCAACAAGTGATGCATAGAACCAAGTCCCGCCCCCAATTTTTTGATAATCCATTATAGTTGGATGCATATCACAATACAGAAGAAAAGATCCTTTGCTACTTCTGTTTCATTACGACTTTAAATATGCATGACATAAACCTGACAGTGTTTTTATATAACTTTTTTGAGCACTTTTTCATTTTTATTTCAAAACTAATAATAATTTAATAATAAATGTGTTTATTTAGTTTTAAGGCACTTTTAGAAATATTGTGATACATTACGAAAATTGTTAATGTTGGTCTGTTGCTCACAGTTTCACACAGTTCCGGATCATTCTGGGTGATTTTGACTTCTCGGAAATCGAGGAGGCCGACAGTGTGTTGGGACCGATTTACTTCACCACCTTCGTGTTCTTCATCTTCATGATTTTGCTGGTAAACACAGCTAGAGGAACATGACATGAAATATACCTTAAAATAAATTAGATTCACAACATTTAAATGGTTAGTTCACCAAAACATTTGTCATTAATTACTCATCGTCATGTCTCGTCACGTCATCTTCAGAACACAAATGAAGATCTTTTAGATGAAATCTGAGAGATTTCTGTCCCTCCATAAACTGCCTTTGCAACTGAAACACTTCAAAAAGTTCATAAAGGGACAGTAAAACTAATCCATATGAATGGAGCGCTTTATTCCAAATTGTCTGAAGAGACTCGATCGCTTTATATGATGAACAGATTTAATTGAGTCTTCTAACGAACACCAGCAGAAGCTCAACCGAACCTGAATGACCTTTATGAAGCATCAATGTAGTAGTTGTATAGAAGGTCTTAAGGGTTTGGAACGACATGAATTAATGAATTTTCATTTTTCGGTGCACTAACCCTTTAAATAAAAATAATAACAATAGAAGTTAAAGCCGTGTGGGCAAGTGCTCCAACATATCCCGAGTCCGAGTCTCATCTTGAGGTCCTTTCCTGGTCTAATTCCCCTCTTTCCTCTCCCAGGCCCCGTTCTCCATTTAGGGGTAAAAGAAGTTAATATAATATACTGCCAGCGAACATCCTGATGCCGTCCACGCTGCTGAGAGCGACGTTTAGATGAATATGTAAATATGTGCTGCCTCTAAATAACACAGTAAACGCAACAAAAAATAGCAGTTAAGAGAGCATCTGATCATAGAAATCAGGCATGAAAATCCCTCACCTTTCGGCGAAATTCGCCGTTTTGAAACCAAAATAGGTGACCTACGTGAATCGTGTAGATTCGATGAGAAAACTCATGGCTTGCATAATACTTAGTAAGGAGGCCATAATCATTTTTGACTCATGGCTGAAGTTAAGTTTCTCCAGCTCTCCCCAGGTTGGCAAAAAAGCATCTCAAAATCTCAAAATGTGGAATATTTAAATTTTGCTCCCCTAGAGGAGTAATATCCTTCTCACCTTTTTCACCCCTGACCCCTTTTCATGCCTGAGAAATGTTGATGTATGCAAGAGCGCTGCAATTCGGCTTGTCGCATCATGTTTATTTAAACAAACTTTTTTGGGCTTTTTGGCCTGATTTTGTTATTACATCACACCGGTTCGTTCTTACATCTGGCTTAAAGTATATCGAGGCCTTTACATTTTATTAGCACTTGCTTTCCCTGGAAATCAAAGCCATGACCTTGACGTTGCAAGCGCCATGTTCTACTGTTTGAGCTACAGGAAGATTTCCTGTCAGTCCTCCTACTGTCCTATTTAAATAAAGGCAAAAAAACCCAAAACATAATATAACTTAAAAGACAATAATTGCAATTATAATTGCTTATGTTTTACTGGGCATTTGCTTTGTTCAGAATATGTTCTTGGCCATCATCAATGACACTTACTCGGAGGTGAAAGCTGACATGGCCCAGCAGAGGTCAGAGATGGAGATCACAGACCTCATCAAGAAGGGATACAACAGGGCGATGGTGAAACTCAAGCTGAAGAAGACCTCCATCAATGACATCCCAGACAGCTTACACCATGCTGGTGGCAAACTTAGCTTTGATGAGCTCCGGCAAGACCTCAGAGGGTGAGAAACAGTTATCTCCGCTAAATGATACAAACCCCTTGCGAGATGGATGCGATTGTTTTATGTGTTTGTACACAGAAAAGGCCATTCAGATGCTGAGATCGAAGCCATTTTTGCCAAATATGACCTTGACGGAGATCAGGAACTGACCGAACACGAGCACCAGCAGATGAGAGATGACCTGGAGAAAGAGAGAGTGAGTGAAAAACTAAAGGATGTCGCACAATTAGTTTTGTTTGTGTAACGTCACTTCATTTAAATGGACTAAAGAATCTAGAGCCATCGTTCGTTTGCGAAAACATTTACATTTATGCATTTGGTAGTCAGTTACATTGCATTCATCTTATTAGCTCATGCATTCAGTGGGAATCGAACCCATTACCTTGCCGTTGCTAGCGCCATGCTCTACTGAAATGCAATTCAAGAGCACTATTAGAAAAATTGAAATAAAGAACCAAATCATGAAATGACACTGGAACAGAGGTTTAGTATCTCTTGAACACTCACCAGGAGGACTTGGATCTGGAGCACAGTTCGCTGCCCAGGCCAGTGAGTGGGCGGAGCTTCTCTCGTGGCCAGGATGACTCCGAGGAGGACGACGACGAGGACAGTGGACACAGCTCTCGTCGCCGTGGCAGCAGCTCAGGAGGCGTGTCGTACGAGGAGTTCCAAGTGTAAACATCACCCGTCACTGGTATTAAGTTTTAACAATATATCGAACTTTTGACTCTTATTCAAAAGTATTTTGTGCTTGATGTGGCCCATCAGGCTTGTGCGTCGGGTGGACCGCATGGAGCACTCGATCGGCAGCATCGTGTCAAAGATCGACGCCGTTATCGTGAAGTTAGAGGCCATGGAGAGAGCCAAGATGAAGAGGAGAGATGTGCTTGGGAGGATCCTGGATGGAGTCATGGAGGTGATGAAAAAAAGTTTAACCTTTTAAAACCTTTCGAAAACTTTTGCACATTAGCATTACGATAGTATTGTGATAAAATGTACCTGTGATTTTTGCTGTGTCTGACAACCTAGTGAAAAGCACACACAAATATATATATATATATATATATATATTATACTATAGACTATTGGTCAAAAGTTTAAGCTTGCTGCTTATTATTTTTGTGGAAATTCTTTCAGGATTATTTAATGAATAAAAAAGTAAAATGAACAGCATGTTTTTGAAATATAAGTCCTTTGTGATAATATTATGATAAACTTTGATCCATTTAATACATCCCTGAATAAAAGTATTAATTTCTAAAAAGAAAAAAAGATTTAAATTCAGAAGATGCAGCTCTACCATCACATATATAATTTTAAAATATATTAAAACAGAAAAGTTATTTTAAATTGTAATTATATTTCACAATATTAGTTTTTACTGTATTTTTTGATTTAATAATTAAATTACCATTTACTTAGATATTAAAATTATTTAGAACTATTTCCTATACTTTTCAACATCATTTACTATTAAACAGCAGTACTCAATATCAGTGTTAAAAGTAATGCATTACAATATTGCATTACTCCCTAAAAAGTAGCTAATTACATTACTTTTGCATTGCTTTTTCTCACCTGGGCTGACTTTTCAGCTGTTCAGCCATTCTGGATTGAACAAGAATAGGATGCAGGAGAAGAAAGTTCAACACGCTTGCTTCAGTATAAAAACACAAATGTGATGTTTATCTGAAGTCATTTTTGCTAAGTATGATTGAATTGGATCATTGAAGTTCAGCGGCAAATACATTGGTTAATAAAGTGAGATTAAGTACATAAAGTATATTTGTGTAATTCAATATATTTAATTTTTGCAGGTTTGCTTACTATTTTGAGATTGCATTTTACTGTTTTTATTCATTTTGAGTAATACCGTAACACGCTTACTCTCGATTTCTCTCAACATGGGGACATGAGAGCTGTCATTCAATTAATGGAAGAACAAAGTAACTTCCGTTGCTTATTTGGAAAAGTAAAGATATTTTGTTGTAAATTTTAAAAGTCATGCTTTACTAGTTACTTGAGAAAAGTAATCTGATTACTTTAACTCAAGTTACTTTTAATGCGTTACCCCCAACACTGCTCAATCCATTATATACAATATGTATGTGATGTCTGGCAGCACTTTCGCTTTTAGGCAAATTATTTGGTGCTGGAAATTTGTTAGGACTTGGAGACAAATTTTGCATCGGAAGCTTTTTAAGACAGTAGGTTTTGAGCGGCACCCTTTGTCATATTTTATGTTCAACAGTGGATTAGAGCAAATTATTTTAGCACATATTCAGACGTATAATCTTGTGCTCTCAGGACGAAAGAATGGGCCGAGATCCTGAGCTGCACCGAGAGCAAATGGACCGGCTGGTGAGAGAAGAGCTGGAGCGCTGGGAGTCTGATGACACCATGTCCCAGGTGAGCCACCATCAGGGCACTCCAATCATCCCGTCGGCTCAGCTCCGCCCACGCAGTTCCCGCTCACCCTCCTCGCTGTCCATCGAAGGCCCGGATGGTGCCAACCACGTCTGAAGGATTTTGGTTGTAAAAACATGTCATGAGTTTCATTGCTCCACAATTTTTTCTCCAGTGCCACGTCTGGTGCAGTGCACTGGGCAAAATCTACTTAAAAAAGTATTAAAGCCACATATGTTAAATAGTCATGCACAAAACTATTTATTTGTTTCTTTATATTAAAGTAAATTTAGGGCTTTACAGTGCTTTATAATGCAAAAACAGACGATAAAATTGACACAGTTTCACTATTACTTTTTGAAAAGAAATTTATGTGGATATTCTAATAAAGCAAATTAGATTTTAAGGTCAGTCAGTGGCAGCTTAGCATTAGTTTACTCATATTAACATGTATTAATCAGGTTTTTGGAATTCGAGGTGCATTTTGCTTTCGCGTATTTTAATGATACTATTTCTACTGATGCAATTATTTCATCAAGCTCCTAATTTACAGTAAGAATTCGTCCCAAAAAGTTTTTAGAACATTTGAAACAACATGTAAAAAAGTAGCAAATATCAAATGATAAAACATTCATAATACGACCGATTCAAAATGAAGACAAATAGTTTTAGAGGGTCATGTTAAACTAGATGCAATCACTAAAAACACCTAGAAGTCATTGTAGAAATGGCTCAGAAAAGTATATTGTATATACCCCCTTTTTTTTGCTCTGTATCCTGCTATGATTGAATGCGCCGCTTACAAAGAAATGCAGTATGTACTGTTATGCTTTACGCTTTCACTAACCTACAGTATTTCAATCCAGTTTCAACAGTAATGAAGAAGCCAGTTGGAAAGCTTAAAATGATGAATGTAATGAAGAAAATAATGTTCAGCAAGGACCAATATCATTCTATATAGATCTTATGTAGCTCCGCCCCTTTTCGGCGCCGCGCTCGTTGTCTTTTGTATTTCCACAGCGATTTTCGTATTTATGAATGAACCACTCGTTTTAAAATTTTCACGGTCTGCTGACATTCGTTAAGACATCTGCTTTAAACATCGCAATGCTCATGATAAATTTCGTTAACTCTACAACAAGTAAATCCACTTCACCAGCGAATTATTCTAAACATTCAGAGATACCGCAAAAACGGAGGTTTAAAGAAAGGACATTATGAGGATGGCGGTGTGCTAAGGCCTACATAACCTATTCATAACACAAAAATATACCTTATAAAGCATCTGATATGAAAAACATTCCTTTTCCGAACAATGAAGGTGGTCACACATTGCTTTGTAAATCAACTTTGGTGAAATTTTCACTCAAGTTTATCGTTTCCTTTGCATATTTTATAGTTCGTATTGATTTAATACAAGTGTGGCATGTTCTGTTAATCATTTTTAATAATTATGATTCTTAAATGATTTTGATACTTTTCGTAATTTGAAACAAACTTCAATTTGGAGTGCATCTGATTTCATGGGAAGCCCATGTGTATTTGTCTTAAAGTAGGATTTTTTAAAGCTTTTTATGGTACCCTAAAGGTAAAGTATATCGTTTCTAGCTGTTTTCAAACTGGTCATTTAAATACACAGCCAAATGTGTAATGTTGGGCCGCTCAAACAAGCAGAAATTACACACTTCTCCTTTAAGCCTAAGAAAAATGTCAAATATATATATATTTTTTTTTTACATTTTTCAATTTTTGTAACGATCTCTGTAACTCTTCATGGTACTGTTTATACATTATTTACAGTTTAATGCGACAGTCATTTGCAATAAAATCCATTGAAACTCATCATGTGCTCATTATTTGTTCACAAAACACGTGTAGCTTGATCCCAGTCGTAACTATAAGACCTGTACAATAAAGGGATATTGTGTAGTTATCAATCAAAGAGCTTTTTAGCTTTCGTCTTTGGTTTTAGCGCCGCAAACACAGCGCTTCAGTAATCTTGCCTGTTGCGGAGTGAGGATTAAACCACATTAAGACCAATTACACGGATCACGAAGGAGCGAGCCGTACCAGGCCTGTGCACGACCCTAGTCCCGTCGTAACATTGAGGTTTAAATGACTCATTATTCGAAGGAAATGTATGAACTGACGTGTCAGTGACACTGACATTTGGGGTGGTACAATGAAAGAGACGTGACAAAACATTTACATTTAAGTTGATTAGAGTGAATCATTTCAATAAATGTAATGTAAAAGATTCTCATTAAGATCTTATACTAATTTTATTATAATATTTATAAGATGATCGTAGTATACTAACAAGTCAACATGAAACATCATGCCCATTTTACTTCTCTAAAGGCCCATTCACTCCAATGGCAGAGTCCACACCACAACTATAACGATAACAGCACAGAGAAACAATATCGTTGGAATCATTTTAGACTATTTTTTTTTTTTTTTCAGATGATAAACGATAAAAACATTGACAGCCAATTTGAATCCATCCTGCTGTAAAGAGCTTGAGCAGTGCATGCTTATCATGGAAGCTCATACAGTTATTGTTATTGGTGTGAACGACCGATATGTAAGAAAGAAAGCATGTTGATCACACTGGAAAAATAATGTTCATTATAATAGTTCATTGTAAGACCAGTTATGTGTATTTGGAAAGTAAATAGTGCCAGTTTTGATCTCACGTTGAATATAAAACCCTGATGACCTTTACGGTTTTGAACTTGGCGTAAAATCAGCGTCGAAAGAATCACATCCTTACTGTAAAGAAGGATAAAATTGTATCATATGATCGCAGGATTGGTTGCGCTAATATGTGAGGTGACATTTAACACAAATCAGAACATTTATGAGAATTTATGAATGAATCTCAGCTTGACATAAGCGATGATGAGAAAGATCAAAGTCATGACTGTTAGGGCTACGTGGTTCTGCCATAAACCCCAGGATGAGTAATCGATCCCTTGGAACGTCAGATGCTGCTCTCCCGTGCACCTGTAAAATATAAATGTAGTATAACATTACAACAACAAAAAAAAAAAAATCTGAAAAACATATACACACACTACCATTCAAAAGATTGGTAAGATTTTTTAAAAATGTTTTATTCTAACCAATGCTGCATTTATAAAAACGGTAATATTGTTACAATTTAAAAGAACTGTTTTAATATATTTTTTAAATGTAATTTATTCCTCTGATGTTAAAGCTGAATTTTCAGCATCATTCCTCACATGATCCTTCAGAAATCATTCTAATATGCTGATTTGCAGCTCAAGAAACATTTATGATTATTATTATTGTTGACTTAATATTTTTGTCGAAACTGTGATACATTTTTTCTTCCAGAATTCTATTAACATATATCTGGAATCGAAATCTTCTGTAACATCATAAATGTTTAATTCAGGAACCTACTTCCATTTATCGACATTGTTTTATATAAGATAAACTGGCACAATGTACACAATTCTACACTTGTGGACACTAGCAGTCCATAGACCACAAATATCAACATATATATTGATACATACATGAGGATGTCTGTGGCAGGGCCGCTCATCGCAGCAGAGACGTTTCCACAAAAATTCAGCCCCACAAACTCATTTATCTCCAATGCCTGTTCAAATGGTAAGACCAACCATCATAAAAACATCATCTCAACAGAAAGTCTTTTGGTTGCGCAGATGTAGGAAGTGAAAGCTCATACCTCGAGCCCATAGCGAGGGATGCTTAGATACTTCAACCAGGACAGCCAGTCCATGATGCTCTTCAGGTTAACCAGCAGACCAGAGAAGATCTGGACACACGTTCAAGTAAAAAATCAGGCCTCCTCTGCAGTAAAAAGACTTGTTTTGCAATATGTACTTGCCATCATGAAGATGAAGCTGATGGTCATGAAGATGTTGGCCACTGCCACCACTGATTGGTCAGCTGAGATGGCCATGGCCATGGCCGCCGCCGTACAAGCCACCAGAATCACTGTCAGCATGAAGATGAAGAACGCTGCCGCTGTGGGTTTAAGCCCTGCAAAACAAAAGACATTTTGAACATGTTGAAACACTGCAAACATACATTATAGGAGTTTTACTGATACTGTGGATCATGTCACAATTGACCCTTCACAGGCAGTTTGATTGACGGGCGATCTGACCAATCATAACCCTGAGTCAGGGGGGAGTTAGTAGATCAACGTTGGTGAACTTGAAAAATTGTGTGTACTCACATCTTTCCGCGCTTGAAACGACATTCCTTCTGATGTTCATTCGTGTTTATTTGATGCTATAAATGAACTAGTATGAAGAGATGATCGGTTCACGAGCCGCTTGAAGGAGCTACAGCGATCTGTCACGACACTTTAAAGAGACACTATACGCTATTTACGGTTTAAACTTCTTTAAAAAATTACAATATATTAAATATGAAACTGTTTCATTGTTTTATTGTCAGTGTCACTTTGTGAGAACATGATGTGTGGCGTGAGAGCGCATGGCTTGTCGGACATAGCAACAGTAACTAAAGGGGGCGGGTCTTTGCGAAGAGTCAATTCAAGTGAGCAATCATGCACGGCCTCTTTAAGGTTCAATCTGGTAGGATATTTACCGATCATAAAGTAAATAACACAGGTGAAGAGTACGGTAGGGATTGTGCGCTGAGTGATGATGTCAGACAGGATCTTAGACAGGAAGTAGACAGACACTCTGTAGTATCCACTTGTGTATTCATGACTGCAAAAGGAGAAAAATAACATGCTGATTTACGGAGCCTGCCCAGGAATGCATATATACCACAAAAAAGGTGAGTACAGAAATAAAGTTAATTATAAATGTTAAAATTATTCATTTAGAAACATGAAATTATGCATGAAATCTTCAAAATATTTTTTTCAAATATACACTTTTATTACATATTTTAATTATAATAAAATAAATAAAATATAAATATAATTAACAAAATTAACTGCTTCTTGATATTGGGGACCGAGCCATATTTCAGTAGACTTTTTTTGCAGAACTGCATTTTTACACAAAATTTAGAGGCGTTTATGGATGTGTTCAAACTAAAATAATATCACTTCAGTTACTCATGTGGTTATCAGCTTGCAAATATACAGTACACTACAGAAGCGTTTGAAAGTCAGTACTATAAAGGAAATATCTCTAGAGTCTTTCTAAATGGCAAACATGCGTTGAAGTACATACATGAACAGTTTGCGCTCCGTGATGAAGAGCTCGGCAGCGGAGAGCGTGCTGAAACACTGATTTGTTGTGATGAAGAACAAAACACCAAACCTGAAAAGAAAATTGGGACATTTAGATGGAACTAATTAAAACAAGATCAAGTGAACACATGTATTTTATTGTGGACAGCTTCATGCCTTTTCTAAAAAAATGACAAATTTAATTTGGTATGGGGAACACATATTCACTATTAACAACGACTTTTAAGTTCAGGTAATGGGATGCACAATATGGTCATGCTGAATAAAGCATTAACATGTGCTTTTTAAGTACTCACAAACAGCCAATATGCAAGCTAATAAGCAACTAATTAAAGGTGAGAATTGTTCCCCATACTGAAGTGTTACCAAAAAAATGTAAATAAATAAGGCTTTTTATAACCACTGTAAATTAGTAGATTTATTCACAGCTTTTAATTCATTTTTTAATGATCAAATCACATTTACACATGAATATTAATTAGTTTTACATTAACAAATGAACAATATGTGTGTGTGTGCTGCTACTAATTAATTGTATGTAGAATAATCAAGTTAGATTCACTTAATTTCCTTATTTTGGGTAAAATGAGTAAGTGATTTGTGTAAATTGATTGATTTAAGAGCTGTCAAATCGATTAATCCCGATTAATCGCATCTAACATTAAAAAGTTCGTAAATATACGCATATATTATATATTTTATATATATACACACACACACACACACATATATAATTTACAAACTTGTTAGATGTGATTAATCATGATTAATCGATTTGACAGCACTAATTTACTCATTACTACTGATTAATTTACTTAAAAAAACAGTGTAGATTTTACCTAGTTTCAAAGCAGTTAAATTTACTTTTTTTTTTTTAAAAAAAGCTGTAAACAAAGTAAAATAAAAAATTAAGTACATTCACTTTTTTTGAATTTTTTTTTTAATTTAAAAAAAAAAAATTACATTTTTTTTCCAGTCTATTCAAAGTATTAATTTCTTTACAGAGTATTTTTGATTTTGAGGGATTTTCTCGTTAATTTGACCACATTCTAAAGCATAATATCAGACGTTTTACTCCAAGAGCAGGATTTGTGTTCTTTATACATTTAAATACACATGTTTCAAGAAAGGCATTAAAATAAGGTTACTTAATGCCCCACAGGAGAAGAGGTAACTCACCTGTTTTGCATGCCACTCTGGTCATCTTTGACTCCATAGAAGATTGCACCAACAATGGCAGCCACGAGGGTCGTGACGGCCAACTGTGAAAAATAATGTTCATAATTCAAGCAGTGTACTCTAAACCTGCCATAGTGATTTCAATATTAACCAAATGTGATGAACATGAACTTTCATTAAGGTAATATTTTGAATGTATCTGGAGAAATATGTAAACAAAAGAAGTCAAATCAAATGGACCACAAATTCAGCTTGATTGATGGCTTTTGACTTGAACCACCTAGCAACCACCCAAAACATCCTAGCAACCATTAAGCAACAATGCACCAACCACCCAGAACATTGCAACTTCAAGGCAACGTGCTAAACACCACTCAGAACATCTTAGCATAATTTACTCGATAAAGGTAATGGGCAGAAAGCATGAGAGCGAGTGAGTTTGACAATAATCTCTTCACAGCTTAAGAGTGTGTGCAGTGTGAAGGTCGTTCCCAGGGTAAAAGGCTAAGCAAATACAGCAGAGCTGGTAAAGAAGCCACCCTTCACTCCTTATGTTGAGGCGCCATCGCTCAACTTAACTCTGGTCAGGTGATGGTCTAGTAGACACTACTCTCTAATGCTTGTGAAGCCTTTATCCACACTACATGGCCAGAAATGATATCACTTCAGATCTACGAGGAGGGCGAGACCAGGGTCACAACAGTCACCAAATCCGCTTAGCTCTGACCTCAAGAAATTAGCCGAAAGCCTCTGAGAGCAATCAGCTGTAAATAATGACTAAATCGAGGGCTCCTCTGATGGTATTTGGTGGTTAATAAGCATCCGAAGTCTCCATAAAGACTATTTTGAGAAAAATCTGAAGCTATGGATCTACACTGTTGGGGCAACAAATCTTTGTTTAGTGTAATCCATTCCTATAAACTAAACTGAATGCTTGGATCTCATGAAAACATGCTCAAGTTTCATAGAAGAAATGACATTATGTTTTGCATAAAAAATAAGCCTATTTTAGGACCATTAAGAAGATTTTGTGACTTTTTTATCATTAAATTCTCATGCATCCGCACTTTCAATTGCAATACATTTTAGATTCTCTTCACTGTAATACAGTAATAAAAATAATTACTGCAAGGCTATAAGGAATAATCATAATTGTACTTAAAAAAGCACAAAATAAAACCAGAACAATAAATGCTACCATAAAAATTTTGAATTGGAAGGAAAATACAAAATCTCATAATATATATAAATAATTATTTACATTACAGTTATTTTTTCATTTATATAAAAGTTTTATTTATTCCTTATAAATATATATATATATATATAAATAATTATCTATAAACAAAAAATAACTGTAATGTAAATAATTATAAGTATATATATATATATATATATATATATATATATATATAATTATTATAACATTATTATTATACCATTTATCATTATTATCATTATATTATTATAACAATATAAAAATATAATTATTATAACACTATAATTATTTAACAATTTTTTTAAATAACTTGGGAAAAAAGTGTTAATAAAAAAATGTTTTTTATATATATATATATATATATATATATATATATAAAACATTTTTTTATTAACACTTTTTTCCCAAGTTATTTTAAAAAATTGTTTAAATTTTTATTTATAATTATTATTTTGTATATATAGAATTTCTTATTACATTTTAGGGTTTTGGGGTGATACATTTAATAAAAAATGTAAATAGTTTAGAAAACAGCAATAGACAGACAGACAGATAGATCTACAAGTAAAAATCCACAAGATCACAGTGGCACCTGCGCTACTGAAGTCTGTGGGTTCAGCATTAGGTTCCAGAAGGTTCTCCATAACACCCAGTGGAGCTGGTGGAAGAAAGTGCTGTTGTAGGTGATTGTGTGACATTTGGCTCTGATACTGTTGTCTTTTCCCCGGATGATGCGCTCCAGCTCGGCTTTGATGGCCCGTGCATAACTGCAGTTATTGTACTTGTCCACCAGCTGATCCTCAATGCACTGCTGACTGACGGCAGCCACATCAAACTCACAATCTGTCAAAGACATTGCACAAAGTTCATTTAAGTGACGTCAGCAGACACAAATCATTTACAATGCACCACTAATACATCTCTTTTATTATCTGTGTAAATTCCTATTAACTAGAAAGAAATGCACTCTTGTGCCTCCATTTAAATAGAAGTATAACCAAGTACCTCCATTATTCTGAATCTTTCTGATGTTTACAGCGCTGCCATTAATGACGTCCAAGAAGAAATCAGCTGGGTTATTATGAGCTTCACAAGCATATCCTAAGATATAATAGAAAAAACAAACACCTTTGAGTTTCATTCATTTCAGTAGAGATGTTAGTATTTAAAGTATTGTATTCACATTTTAGAATAAAGTGACACCTCACAGTTCAGCTCTTTCAATCCTAGTTGCATATTCAAAACGTTTTAGATTTCACAGAAATGAATTATGTTACCAATGTTGGCAAAGTAGTCTAGAGCGTCTTGAGCCGGTCCGTGATAGACTTGTTTGCCGTTGGCCAGCAGGGTGAGGCTGTCGAAGAGCTGATAGATGGAGTACCGCGGCTGATGAATGGACATGATGATGGTGCGTCCCTGACCGGCCATTCTGAAGCAAACAGACTCAGTGTTGAGACAGTAAGACATCACTAATACCATATCTCCACTGCTGCTCAAAAGCAAGACTTGTGTCTAAAGAAATTGATACTTTTATTCAGGAAAGACATTCATAATCTTACAAATACAAATTTCAAATACATTTGCATCAAAGAATCTTGAATAAAATGATTCAGTTTCCACAAAAAATATTGATAATAATACATTGCTGATAATAAAAAATGAGCAGCAAATCATCATATCAGAATGATTTCTGAAGGATCATGTGACACTGAAGACTGGAGTAATGATGCTGAAAATTCAGCTTTACCACCACAGAAATAAATTACAACAGTTATTTTAAATTGTAATAATATTCCACTGTTTTCTGTATTTTTGATCAAATAAATCCAGGTTTAGAGAGCATAAAAACTTCTTTCAAAAACATTACAAAATTGGACTGACCCCAAACCTTTGAACGGTAGTGTATGTGATGACTTCAAAAATGGGCACTGAAAGCACAGAAGCTCAACCAAAGGATTCTTCTCACTAATTACTTTTTATTTTACACCCCCTTCTGATTTAAGTCAACGAGATGACAATTGATAGATGTTTTGAATATACAGACCTCTTCAGCAGCAGAAGCACAGAATGAGCTGTACTAGCATCCAAACCGGTGGTGGGCTCGTCCAGAAAGAGCACAGAGGGGTCGATGATCAGCTCCATCCCAATGCTGGTCCTCTTCCTCTCCCCACCTGAGATACCGCGGATAAGTTGCGTGCCCACCTATACAGACATACACACACACTTATGGTCTTACATCAGACTATATGAGTTAAAAAATTCTAATATTTTGTAACATCACAGGAACATTTAACGAGGACCTATTATGCTTTTTTTTTTTTAAAAACATGTTCAACTTTCTTTAGTGTGTAATGTTGGTGTCTGAGCATGAAAAAGGTCTGCAAAGTCCCTCCAAAGGGAGTTATTCTCTACATCACCGTTTCTGAACTCCTTGAATCATCTCGATTTTGGTCTTAAGTTTTCTTCTGGGAATAAACATGTTACAATATTCCTCATTTAAATAATTCCCGCCCAACGCAGGTTGAATCTCACAGTTATGTTAAGGGGAAGGACATTTTGCAATGCATTTTCTGGAAGTGGTTGACTGATCACAACACACTGGTCCAGCTGACCAAATGCTCTGGTACGAGAGAGGAACCATGATTGAATCTGGAAATAAAGCAAAATAACTGAGGAAAAATGAGAATTATTCCTCAGATGCCATGTCCGTAATTTATAGCAAAAAAATCTAGGATTAATTCAATCTCAAAACGATTCATTTAAATAAGTTATTACTCCACCACCTGCGTGACATCATTCACCAACGTGGCTGAACGACAGATTTTCGACAATGGACCCTTTTCACGGACTGTGACAACGCGTTTTAATGGTAATCAGCATCGTAAATCTTGTAGTTTTTTTTAAAAACGTATGTACATTTATACCACTGTGCTTGGCATTGTATTACCTTTTCATCAAAAAAACTAGTTAACACTGCAGTGAGGATCTAATACCGCAGCTGTGAGGATGGTAAAGTTGATATCTTTCTCTCTTCTGACTGCCATTATCAATCTCTCTATTTTTTTTCCTCATTTTGAAAGTTGTGAAAATACTGTTTTGCTATTTGAGAAAATGGGCACACAAAAAACATTTTTAAAGAATTCTCATTTACCGCCATAGAACTTTACCCAACTTTGACGACTTCCGCTTCGAGAAACTATATGGTTTCGGGAAACAGTTGGGACTAGTTAGTTGATTTGTTCAACGAAGCATCGTACTATGGTAGTGAAGCAGCAAGTTGTGTCATTGTACAGCAAACGCACCCCAGAGCGTTACTGACAGACTGGGAAGAGAGGTGCTGCAGCAATGTCAAATGTGAAAAATAATGTGTTTTTGAACATTCAAGCAAGAAATCCTTTTCCAGTAGACACCAAAAACAAAATCAAGACTTAAAACTTAAAAGACTTAAAATAACTAGTGCAGGCAAAAAGAGGATTATGGTACATAAAAATGGAGAGCAGTTGCTGACACTTTCAACAATTCATTTATATACAATCTAAACTATTTACGTTGGATAAAAAATGTTTCAGAACTTGTTATATATACACTCCTTAATGTAACTGTTTTCTGATACTCTTTGGATATTTTTATCTAAATATTTTACTTGACATACCTAATTTAGCTTGGGCAGGAAATGCTGATTTACCTTTGCATCTGCGACTTTGTTGAGGCCCAGCTCTGAGATGAGATGGTTGACTCTTGCCTCCTTCTCCCTTGGACTGACTTGGGAGGACAAACGCAGCGCGGCCGAGAAACGGAGGTTCTCCCTCACCGTTAGAGTGCCCATCACAATGTCATCCTTAACACATGCACACAAATGTTGTGTATAATGTATTGTTAGGAAACTCTATTCTGAACCCCAATATACCATCCAATACCTTATAATATATATAATATATAATAATATAATATCATTTAAGGGTTAGGGTTAGGGTTAACCGTAGCACTCATTTTAAGCTCATATATATATACTGCTCATGTCATGCATGCATCGTACCTGGACAACATAACCAGAAAGACATTTGAAATTAGGCGGCTGTAGGGCTCCATTGATGAGGACTTCTCCAGAAAGACCTGCAGGATCCTTCCTGGCTGCAAGTACATCCAAAAACCTGAGGAATAGAGCGAAAAACTCCATTTAACGATGATAAAAATGTGGCATTTAAAGGGTTAGTTCACCCAAAAATGAAAACTCTGCCATTATTCATTCACCCTCATGTCATTCCACTTTTCTAAGACTTTCGTTCATCTTTGGAACACAAATTAAGATACTTTTCATGAAATCTGAGAGCTTTCTGTCCATTGACAGTTGACGCAACTACCACTTTCAAGGTCCAGAAAGGTAGTAAAGACATCATCAAAGTACTCCATCTGACGCCAGTGGTTTAACCTCAATTTAATAAAGCGACATGAGTGCTTCGTTTACGAAAAAAATGACCACTTTATTTACAAAATAACATTATCCAGGACATGTTGCAGATCAATATTTTCATGAATTACAGTTATTGTTGTTTTTCACTTTGCTTCATAAAACTGATGTTAAACCACTGGAGTCACATGGAGTACTTTAACGATGTCTTTACTACCTTTCTACCTTTTGAAAGTGGTAGTTGCGTAGCTGTCAATGGAAGGAAAGAAAGCTCTTGATTTCATCAAAAAGATCTTCATTTGTATTCTGAAGATGAACGAATGTCTTACAGATGAGGAACGACATGAGGGTAAGTAATTAATGACAGCATTTTCATTTTTGGGTAAACTAACCCTTTAACATTCATCTGATTCTGCATTACTGGAGGAAACTGTCCGGAAAGATACTTCAAAAGCTTGTTAAACAAAAATAATCTTCCCTTCAATCCGCAACCCATTTGGCACTGACATCTTATTAAAATGTGAATTTGTCAAATATGTACTCACGAAGATTTGCCACTTCCCGTAGGACCCAAAATAGCATTTAAACCAGGTCTCATGATCCCACTGAAAAGGAAGATAAAAATGAGATTATGTTCATGTCACTTGCTATGGAATTCACCAGGCTCGGTGGAAAAAATGAGGCACACTTATTGCACAGATGTTGTGCCAGTCTAAAAAGTAGAGCGCCATGGCCAAATGCTGCTTATCTAAGCCATGAATTTAACTGTCATCTCATTCCTGACATTTAAGAGACCGCAAATTGTTAACACAGTTAAAACTAGGTGATGCCGAGACATGCAGTTCAACTAGGTCTTTTATTATGTCAAGATCACACTTGACTGCATTTAACCCTGGTGAGTTTACAAGCCAAGAGATCAAGAGATTAGACTCACAAACCCATTTATAATATCATATAATTGACACTAACTCTATAGAGAGAATGTCCAAAGAAGCTTGGTTATGGGAAATGTCAAGCTCATTTAACACCTTTAGGAGAAGCATTTTGGTTTTCTGCGACGCATTGTTCTGGTGAACACATAAAGCAGTCTCTTTCTACAGCCTCATGCCATATGAGAATCTACTAAAACTCTTACGAAGACCTTTTAAAGTTCCCGTGAACTTATGTACGTTTCATATGATCAAATAGGAGAATTTTTATGTTCCTGTGATGTCGTAAGAGAACTTTTGTTAAAATCCGTATGATGCCATTTTTTTTAAACTGTCAGTTTTTTGGGTTTTTTTGATGCCAATGATGCAGAATATGATGATCACCTTGTGAGGTATATATATGCATTATTTATAAACAAACAGAGATATAAACACAGCCTGCTCTTGAATGCTTGTACATGGCAAGGGAAGATTTTATTTCTTACGGTTATAAACTAGGTTGTCAAGTCATAATAAATCTAATGATTTCTGACTATTGTTTCAAAAGCAAAACAATACAAATACTACTGCTAATAATACCTTAAGTAAAATTTGACAACAATACATTCTCAAACGCATTTTGCAAAATCTTTTTTGTCTCTCAAACTTTCCACAGGCAACTCTGATGATGTCATAAAATTCCTGTATTCTCATAGTAACTATTTGAGTTCTTATGATGTCATATAACCTTTTTAAATTCATATGATGCAATAACAAGGATTAATAATATTTCAATAGAGTTAATATGACGGTCTGAAAGCTCATTAGAACATCCTTATGTTGAATGCTTAACCGAAAAAGATGTTGCCAAAACCCAATGGAGAATGATCTTTTAACAGATTAGAGGCTAAATGAGCCCCGATCCGTATTATTTTGACCCCTCTCTCTCTCTCTGTGCATGAGATTGACTCACTTGAGGTCCACCAGAATCTCTTTCTGGACTATTGTCCTCTTGCAGATGGGTCCGCTCTTCTGATCTACTCTATAACGGATGCTGTGGAAGCTGACAGTGGCTCCACGTTGCTTTTTCATGGGCTCCATAGCGATGACCTTTGACAAAGACATCCCGTTACTGCCCGTCTCTTCGGTGATTTGATCGTGCTCAAAGACAGCATTGTCAGTCATCTTCTGTCAGGTTTTCTCCCTAAAAAGACAAACACGATATGAACAAGAGAAGAAGTCTGCTTAGCTTGTATCAGGACTATAATTTTTTGAGAAATTCACATGAGAATTTAGTGAGTTCTTGTCATGCTATGACAAGAATAATAATGCTTAAATATTCAATGTTTTTCGTAGCCTTGACTTTTAGACATAAATGTCTATACAGAAACTTTCAGAAATAAAACTATCCTTTTAGAATCTGTGACATTGCATATCTGTAGCTTTAACTGTTTATATTCCAATGTATTATATATGAATTTTATATGGCTTTGTCTTTTATATGAATATGTCATTTTATTTCATCTTATTTTTCATGGAAATAGCCATTACTTAAAAAAGAAATACATATCCGAGGAATACAATGTGATTGTAGCCTCAAAAAATTATTTTGTAACAATTTATCAGCATGTTTTTCACTGTAACTCAGTGTAACTTATAGAGAGAACAGAAAATAAGCACAAACAGGTTACAGTATTGCATGAACATCGCACAATCTTCAAACAACAATAATAATATAACATCACTGAAAACATTAGAGAAACATGCTTACCCTCGTCAAGCTGCTGCAGTGACCGCTGGATGTCTGCAAGGGTTTAAGCTCTTCTCAGAAGTATCAGATGGGAAAAATCCAAATCTGACTTGAGGCGGTGAAGCAGAGATCTTAAATAGATGAAGCAGAGGGTGGGATTCGGGCACAGGCATCATCAGTGTTTAAACCTCCACTGAACATTTTCCTGAATTACATTTGCTGGGTGGGACACGATAATATAGCATGTTAAAGGGTAGTTCACCCCAAAATGAAAATGCTGTCATTTATTACTCACTCTCTATTGCCAGCAAGGTAATTAACACTTTCAGATGCCCAGAAAGATGCTAAAACATAATTAAAACAGTTCATGTGAGTAGTTAAAACTTAATATTTTAAAGCGACGACAAACCTTTTTGAGCGCCAAAACAACAAAAAATGACTTTTCAACAAAATCTAGTGATGGGTGATTTCAAAAGACTGCTTCGAAGCTTTACGAATCTTTTGTTTCGAATCAGTGGTTTTGTTCACGTATCAAACTGCCAAAATCACGAAATAATATATGCTTAGTAGAACGTTAATTAGACACAAGAAATCAATAATTGTGGTTAACACAATGAGAAATGTGAAATATTGTCTGTTTGTTGCTTAATACGGGCAAAATAAAGGTTTAACCAAAGGAGATGTTTGTGGTAAAACTTTATTCACAGCTGCACTGTATGTTACAATAAACTGCATACCAATAACAGCAAAGATAGGTCCATATATAGAGGAGGAAACACTTGTAGTTGTTTTACAGATTGTTCTAGGGAAGATCCAAGCACAGTTGTGTTAACACTGGATGTAATACATTCTGACAGAAACATAATAACTGAGGAACAGTACATATGAAAAGAAACAGGACACCCATCATACTGGCTGTGCTTTGGAAGAGGAAGACATCAAATAAATGCTGTTAAAAGTCTAAAATGAGAGGAAGTGCTGAATGAGAATGAAAGAAATGTTAATGCAGAAATCAATACATGAAGAAACAGCACTAGAATATGAACCGAGATGCCGACTTGCTGAGGTCACGTGTGTATGGCTCTACAAATGAAACTCACTAGACATTAGAGATCATGACAGAAGCCTTTTCAATTAAAAGCTGGAGGCTTTAAAGTTACAGCAGAATGTCTGCAATTACAACAATCATGTCAGAGGATGAATGAATGAATGTTCACTTCTCTCCTGTAACTAAGAGACTTCAGAAGATGCATTTAAATACAACATCTATACAAACGTATATACCATAAAGTTAACTGTCCGTCATATACATTATATAAATAACATAAAACTGCACTTTGATCTATGCATTGTAGGGAAAACCGTGCAATCTGAATAAAAATAGTTTGTCTGTCACAGTTTAAAACTTTAGTTATGAACCTAAAGTCGAGGTCCTTACCAGAATGACTGAAGCATGTGAAATACGTACAGATGTTTATGGAGAAGGCACAGAAAAAACACAGATTTGTTCACACAATGGTCCTTAAGTTGGCTTGCGGATTCCCTTTGGTAGGAATATTTCTTAGTGTAGCTTTAAAATTGCTGGTGGTTAAGCTGGAAAAAAGTGTGAATGAATATTCACACTAAAAATAGGAGATCTGGTTATAGAAACGTAGTAGGAATAGGAGTTTATACTTCAGTATACACAGTAAATACAGTAGTCTAACTCTATCAATTTTGGGCTTATGAACATGCACAGCCATTAGACAAAGACCATAGACCACTGAAATGTGCTTCTGCGTGTCCATCAACACTACAAAGACGAGAGTCATGAGAGTTACAAAAACAATGGAACCTCCCAAAATCTCAAAGTGCTTCAATTTCCTGTTGTGAAAATAAAATGTTGATTCAACTACGGCAAGGCAAACTATTCTAAAATATTATAACTGCGAAAGTAAAAACCAGAACTGAGGTAACCAAATTGTTGGTTAGCACCACAGGTCAGGAGCTAAATATGAGAAAGATTTCAAGACAAGGAAAACTTTATCACCAACGTCTTAGACATCAATTCAATGCTTATTTTGCTTCTCTAGGAAAAAGAGCATGTGATGAGTGAAGATCAACTCCAAAACCACATTAAATGTGGTTTAATGGTCTTTTTTTTGAGGTGATCCTCATAGGATGGATAAAGAGAATATTGCACATTGGTCAGTTCAGATTAGAGAGTCACTTTTGTGTATCACTTATACCATCAATGTCTTATTATTTTTGTTTAGGCCCAGCGGCCACTGGAGACGAAACTGCGACTGAACGAGAAGCTCACGTCAGAGCTTTTGTGTTTGCCCCAGGCACCGAACGGCACCACCATGATAGTGCTGTTGTCTTCAGATCCATACTGAAGAGCCTGAGAGGGGCATAAGAGGGAAATAAAAAATCAATTAAATTATACTACGAATCATATGCATGTGTAAAACTTCTGCATTCACAACAGAGGCAAGAATAAATGAGTAGTTTTATATCGTGGTAACAGTTCACACCACAATATAGTTGTTTTTGCAGGACATTCAAGGATGAGTACTCGAGTACTTCTGATTGGTTATTTTGCGGCATTTTGTGCGCTACCTGAGGTCTGATTGTTTAGTGTTAGGACAGCACACCATCTAGACTGCTGAAATAAAGTCAAACTATGGCTTTGAAAGCACGCGTTGACTCACTTTGATCATGAAGCGACTTACAAGGGGAGCAATCAGGGGTCAGGTGTCTCGCTCAAGAGCACTTTAGTCATGGTATCGAAGGTGGAGAGAGAGCCGTTTATTCACAATCCCCACAAGCCACAAGGCCCTCACCACTAGGCCACGACTACCCCATTTATTAACTAACATGAACTAACCATGAGCAACATATATGTGACTATTTACTAATCTTTGTTGATGTTAATGGAAACAGTTGTTCATGTTAGTTCACAGTGTATTAACAACTGTTAACAAGACTTTAATAATGTATTAGTAAATATTGAAATTAAGAAAGATAAAAAAAATGCTGTGTAAGTGCAGTTCATTATTAGTTCATGTTAACTAATCTTGTGTTACCGCTAAAATATAATTATTGTTAGGATTGAATGGATTCCAGGATAGATTGCACCAAAGTTTAATCAAAAGCAAGTCTTAGGCAACAACTAGAAGGTATTTGGAAGTCAACACCAACAGAGACTGTGGAAAGTTTTTTGGTCATTATGTGAGAATAAAGACTATTTAATTGTGTCAGTTTGTCACTTGCCAATAAACGACAATAACATTTTTTGTTTTAAACAGGTTTTTGACAGATTCCTGAAAAAGTTGTGTTTTTTTCTTTATTATGACAGTTGTCTAAATATTACGTGTTATAACATTAAAATGAGAACACTGTTGTAAATGAATGCTGTTAATTCGTTGCGCTTTAGTTGCCGTGGTAAAATTGAACAGCTTTTGATGTACAGTATGCATGCCATAAATAGCTGAGTGTAATAACTAGAACATCTACTAATATTAACGGTGGAGGTTGGATTATTTGACTCACCTGCTCAGATATGCGTTGTGCGGCCTCTTTAGGGTCGTGACATTGGTTAATGACGTCACAGATCTCCTGACTGTTCATGATGAAGTTGATGCCATCAGTAGTGAGCGCCAAGAAGGAATCATGGACGTGATGCAACTGACAACACAGGAACACTTAAATCAATGCAAATTCATTTGAGATGTAATTCAGTAAAATATTTCATTAGTATTTATATTATTTTAAATTAATGTATTTAATTTTACATTTAATTTAAAATACATTTTGAATTTCTTAAAGCGAATTTTCTCACTGAAACTCTTTTAGTCTCTGGTTCTGCGATGACACCTGACGTTTTGAGGTCGAAATCTCCAATGCTGCGTGTCATGGCCAGTCTGCCGTTGACGTGAGGCTGACCCAAACTATTCCACGTAATAAAACCTCCAGTCTTGCGTATCCTTCAGAAACAAACGCATGAGGATCAAAAGACGTGCTCTCACAGAGTCTCAATCTGCTTGGAGAAGTTAATGCTCCCAGGCAAACTGTACCTCTCTTTTTCATCTTTTCTCTCAGGCGTGTGATCCACAGTGAGTTTGAGGGCCTTGCCTTTGCGGCTCATCATGGCACGGCTGTCCCCCACGCTGCCCACCACCAGCTCGATCCCATCTCTCAGCAGAGCCACCGTGGCTGTGGTCCCTGCACTCAACAGAGAGGCTGTAACACACCAGAGAGCGAGGCAGAATGGTTAGTCTGTGACGTGTTTAAGGTCACCGATTCAGTATAACACGCAATACAGAGTGTTTGCACAATATATAAAATCACACACAGAAACTAAACAGCTATTATTCTTAGCACTGTTTTGTATTATACAGCACAATACTGTGCATATTTATTAGATATGTTCGCAATGCTTTGGTAAACAAGCTTCTGATCAAAACATAAATGTAAACTAACAAAAAGGAGGGAGATTCCAAAAGAGGTGATGTACTGAAGTGATCAAGGCAAGCGGGTAGCATTGTGTCTTTCTGACTAGCTAAGGCACAGAGGACACATGTTAGAAGAGTAAACACCATTTTTTAAGGCAAAAACATCATGCTTAGCCTACAAAAAGGCATTAATAGCATAAAACAGCTTTTCTTCACTGAAAATTACTTTGTTCTCCCACAGTAAATATCTTGTGCTTTTTCTACGACATCAAATAAAACTAGCGTTATCCATACACACAAAACAAACTCTGAACACAACGACTAACCAATCATTTTCCAGCAACCAACACATGTGAAGAAGGCAGAGCACAGTAAAGGAGAGATAAGAGAGAAAGACAGAAAGGAAAAGAGAGAGAAAGGTCAGGAACCTTCCAGAAGTCCACGCAAGGACCCGCTGGAGCAATCTAGCCCTCCGGCCTCCATAAAGGTAGTGCAGAGCTGCAGCTCTTATAGGGGGTAAGCTGGGTCCGCGGCTGTTGTAGATATAACACGCACACACACAGGGCAAGATTGGACATGTCACGCAGCAGGCCACACTAGTGGGCCGCACACTACATGAATAAGATGCACCTGGCATAATCGTACTTATTCTAACATCATTTAATATCCTTATCAACACACATGAATCTAACAAAGGCTATTTTAAAGAAAAATGAAAAAAACTTGTTTAAAATAGGCATTAATATCATATACTGGGGGTGGGAATCAAATGTAATATTTGATACTATTTCAGATAAAGGAGTACGAATAATTTCTGATGCATCTTGATTTTTTTTTAGCAACTGCATAAATCATTATAAAGTTAAGATGGCTTGTAGGCAAATTGTCTCTAAAGATGAACAAAAACAGAATAAATGAGTATAATAACCTGATTCAGCCCTAAAAACAAATAGAAAACAAAATGAAAAGAAAATACACAAGTAATACTGATTAGAAATAGACAGAGGTTCTGCATGGCAAAGCACAAATATCCTCGTTACATCAATTGCCTAGACGCAAACAGAGAAATTTTGACTAAAACACAGATTCTGATAACACACTTGTCGTTCCACATCAAATTTGTTTAGAGACTATTGTTCGGGAAAATCGTTTAGGATACAGCAACTATAATGGACTTATCACAAAGAATAATTTACAGTTACATTATTAACATTCATTAAATACTATATTATTTATATTTGTTAAGTAAATAGTCTTAATTATTTGCATAATTTTATTATAATTTGTAATCGTGTTTTCCCCGAATAAAATACAGTAAACAAAATGTTGTTTAATCCTTTGAATTCAGAGTTAATGATGCAAAATGCTAGTTGGATGTTTGTTGTAAACTAAAGCTTGACACTTTTGCCTTGTCGTCTTTGCCTGTCAAATTTATCTGAAAGCTCCCGTGTATGTTTGTACAAACCGCACAGCGTAAACACCATTTTGTGGTATTTATGCTACTGCAGACATGTCCTACAAACCAGTGTTTTTCAGAAAATAAAGTTATTAATAACTATTTGGAGAAAGAATGTCAATTCATCTAGGAATACATTTTTTTTACCCACCCCTAGTATATGCACAAGTGCTATCTTTATGTTGGGATGGATGCATTTTACAGAGCCAAAGAGAAGTCTGTGATCTATCACTAGAAGATTATACAGGTCTTTGCTGCTCTGTATTAGGCATTACAGTTTATTTTATTAAATAAAACAATGTATGGTAACACTTTAGTATAGGGTCCAATTCTCACTGTGAACAAGTTGCTTATTGGCTGTTTATTAGTGCTTATAAAGCACATATTATGCCTTATTTAGCATGACCATATTTTACATCCCTTAATCCTTCCCAATACCTAAATTTAAAGCTACAATATGTAGATTTTTCACCATAGAGGTCGCCTATTCAAAACAAAGGTGTAGTTTGATGACGCCAAGATTGAGCGGTGGAAAAGAATTGGGACTTGGGCCGAAATCATGATCATGGATGTGCTGATTAACGTTACTGTAGTATGAAGCAGAGCAGAACCGAGTATTGTGGGAGCTGAATGAGGCGCTGGAGCGATTATTAATGAGAGACGAACACGACACAAGCCTCGCGAGCAGAGGAACTTTGATTATTGCGCAGTCGCCAGCGCCGCTTCCGCTTTTCTGGTCAAGCGTATGAGGTAACGCAGCGCTGTTTAACATATTAGATACACTTGTGTGTTGAAAATGATGTTGTAACGTTACTACATGTTTCACAACGTTCAAATAGATGAAAACACTTGGGATATTGTAAGTACTCAACTGAACAAAATGTATAACACTGGCAAAGTGGATGTTGGATATTTTACTGCAAAAATCTTACTTAATCTTATTCTAACTTTAACAACTACTTTATTAACTATTAATAAGCAGTAATTAGGAGTTTAATGAGGCAAAAGTTGTAGTTAATAGTGACAATTGGACCCTAAAGTGACCAAATTTATTTATCCTGCATTGGCATGCTTTGCTCACAAACATCAATTTGGCTCTGTTACATACATGTACACCTGATGCATCAAAGCAATACTTATGAATTAAGACTCTAAAACTGAGCTGAGAGACTACAGAGTATTATATTCACATGCTTCCAAAAAAAGAATAAATCCGTGAAATAGGACCTACCATCTGCACTGAAGTGAAGATGCCTTGCTAACGCTTTGTCCACCTCAAGAAATGCCTTGGTTAAAACTAACTCCAAGTTACTCTCCTCCTCTGCAATGTCTCTGAAACAAAAATAACCAAATGCATTATAAACATTTAGTTATTCTAAAATACCACATGTCCCGATTCAAAAGCCCATCTCCAGAAGGAATTATGAGAACTGGTTTTATGTTACTAAACTTAAGTCTCTATGTAGCCAGAACACCTTGCATAGTCATGAAAAAACTGGGGAAAAGGGATAAAATAATAAAATAAAAACCCCATAAAAGTCATTAAACGACTGATGCTTACTTAATATGCTTCTCCATATTCTTGTGGCAGAAATCAGCAGCTTCTGCACCCCCGTGCCCATCAAAAACTGCAAAGTACATTATGTTGTCCGTCATCTGCGATAATTGATAGCGGTCTTCGTTCTCCTTCCGCTGACCAATCAGCGAGGCGCAGCCCACCTTGGTCAGGCTAACTTTGGGAATAAGTTTACCATAGCGGATGCTTGACGGAAGCATGATGGGCTCATCGATGCGATTGTCCCAGATTCCAAAGGAGTCCCAAGTAGTCGGACGGCCACTGCCGTCTGGATCAAAGCGGGAGTTACTGCATCGAGGAGATGATGGAGTGTGTAGAGCACGTCTCGGGTCTTCCTGATGGGCATTGGTCAGACCGAGGGTAGCCCTGCAGCAGACACGGGACCCGCTGAGCGTGGCATATCGCATGAGAAGAGCCACTGACATACTCAAGTGTGGCTGGACACCACACTTATGGAATAGGCGGGAAGAGTCTCAAACAAAAGGAGCCAAAATATGCTTCAAAATTCAGTGCAGAAAGTCTCAAAAGAATATATACAGTGTCGACCAGGAGTTCTCTGAAAAACAAGGAGGAAATGAACAAATTAATAACTTATTACTCCCTAGTTGAGCATACTAAGCGACATTCAGCACGTAATGTACCTTTCAGCCTCTCAAAACTTAGCAAGATGCCAACACAGGCACTTTTTAGGCACCTATGATTTCCAAAAAAAGCTATTTAGGTAGGCGGCTCAATGTTTTTTGAGATACAGCCCATGTTAAAAACTAAATAGCACGTTTATACCCCCTCCCACTTAAGTCATTCAATAAAAACATTGTATAATCTGTGTTCACAGAAGCTGCCTAGGTAGTCAGCTCGTTGGTTTATGACACAGCCTTTGTTTAAACACTCAACAGCATGTCCCAATGGAGTCGTTCAGTAACAACATTACACGCAAATGTGCCCCACCCCCTGTTTAATTCACACAAGATTTAATAGATAATATACACATATCCTGCGAAGACAACATCAATGCATTCATCTAAAAGGGGAATGGCTCAAATAAAGACACCTGAGCAAAGAATCAACAAGTTAAAAATGAAAGCATGACGCAACACTCGGCTTATATAACATGCCTTCAAATCACATGTTATTGCCGTTTTGAACACAACTAATAACGCAAAATTTGAGAAACTGATATAAACTACAGCAGAAGGCGCGTGCTGATTCAAACATTAATCACAACAAGCAAAATGGAGATGAATCCTCGCGCTTTGCCCTCTGGCGCTCGAGCTGCTAGCAAAAATACATCCCGCTACAACAAAAAGAGAATGTTGTATTATTTATAGTGTTTTATTTGCTACCTACCTTCAAAATTGTATGATAACAACGTTTGTGACTAGCCTAACGAGTTATATATGTAATAAACAGTCGGTCGCGTCTTCGCAGAATCGTTTCGTTTTGGCTTAGCTGCAGCAGTGACCGCCTGTGAAGGAAAATACCTGTGAACCAATCAGATCGCTCCGTTTCGTCGGTGGGGTTCAATCAGTTGATTGGCCAGATTTCTGTGATTGACGTGGATCTAAACCAATGATTTAAGGAGGAAATTAAGTTATTCTGATTTCACGAGATAGAAATAGCTAGAATATACATATATTCATTCTAGATTTTGTTTCGTTTTCCAATTAACCGTCCTCATTCCTCTATATAAGTTTTGTTTGTTGTAACGTTACGTTTTATCTAATAACTGTTTGTTGAAAGCACCAAACACGGTTGATATGATTCCCAAACACTTTCATTTAACGGGAAATCGAATAAGTTTCGTTTAGACTGAAACCAGCTATTTTCAGTTTCATGTGACTGTGTTCTTCAGTCAGCTGGAGTCTGAACTCATCCGTCAGCTGTGAACATGTTGTGCTACTGGGGAGCGCAGGTCACAGAGGGTTTCGGTCTGGTACAGCCTGACAAAGTCAAACATGGCAGTTGTGGAATACGATCCATGTATCCCACATCGGTTGAGGACATGTCAGCTGGAAGGAGTTTTGTTGGATTCATCCAGGATGGGAACGTCTCTGCCCTGAGATTGAGCGATGAAGGCAATAATCATGATGGAAAACTAAGTATGATGCACTACATGACACTTTTTCATTCATGAAGTTAAAAACGTCTTTATACTTAACAGATATTGCATTTAGAAATACATGAGATACTGCAGACTATCATTGCGACTTATGAATGGAAGTAATTATTAATTGATATTAGAAAAATAATCTATGTTTATGTTTACAGTGTGAACAGAAGTTGAACTCATCAATATATTGTATTTGCTCCAGAGCAACTACAGCTAAAGAATGACAGAATCAGATCGATTGTCTGTGGAGGAGCTGGTGCGGTTCTTCTCACTTATGGAGGAAAAGTTCTCCTTATGGACAAATCTACTGTGTGCAGGTGTGATTATGAACGCAAAACAGTATAAATTACCATAAATGTTAATAACAAATATATATCTGACAGACTGTGTTGTCCCTGCAGGCCTCTCAAAGGTGTGGAAAACAAGCAGGTGATTCAGATCGCATGTGGAGACCAGCATTCAATGGCGCTAACCAAGGGTATTCACGACCGTTTCATCCTTTTCATATCTTATGATTGACATGAACTGATTTGAGAGTAGATGTGCAGAGCTGTTGTTGGTCTTTCAGACGGTCAGTTGTTCGTATGGGGTGAAAACTCTCACGGTCAGCTGGGTTTGAAGAAGGATCATCCCGGCTCTCCGTCAGCTCAACAGGTGAAGAGTTTGTGTGGGATCCCACTGGCTCAGATCAGCGCTGGAGGAGAACACAGCTTTGTGTTGTCTCTCTCTGGAGTCGTGTTCGGATGGGGAAAGAACTCGGCTGGACAGCTGGGCCTCGGAGACGCTACAGGTCTGAATATTTCATTGTGCACAAACTCAGTCAGTAATAGTATAAAAGCACATATAAATGTATTACATTTGTCCAATACTATGTCAAATCTAAATCAAAGCATGAATTTACTGTTTTCCCACCACAGACAGACACGTCCCGACGGTTGTAAATAGTCTGAACGGAAAGAAAACTGTGTCCATCTCATGTGGAGGAGAACACACTGCCACTCTGTCAAAGGTTGTATGTTGCAATAAATTTTACTTGTATGTTTTTGATATTAGATGAGAGGATTCAACAAGCTTGGCAGAAAATGAATCAATAGTTTGTTTCAGGGCGGCACAGTGTTCACCTTTGGATCAGGAGGTTCTGGTCAGCTTGGGCACAACTCGTTTAAAGATGAACATCATCCGCGGGTTGTTGCTGAACTGTGGGGATCTAAAGTGTCACAGGTCACATGTGGGAGGTAAACTAGACTTTTCACAAGCAATCAGAGTTTAATTGCAGATTTATTTATGCTCAAAGCTGCTTTAGCTCTCATGCAGCACATAATGATAATTCCTCATGTAGTTAAGATGAATATTAGCACAACTGCAAGTCTTCTTATGGTTCAGGTTAAGTAATTATTTTTTTCCTGAATTAAGACGTCACACACTCGTATCAGTCGCATCGTCAAATCTAATCTACTCATTTGGATGTGGGATACAAGGGCAGCTGGGAAATGGAGAAATGGTCGAGCAGTCTGTGCCTTTCCCGGTGGATCTGTCAAATGGTAGATAAAATGATCTTTTAGCAGTAGATTATTTTGTTGTGAATATTTTCATACTCATGATGTTGCTCAGAGCTCTGAACTAAATGTTTTTCGCACACAGAATGTGATCATAAATATATGATTGAAAAACTCATCGCTGGGGAGAATCATTCCTTTGCCTTGTTTTTCAAAGTAGGAGAGGCAGTTTTCATTCATAAATAGTTTAACATATAAATTATTGCTGCACCATTATCACTTAAAATTTTACTTTTTTTCTATTTTGTAGGACCTTGAAAGTAAGCCAAAATCCAATCACAGAGGGGTTTTGACATTAAATGACAAAATGATTGATCGATGGGTGTCTGGAAGTGATTCATGGCCAACAATAAAGGAGTGAGTGTTTGACTTAGCTATTCACATGATTTTGCTGTAAATCCTGAGTTTTTGTACACAGTTTGTGTCCATGTCGCTCTAAAATATTGTGAAACTGCATGTGGAGCTGTGTGTCATGACCTTAATGCATTTGTCCCTCTTTTCAAACTATCAATTAGCAGAAACATCAGATTGTATTTATTATATATAATGTATAAATAATTTATTATATGAATCTTAATCTTAGTATGTATAATTAGTAATATTATTTAATTAGAGCATCTAAGTGGACTAAAAAGTAGTCTTTTCCTGTTGTTATTTGCAGGGAAATAAACACAGTGTTCTCCTCTGCTGCTTCACTGAATGGAAGTTTTCTCAAAAAGAGGTAAAATTAGGTTGTCTTATCTAGTAATTTCTCCTCTTATGCCAAAAATGATTTCTTCCATCACTGATTTTATGTAACGTTCTGTCTTTGTAGTTGTGACGAACATTATCAGACATCTGTGGAGCATTGTGGGTTGGATTTTGATCTGGTTAAAACATCCTTTGCAAAGTTGTTAGAGAATAAACGGTCAATATCAGAGGTAATGATGAATCCAATGTTTACAAAAAATGTTCAGTACATTTTAAACAGTAAGATGCAGTTGATGTTTTTTTGTACCTCAGGTAGTGAAGGTGGTTCAACAGAAACTTCTGCTGTCTCTGAATCCAAATCCAACTGGTGTTGAATCTCTGAGACTTTACCTTCTCCTCCCTGAACTCATCAGAGGACTTCGGAAACAAAGAACTGAACTTACTGGAGCACTGGCCTCCAAAATCCTTGATCTGAATCTTGATACTCGCAAGGTGTTAGGTAAAGATGGAGGACATTTACATCCTTTGTGTTGTTGTCCTTGTTGTATTTGTCTAAGTATTTGTATTCTCAGAGATGTACTGGTCCAAACTCCCCAATGATTGGCTCAAAGACTTGGTGAAGTTATTTCACAAAGAATCTGCTGAGCTGATTGGCCAGATTTCTTGTGGTGAAACTGATCATGACTTTACTAGACGCCTGAAGAACATTTTGCAGATCCTTCAGATGCTCTATGAGGTGCTTTTTTAAACATTTGACCACAGGATGAAATTTTGTCTTGTCATTGTATAATAGTTGTTAATACTTTCTCTGTTGTGAAGGCCTGTTGCAGTACCCACAAGGACATCACAAACAGTGATTTCGTCATTCATGAGGTCAATGATCTCCTTGATACGGTGAGAACCAAAGCAGAAGTGAATTCTGTTTCACAAGGATATTTTTGGACAAAAATCAAAGTGCCGTAAATTTCTCTTTTTCCTATACATCAACAGCTGCAAGTCACCTTGGAAGACCTGGGCAACATGTTTATGTTCCCTTTTAGCGGTGAAAATTTCATTGGTATGGTGGCACTGGCACAGTACTACTTTGTGGGTATTCAAGGCTTCTGACATGATACATATGAAAATTTCAGAGATTCGAATGACATTGTTGATGTTCTGTGTTCAAAAACCTTAACAAATCTTACAGTACGTCCATGTGTCTTTCTTTCAGGAAATTACTGATATTTTGGTCAAGTTCCCTTTTGCAGCCGACACACCATCAAAACAGAGAATGTTTTGTGTAAGTCAGACATGGATGTTCTCAGTCTACATATACAAATTTGCAAAATAACACTTACCCTCAAACCTGTATGACTTTCTTTGTCATGTGGGACACAAAATACACTCTTAAAGGGTTTGGTGGGGTTCTATATAGAACTCTAGGGTTTGTGACTCCATTTTAAAGAGGTCTGTATGCTAAGAAGATTATATATAAAGAATAATGTCTTAAATGATTGCATGTTTTACAGGTTATTTCAATTTTTATTTTCAATTTCTAGTGATAAAGTACGTTTACGAGCTGTTTAATTCATAAAATGTAATTAAAATGGTTGTATATATGAAGCGCCTGACAGAACCTTTAAGGGTTCCGTCGATTACAAAACCTTTTTCTTTTAAGAGTGCAGGATATCTTGAGAAATGCCCATTTTCTTGAATGGAGGCATCAAAACTCTTTGGTTACCAGCATTCTTCACAATACTTGTATTCCAAAGAAAAGAGAAAGTCATACAGCTTTGCAATGACACAAGCTCAAGTAAATGATGACAGAATTTACATTTTTGGGTGAACTACCCCTTAAAAGCTAACATAATTGTACACCCTTTAGCACTTGCAGGTGTACTTCCAGATGCATTTGAAGATGAGCTTACAGAGCTTTCCTGTCCAAAATGACAACGTGTTGTGCATAAACAGGGAATCGCTGTTGACAGACACACTGACGCATCTCAGACAAAACACCTACTCATTTGTTGATCAATTAAAGGTGAAGAATTACAGAATTTAAATCATTTGAAATGTCTGATACTGCATTTTACCTTTATATTTATGAAAACGTCTCCTGTACAGGTGGTGTTCATCGGAGAGAATGGAATAGATTGGAGGGGTTTATCGGCAGAATTCTTCTCCCTCATTTCCAAGTCTCTTGTCAAATGGGATAAAAAGGTGCTGGAGGTCCATGAGAATTCATTGGTTTGGTTCAATCCTGATGTAAGCTCTACACTCAACCGTCCTTATTCCCTCTTACGTGGTCTTCCCCATATATCAATATGCTTTGGTCTTTTCAGCACACTCAAGGTAATACGGATTTTTACCATCTTGGCGTTATCTGTGGAATGGCGCTGTACAACCAGCATTACTTGAACATCAACTTCCCACTGGCCTTGTTCAAGAAACTACTGAAGCTGAGTCCCACTCTGAATGATCTGGAGGAACTGTCTCCTGGGGAGGCCAGGTAAAACGATAAAGATTTTATAAATTGTAAGTTTTACAGTGCTGATCATGTTTTTTAATTGTATTTTTAAAATCCCACATTAGAAATTTGAAAAACCTTCTTGAGGAGGATGAGGATGTCGTGGATATACTCTTCTTGGATTTCACAGTAATACACTTTGAATGGTTCACTCGTACATAAGTGTACACAGCTGTTGTTTAAATGCTTACCATAGCCATTTACCTGTTTTAGGTCAAAGGGCAAGAGCTCATTCCAAACGGACGTCAAATTCAAGTGACTCAAGCTAATAGGTATCTATCTATCTATCTATCTATCTATCTATCTATCTATCTATCTATCTATCTATCTATCTGTCTCTCAGTCCATCTAATTATAATAAAAATAAGTTTATTTTATATAGTGCCTTTTTGCAAACTCAAGGTCATTTTACAATATTATAACAAATAAACATGAAAGCACAAAACAAATACGCATGAACAAAAATAAAAATATACATAACATGAAACAGATCATACAGTGAGAGATCTGAGATCAGAGAAACAAGAAACGAAAATATATATTTTAAGGTGGGTTTTCGAAATCATATAATGATGAGAGATCACAAATGTTTTTGGTAATAGAGTTTCAGCATGTGGGGGCAGAGATACAAAAGACCTGTCCAACAAACGATAAGAATAGGTATGAGATTAGAAATATACTGGGGGCCAAGACTATGAAGTGCTTTGAATGTGATGAGGAGTGTCCTGTATTAAATACGAAAATGAATGGGTATCCAATGAAATCTGAATAGAATGGGAGTAATGTGAGAAAAATTCTTTGAACAAGTGAGAACCCTAGCTGCAGAGTTCTGAATATATTGAAGCTGATTTTTTGTTGTGTTTGATAAACCCTAGAAAAGAGAATTACGGTAGTCGAGTTGAGAAATAATAAAGGCATGAACCAGTGTCTCGGCATCATTGATGTTTAAGAAGGGACATAAACGACCGATATTATGGAGGCGAAAGAAGGTAGACTTAGTGAGTGAGTAATGTGAGGAAGGAGAGAAAAGACACAAAGATTATACCTTGGTTTTTAACAGTGGTGGAAGGTCGAACCAAGACTCTGTTAACGCTGTTACAGAAACGAGCTACAATTTTGGTGAACCAACAATTTGTTTTTATCAGTGTTGAGTTTGAGAAAGTTACCGGTCATCCAAGCATTTATATCATTAATACAATCCAAAATGGAGTTGGTGGGAAAAGGAGAATTGTGTTGAGAAAGAATATAGAGTTGGGTGTCATCTACATAGCAATGGAAGTTGAAGCCATGATGACAGATAATGTTACCAAATGGGAGCATGGAGATGATGAACAGTAACGGCCCTAGAACAGAACCCTGGGGAACACCGTGTGAGACAGGGGCATTAGTGGACTTAGCCTGGCAGATAGAGATGTAATGCTGATGGTCAGACAGGTAGAAAGTAAACCACAATAGGGCAGTTCCAGAGATACCAAGAGCAGAGAGTTGTGAAATGTGAATACTGTGAGAGATTGTGTCAAAAGCAGAGGAAAGGTCTAACAGAATTAAAATGCTAATGGAGCCTGAGTCAGTGGCCATAAGGAGGTGATTGACAAGCTTACGTAACCTTGAGAGGTGCAGTTTTTAAGTAGAATTGTAGGAGCATGATCAAGATGACAGAAAAATGCATTTGATTTCTTGATTAGCTCAGATATACAAGCAGGGATTAAACGGTCAAAGTCAGCGAAAGTTCCGGGTGCAAAATCAGAGGGGAGTCATGTGATAGGAGAGGGGAGTTCATGGATGGAAAGAGATTTTTTATGCGATTTATTTTATTTTGGAAGAAGTGTAAGAATGACTCACAGAAGTCTGCTGAGTTACTCGTGACAGGTGCAGGAGGGTAGGTGAGTTTACTGAGTACAGAACACAGTGTTGTAAGGCCAGAGGGTGCATTAGTAATGAGGATAGAGTATTAACTGGAGCGTGCAGTATTTAAAGCAGATTTGTATCACTGAATATGGTCCTTGTAAGCAATAAGATGTCTACCTGTTTGTGTTCTATCTATCTATTTATCTATCCGTTTGTCTATCTTGCAGACAAAAGTATGTGGATTTGTATGTCGACTTTGTTTTCAACAAGTCAGTGAAGAATCAGTTCAAGCATTTTTCAAGAGGTTTCTCTAAGGGCTGCCCGCTCGATGTCTGGAGCATGTTCCACCCTGAGGAACTCCAGGAGCTTCTCCTCGGCTCCCCTGAATATGACTGGCAGAAGCTTCAAATGGTAAATGTATTTGCAAAACTAGCAAATTTGCAACAAGAATTTAACATTTAGTGTTTAAGACTTCTTCTGCTTCATCTTCAGTCTGCTTCCTATGAAAACTGTTCTGCCTCTGACGAGCTTATCAAGAACTTCTGGACTGTTTTCTTTGACCTCTCTGAAGAGAATAAGAAGAAATTTCTGAGTAAGCTTTAACTTGAACATATGAATTTCTTTTGCATCTACTACATCATATGGACATTTAAGAAATGTTATTATTATTGCCTCACTCTGTTTTTCTTCAGTGTTCTTGTATGGAAGGGTCCGTGTACCTGTGGGAGGTCTCTCACAGAGCCCTATGAAGATTCGTCAGTCAGACGGTCCTGATCCAGATGACCGTTTGCCAGAAGCTCAAATCTGTTTTGGCAGATTAATTCTTCCCAAATACAGCAATATCAACACACTTCGCAACAAGCTAGGACATGCAATCAACTTTTGTAAGGTTTTTGGACGAGGGTGAACGTCCCTCAAGGTTCCCAACCTCAAAATATATGAAATCAAGTGCATGTTTATGAAACTTGTAGCTTATCAGTATTTAAAATGTTATATGAATGTGATTTAACTTTCCCTGAGCTTCTTTCAGTCACAAATTTGAAATAGAAATGCAACACAGCTCAGTCCATTTAGATATTGTATATAAATATCATAAAACTGTAAATAATTGTAAATAAACAATGTCAGACCTATAGATATTCTATATATTTTTTAGTATTTTTAAATGACTTTGTCCTTTGATCTCAGATTGAATTTCTAATTGCATTAGTCAAATTGTTTGTTTTAGCACAAGTACACTATACAAAAGAGTAAGTGCAACTATTTACATAATAACTAAATGCACTCGATTGACATCCATAAATGGCACATGAGTACAGTTATGAGATATCACACCAGCACACCTTTCATAATCATGAAAAAATTGGGGAAAAGGGATATAATAATAAAACCCCATAACAGTCATCAAATGATTGATCCTTACTTAATATGCTCCTCCATATTCTTGTGGCAGAATTCAGCAGCTTCTGGCACACCAAAAACAGCAAAGTACATTATAGGGCTTTTCACACACACCTAACCTCAGGTTATCGTCATTCTAAACACAGCTTTTAACTTTTTGTTCTGTTCTGATGACTTGAGACTTTTTCTTGTGTCCCATTGGACAAATATCTAGACATTGTCTCATCTTGTTTGCCCCTCAAACTAACCCAGAAACCATGTGATTGTAATCATGTCCTTATATGTATTTCCAGTTGCTAAATGGATGGTTTCACTTCTTGTTTTTCACCTATAATTTGTACCCCTGGACAGCGAATAAACTGTGTCCATGATTGAACTACACTCTGTGTCAGTCTCATTTCTTGGCCACCGGGATCGATCCTGCATTCGATCCTGTATTTCTTGCTGCATTGCTCAACCTCAAAAGGTTTCTTGAAATATTCAATATCCAAATTATTTTTATCTAACAGGAGTGTTTCACACTTGTAATTTAGATGCGGGGTTAGCACGGCTTTTTATCCGGGGTTATGAAACCCTGCTAAGGACTGACCCATGGTTAACTATTTCAAGAGTGACTTATGTTGTCCGTCATCTGCGATAATTCTCCTTCCACTTACCAATCAGCGAGGCGCAGCCCACCTGACCAAGGCTAACTTTGGGAATAAGTTTTCATTTACATTTAGTCATTTAGCAGACGCTTTTTTCCAAAGCGACTTACAAGTGAGGCAGTTAGGGGTTAGGTGCCTTGCTCAAGGGCTGACTTTGGGAATAAGTTTACCATAGCGGATACTTGACGGAAGCATGATGGGCTCATCGATGCGATTGTCCCAGATTCCAAAGGAGTCCCAAGTAGTCGGACGGCCACTGCTGTCTGGATCAAAGCGGGAGTTACTGCATCGAGGAGACGATGGAGTGTGTAGAGCACGTCTCGGGTCTTCCTGATGGGCATTGGTCAGACCGAGGGTAGCCCTGCAGCAGACACGGGACCCGCTGAGCGTGGCATATCGCATGAGAAGAGCCACTGACATACTCAAGTGTGGCTGGACACCACACTTACGGAATAGGCGGGAAGAGTCTCAAACAAAAGGAGCCAAAATATGCTTCAAAATTCAGGGCAGAAAGTCTCAAATATATACAGTGTCGACCAGGAGTTCTCTGAAAAACAAGGAGGAAATGAACAAATTAATAACTTATTACTCCCTAGTTGAGCATACTAAGTGACATTCAGCGCGTAATGTACTTTAGCGGTGTCTCAAAACTTAGCAAGATGTCAAAACAGACGGCATTTCAGGAGCTTTTTAGGCACCTAAGATTTCCAAAAGAATCTATTGAGGTAGGCAGCTCAATGGTTTTTGAGATACAGTCAGAAATAGCATGTTTACAGCCGCTCCTACTGAAATCATTCAATAAAACCATAGTATAATACATCTCTGCCAAATTCGCACAGCGATCGACCGACTGCACCACCAACCGCCTCGACTCTGAAGGAAAATACCTGTGAGCCAATCACATCCCTCCGTTTCGTCTGTGGGATTCAATCAGTTCATTGGCCAGACTTCCGTGATTGACGTGGATCTGAACCAATGATTAAGGTTTGGCACTCTAAACTAGGAAACGTGAAAGCAGATGAGCGAACAGTTTGTGTTTTACTACATGGTTCGTTATAAAATAATTATGACCGCCAAATATGTGTATCATAACTTGATTGCACACAGACCTAGCGTACATGTGTGTTAAAATGCGTATTGTAGTTGGGATGTCATGTACATGTCACACAGAATCGTCACCATTCAGTTTCGTTGCATGGAAACAAGTGAATATTGACTATTGTGAGTTTTTAGTCCATTACATTTGGCCTTTTGTGCTTAAGAGAAGAAATTACGTTATACTGCTTTCGAACAGCACGAGAGAAAAAAAATAGCTAGAATATTTATTTATTGTTTGAAAATCCCTTAAGTTATTGTTTCGTTTTCCAAATAATGTACTTTTTTTAAACTAATCACTGTCTGTTGAAAGCACCAAACACGGCTGATATGATTCCCAAACACTTACATTAACATTAACGGGAAATCGAGTAAGTTTCGTTTAGACTGAAACCAGCTATTTTCAGTTTCATGTGACTGTGTTCTTCAGTCAGCTGGAGTCTGAACTCATCCGTCAGCTGTGAACATGTTGTGCTACTGGGGAGCGCAGGTCACAGAGGGTTTCGGTCTGGTACAGCCCGACAAAGTCAAACATGGCAGTTGTGGAATACGATCCATGTATCCCAAATCAGCAGTCCAGGATATGTCCGCTGGAAGGAGTTTTGTTGGATTCGTCCGGGATGGGAAGGTCTCTGTCCTGAAATTGAGCGATGAAGGCAATAATCATGATGGAAAACTAAGTATGATGCACTACATGACACTTTTTCATTCATGAAGTTAAAAACGTCGTTATACTTAACAGATATTGCATTTAGAAATACATGAGATACTGCAGACTATCATTGCGACTTATGAATGGAAGTAATTATTAATTGATATTAGAAAAATAATCTATGTTTATGTTTATAGTCTGAACAGAAGTTGAACTCATCAATATATTGTATTTGCTCCAGAGCAACTACAGCTAAAGAAAGACAGAATCAGATCGATTGTCTGTGGAGGAGCTGGTGCGGTTCTTCTCACTTATGGAGGAAAAGTTCTTCTTATGGACAAATCTACTGTGTGCAGGTGTGATTATGTACGCAAAACAGTATAAATGACCATAAATGTTAATAACAAATATATATCTGACAGACTGTGTTGTCCCTGCAGGCCTCTCAAAGGTGTGGAAAACAAGCAGGTGATTCAGATCGCATGTGGAGACCAGCATTCAATGGCGCTAACCAAGGGTATTCACGACCATTTCATCCTTTTCATATCTTATGATTGACATGAACTGATTTGAGAGTAGATGTGCAGAGCTGTTGTTGGTCTTTCAGACGGTCAGTTGTTCGTATGGGGTGAAAACTCTCACGGTCAGCTGGGTTTGAAGAAGGATCATCCCGGCTCTCCGTCAGCTCAACAGGTGAAGAGTTTGTGTGGGATCCCACTGGCTCAGATCAGCGCTGGAGGAGAACACAGCTTTGTGTTGTCTCTCTCTGGAGTCGTGTTCGGATGGGGAAAGAACTCGGTTGGACAGCTGGGCCTCGGAGACACTACAGGTCTGAATATTTCATCATGTACAAACTCAGTCAGTAATAGTATAAAAGCACATATAAATGTACTACATTTGTCCAATACTATGTCAAATCTATATCATAGCATGAATTTACTGTTTTCCCACCACAGACAGACACGTCCCGACGGTTGTAAATAGTCTGAACGGAAAGAAAACTGTGTCCATCTCATGTGGTGGAGAACACACTGCCACTCTGTCAAAGGTTGTATGTTGCAATAAATTTTACTTTTATGTTTTTGATATTAGATGAGAGGATTCAACAAGCTTGGCAGAAAATGAATCAATAGTTTGTTTCAGGGCGGCACAGTGTTCACCTTTGGATCAGGAGGTTCTGGTCAGCTTGGGCACAACTCGTTTAAAGATGAACATCATCCGCGGGTTGTTGCTGAACTGTGGGGATCTAAAGTGTCACAGGTCACATGTGGGAGGTAAACTAGACTTTTCACAAGCAATCAGAGTTTAATTTCAGATTTATTTATGCTCAAACCTGCTTTAGCTCTCATGCAGAACATAATGATAATTCCTCATGTAGTTAAGATGAATATTAGCACAACTGCAAGTCTTCTTATGGTTCAGGTTAAGTAATTATTTTTTTTCTGAATTAAGACGTCACACACTCGTATCAGTCGCATCGTCAAATCTGATCTACTCATTTGGATGTGGGATACAAGGGCAGCTGGGAAATGGAGAAATGGTCGAGCAGTCTGTGCCTTTCCCGGTGGATCTGTCAAATGGTAGATAAAATGATCTTTTAGCAGTAGATTATTTTGTTGTGAATATTTTCATACTCATGATGTTGCTCAGAGCTCTGAACTAAATGTTTCTCGCACACAGAATGTGATCATAAGTATATGATTGAAAAACTCATCGCTGGGGAGAATCATTCCTTTGCCTTGTTTTTCAAAGTAGGAGAGGCAGTTTTCATTCATAAATAGTTTAACATATAAATTATTGTAGGATAAAATTTTTACTATGTTGTATTATTTCTAGGTCCTTGAAAGTAAGCCAAAATCCAATCACAGAGGGGTTTTGACATTAAATGACAAAATGATTGATCGATGGGTGTCTGGAAGTGATTCATGGCCAACAAAAAAGAAGTGAGTGTTTGACTCATCTATTCATAATTTTTCATGATATTGCTATAAATTGTCCATATTGCTCTCAAAATATTGTGAAAATATGAAGCTGTGTGTCGGGACCTTAAAAGTTTAGTTCACCCAAAAATGAAAATTCTGTAATCATTTACTCACCCTCATGTCGTTCCAAACCCGTGAGACTTTTATTCATCTTCAGCAGACAAATTAAGATCTTTTTGATGAAATCTGAGAGGTTTCTGTCCCTCCATAGACAGCTACCACTTCGACTATCACTTTGAAGCTTCAAAAAGTTCATAAAGAGATTGTAAAACTAATCCATATGGACTGAGTGGTTTAGTCCAAATTTTCTGAAGAGACTCGATCGCTTTATATGATGGACAGATTCAATTTAGGCTTTTAGTCACATATAAACATTCATCAACGCACACATCAACTCTAGTAAACCAACAGAAGCTCAAGCAGAAAATTTTAATTCATATGGATTATTTTTATGATCGCTTTCATGAACTTTTTTAAGCATCAAAGTGGTAGACATTGTGGTAGCTGTCTATGGAGGGACAGAAATCTCTCAGATTTCATCAAAAAGATCTTCATTTGTGTTCCAAAGATGAATGAAGGTCTTACGAGTGTGAAACGACATGAGGATGAGTAATAAATGACAGAAATTTCAGTTTTGGGTGAACTAACCATTTACATTTGTCCTTCTTTTTAAACTTATTATCAAATAGCAGAAATTCCAGGTAGTGTTTATTTGCTATAATATTTACACAATTTAATATGTAGATGTTAATCTTAGGTATGTAGGATTCTTGCTATTATTAAATTATAGGCTGTGACCTTAAATGTAATTTTGTTGTTGTTATTTGCAGGGAAATAAACACAGTGTTCTCCTCTGCTGCTACACTGAATGGAAGTTTTCTCAAAACAAGGTAAAATTAGGTTGTTTGTCTAGTAATTTCTCCTCTTATGCCAAAAATGATTTCTTCCATCACAGATTTTATGTAACGTTCTGTCTTTGTAGTTGTGAACATTATCAGACATCTGTGGAGCATTGTGGGTTGGATTTTGATCTGGTTAAAACATCCTTTGCAAAGATACTAGAGAATGAAAGGTTGATCTCAGAGGTAATGATAAATCCAACATTTACAAAAAATGTTCAGTACGTTTTAAACGGTAAGATGCAGTTTTCTTGTACCTCAGGTAGTGAAGGTGGTTCAACAGAAACTTCTGCCATCTCTAAATGCAAATCCAACTGGTGTTGAATCTCTGAGACTTTACCTTCTCCTCCCTGAGCTCATCAGAGGACTTGAGGAACAACAAAGAACTGAACTTACTGGAGCACTGGCCTCCAAAATCCTTCAGTTGAATCCAGCTGCTCGCAAGGTGTTAGGTAAAGATGGAGGACATTTACATCCTTTGTGTTGTTGTCCTTGTTGTATTTGTCTAAGTATTTGTATTCTCAGAGATGTACTGGTCCAAACTCCCCAATGATTGGCTCAAAGACTTGGTGAAGTTATTTCACAAAGAATCTGCTGAGCTGATTGGCCAGATTTCTTGTGGCAAAACTGATCATGACTTTACTAGACGCCTGAAGAACATTTTGCAGATCCTTCAGATGCTCTATGAGGTGCTTTTTTAAACATTTGACCACAAGATGAAATTTTGTCTTGTCATTGTATAATAGTTGTTTATACTTTCTCTGTTGTGAAGGCCTGTTGCAGTACCCACAAGGACATCACAAACAGTGATTTCGTCATTCATAAGGTCAATGACCTCCTTGATACGGTGAGAACCAAAGCAGAAGTGAATTCTGTTTCACAAGGATATTTGTGGATAAAAATCAAAATGCCGTAAATTTCTCTCTTTCCTATAAATCAACAGCTGCAAGTCACCTTGGAAGACCTGGACAACATGTTTTTCCCTTTTAGCAGTGAAGATTCCAATGATATGGTGGCACTGAAAGATTACTACTTTGTGGGTATTCAAGGCTTCTGACATGATACATATGAAAATTTCAGAGATTTGAATGACATTTATGATGTTCTGTGTTCAATAACCTTAACAAACCTTACAGTACGTCCATGTGTCTTTCTTTCAGGAAATTACTGAAATATTGGTCAAGTTCCCTTTTGCAGCCGACACACTATCAAAACAGAGAATGTTTTGTGTAAGTCAGACATGGATGTTCTCAGTCAACATATACAAATTTGCAAAATAACAGTTACCCTCAAACCTGTATGACTTTCTTTCTCATGTGGGACACAAAATACACTCTTAAAAAAAGGTTCAATAGAACTCTATATGGTTCTTGACCTCATTTTAAAGAACCCTGCCAAAAAGGTTCTATAAGGAGAAATGTCTTAAATGATTGCATAATACCCTCATGTTTTACAAGTTATTTCATTTTTATATTCAATTTCTAGTGATAAAGTATGTTTACGAGCTGTTTAATTCATAAAATGTAATTAAAATGGTTGTATATATGAAGCGCCTGACAGAACCCTTAAAGGTTCTATATTACAAAACCCTTTTCTTTTAAGAGTGTAGGATATCTTGAGAAATGCCCATTTTCTTTGGGGCATAAATGTTTCTAAATCATCAAAACTCTTTGGTTACCAGCATTCTTCACAATACTTGTATTCCAAAGAAAAGAGAAAGTCATACAGGTTTGCAATGACACAAGCTCAAGTAAATGATGACAGAATTTACATTTTTGGGTGAACTACCCCTTAAAAGCTAACATAATTGTACTCTTCTTAGTACTTGCAGAAGCGCTTGCAGAGCTTTCTTGACCAAGAGATGTTAATGTTAAATGACAAAGTGTTGCGCATAAACAGGGAATCGCTGTTGACAGACACACTGATGCATCTCGGACAAAACACCCACTCAATTTTTCATCATTTAGAGGTAAAGAATTACAGAATTGAAATCATTTAAAATGTCTGATACTGCATTTTACCTTCACATTTATGAAAACGTCTCCTGTACAGGTGGTGTTCATCGGGGAGAATGGAATAGATTGTAGGGGTTTATCGGCAGAATTCTTCTCCCTCATTTCCAAGTCTCTTGTCAAATGGGATAAAAAGGTGCTGGAGGTCCATGAGAATTCATTGGTTTGGTTCAATCCTGATGTAAGCTCTACACTCAACCGTCCTTATTCCCTCTTACGTGGTCTTCCCCATATATCAATATGCTTTGGTCTTTTCAGCACACTCAAGGTAATACGGATTTTTACCATCTTGGCGTTATCTGTGGAATGGCGCTGTACAACCAGCATTACTTGAACATCAACTTCCCACTGGCCTTGTTCAAGAAACTACTGAAGCTGAGTCCCACTCTGAATGATCTGGAGGAACTGTCTCCTGGGGAGGCCAGGTAAAACAATAAAGTTTTTTAAATTGTAAGTTTTACGGTGCTTTTACAGTGCTGATCATGTTTTTTGAAATCCCTTATTAGAAATTTGAAAAACCTTCTTGAGGAGGATGAGGACGTCGTGGATATACTCTTCTTGGATTTCACAGTAATACACTTTGAATGGTTCACTCGTACATAAGTGTACACAGCTGTTGTTTAAACGTTTACCATAGCCATTTACCTGTTTTAGGTCAAAGGGCAAGAGCTCATTCCAAACGGACGTCAAATTCAAGTGACTCAAGCTAATAGGTATCTATCTATCTATCTATCTATCTATCTATCTATCTATGTCTATCTGTCTGTCTTTCCATCCATCTATTTATATATCTATCTATCTGTTTGCAGACAGAAGTATGTGGATTTGTATGTCGACTTTGTTTTCAACAAGTCAGTGGAGAATCAGTTCAAGCATTTTTCAAGAGGTTTCTCTAAGGGCTGCCCGCTCGATGTCTGGAGCATGTTCCACCCTGAGGAACTCCAGGAGCTTCTCCTCGGCTCCCCTGAATATGACTGGCAGAAGCTTCAAATGGTAAATGTATTTGCAAAACTAGCAAATTTGCAACAAGAATTTAACATTAGTGTTTAAGACTTCTTCTGCTTCATCTTCAGTCTGCTTCCTATGAAAACTGTTCTGCCTCTGATGAGCTTATCAAGAACTTCTGGACTGTTTTCTTTGACCTCTCTGAAGAGAATAAGAAGAAATTTCTGAGTAAGCTTTAACTTGAACATATGAATTTCTTTTGCATCTACTACATCATATGGACATTTAAGAAATGTTATTATTATTGCCTCACTCTGTTTTTCTTCAGTGTTCTTGTATGGAAGGGTCCGTGTACCTGTGGGAGGTCTCTCACAGAGCCCTATGAAGATTCGTCAGTCAGACGGTCCTGATCCAGATGACCGTTTGCCAGAAGCCCAGACCTGTTTTGGCAGATTAATTCTTCCCAAATACAGCAATATCAACACACTTCGCAACAAGCTAGTACATGCAATCAACTTTTGTAATGTTTTTGGACGAGGGTGAATGTCCCTCAAGGTTCCCAACCTCAAAATATATGAAATCAAGTGCATGTTTATGAAACATCAGTATTTAAAATGTTATATGAATTACGTGGTGTAACTTTCCCTGAGCTTCTTTCAGTCAAAGATTTGAAATATAGATGCAACACAGCTCAGTCCATTAATATTTTTATAATAAAAACTGTAAATAATGTAAAATAAACAATGTCAGAGCTCTATTCTATTCTATTTTTTTTTTTTTTTTTTAGTATTTTGGATGACCTTTATTTTTTATGCTTTACAGCTGGTAGAATAACTGAACTAAAGCATTTGTAATTTGTATTAGCATTTTATATACTATGATGCACTAATGCATACATTCTGGTATGTCCTGTTTTTGTTGGTTCTTCAAACATATTTAAATGCTTCAATAAAAAGTCATGGTGTAGTAAATACTTTTTCATTACATTCATCTTATTACAGTTTTTCTCAATTCTCAAATTAGATTTTTTGTTTTGAATAAGCAGGTGTTTTTTTCTGACTCTTGCGACGGGTTTACTACATGCAATACCAGCTTTATCCAGCAAACGTCAAGCTTTACCTGTTTTTGGTGGAGTTTTTGAGCCAATAGAGGGTACACGCGTGACGTCACTGTCAGTCGTCACGCCCACTGAGTGGCAAAAAGACTTTAGTAGCATTTGTTTTCAGCGTGAATGCCGCGAAAAGCACACAAACACATCCAAAAGCTTTGCGATTGACTGTACAAATAGATTTGCCATAAAATATGAGATCCATTTTATTCAACTGGACTACACACGGAGACACGTGGATTTCCAGTTATCATTTTGTGTCAAAATGTTGGATATTGGGGTAAAATCATACCCTATATACTGTATTGTTATATATTGTGTTGACAACTCACCAAATAAACATTTATCATCTTATATTCTGCCTAATTGGGTATTTTAAATAAACACTAACAAAAATTATACACGTTTTAGGGCTGGACGATATCGATATAGCATTAAATAAGTGATCACTCCGAGTTAGACCTACCTATATTGTATTTATAAAAATTGTTCACAGGCAGATTTGCTTTATGTATTTCCCCGGCGTCGAAATCAGGCATATGAATGTCAGGAAACACGATTCCTGGCTGCATGTCAATATCCATGTATTAGGTTTCTTTGACAAGTTATAAGGACAACCTTTAGTGTAACCTTTTGCTTTACTCACGTTGTTGCAGTTTCCCCCATTAAATCCAGTCATGCAGCTTCTTTAGCCACTCAGTCCAGCTGAGGGCGCGTGTTTCGGCGGGAAAGTGACTACCCTCTATTAACATCAGGTGTTTCTTGTCACACTGATACTACAAATGTATTGCGATGGCTGGACAGCCTAAGATAGGTAATTAAGCACTGGAACGGCCACAAGAAACAGGAGAGGATGTGGCTGAACTGTTTTCTGATTATTTTTCTCAGCTCTAATCATTTAGTGTACTCGTTCCAGTTTGAAGATGATGACATTGACTGGGATGAATGGGACTCGATGGAAAGTTTCACACTAAGCACAGATGATGAAGATGATGGCGAAGCCAGTTTATCGGACTCAAAACCCGACCGTGACAACGATAATGAATTTCCGCCACAAGTCAAAACCGGTTTATCGGACTCAAAACCCGACCATGACTATGATGATGGATTTCCGCCACAAGTCAATGCCGGTTTATCATTTTCAAAACCTGACGGTGATTATGATGATGGATTTCCGCCACAAGTAGAAACCGGTTTATCGGACTCAAAACCTGACCGTGACTACGATGATGAATTTCCGCCGCAGGTCAATGGCGGTTTATCGTTCTCTGAACCTGATGGTGATTACGATGATGCATTTCCGCCGCAAGTTAAAACTGGTTTATCGTCCTCAAAACCTTACGGTGATTTTGATGATGCATTTCCGCCGCAAGTTAAAACTGGTTTATCGCCCTCAAAACCTGACGGTGATTACGATGTATTTCCACCGCAAGTCAAAACCGGTTTATCGTTCTCAAAACCTGGTGCGGATGGGTTTTTGCCAAACGTTAAAGCCGGTTCATCGAACTCAAAGCCAGTTCGTCCGCTAGTGCTACCGGGGTCATTACGAATACCAGCATCTAAGCTATACAAAGACCTTTTCACCCCAGAAAAGGGCAGTGGGCTGGTGCCTCCCCTGGTCAAGTCAATACTTCTGCCCAAAATGGCCACTGTGAAACCTAAGAAACCGTTCTCCAGTTCGTCAAAGATGGTGGAGGTGAGGTGTTACCTGGACCGGCTTCACGTGAGAGTGCTGAAAAGTTTGTTTTCCTGCCCCAGTGCATGGCAAAACCTGAAGCTGGGAACATGTGCGGTCAACAAAGCCTCAGATACTCACTACCACTTTCTGTACTATCTGAAAGGATGTGGCATACGTCGAACGGTGGGTGACTGTATTTTCCATTACTTCACCCTCCTGCCCCATCAGTGAGATGTGATAGGCTATGTTTTATTTCAGGAGGATGCAGATCGTGTGACTTACACGAACACACTCTACTATAGGCCAGTCGCTACCAAGCTGATTGTGAGGGAACTGCCGTTTACTGTGCCTATTCGATGTCGCTACACAAAGTAAAATAGTGGTTTTAATCCCTGTGGTACATTCTTGAAACATCAAGTGCGTTAAAATTGACTGGCTTGTTTTGTTTCTAAATTTAAGGTTCCATCGCTCTTATGCGACAGGATTCTTCCCCAACATAGCAGGTGGAACCTTGTACAGGGGCCTACAAACTCGAACAGGGTCTACACTTGCTGCAATGGATGGTATGTTGTAAGTCTTCTGTTTTCAATTCCTTCAAGTATGTCTGTGACTTTGAAACTTATGTTGTCGTGTAACTGGAATTTCCTTAACAATTGACCCTTCACAAAATGCCTGACAACCCATGCTCTCTCACACCACACATCATGTTCTCCCACACTGAAAAATACATCGTGGAGCCAAGAGGACACTGACCACGTATGAAATGGTTTCATATTTAAAATATTGCGATTATTTAAAGCAGTTTAAACGCTAAATATTGTATATTGGCTCCTTAATGTGTTGTGACAGATCCTTCATCTCTTCATACTAGTTCATTTATAGCATCAAATAAACGTGAATGAACATCAGAAGCAATGTTTTAACTGCGGAAAGACGTGAATACACACAATATTTCCAATTAACCAACGTTAATCTACTATAGGCTACTACCTGACTGCTTTGTCGGATGAGATTGCGGATTCTGCATTATCATTGATTAGATCTGTCAAACTGTTTGCGAAGGATCAATTGTAGCTGAATTAAATTCTGTAAGTAAAACAGCGTTACTACAAATACCATGGGGAAGGAGTGGGGAAAGTCACTTATGTTTTCTGTGTGAGGTCATTTTTTACAAATTTGTCCATAAACCCTAAAACTAGTATACAGCTCATAGTACAAATGCTTTTGAGCTTTTATGAGCTTTACTTCTATGCTTTTAATTCTCCCAAAAATTGGCCACGTCCAAGTGCCTGAGTGTGTGCATGTTTTGGACTTGTCAATTACATTTTGTATTAATCCCCATAATGCTACAAATTGTTGACCGTTAGGTTAGTTTGTTCTGAACTGGTTATATTACTTACTGATTTTGTTTGTTTCAGAGTCTTGGAACTTGCTTCCGGTTGGCCAGAGCTTTGTCCTTGGCAAACCCATGTGCTTTGAAGCTAAAGCTGCCAGCAGGGGAACAAGAAAACGGCTGTACCTGAACAGTTGCTTTGTCACTTCCTCTCTGAGCCCTTGGTCAACGGATAAATTTTCTGTGATAGAGAATTATGGGTAAATATGATGGCTACATAACTTATGAAGCGCAGTACGTTGTGGTGTTTCTCTAAGTGCTATTAAGGCTGATTTAGGGGTAACGTTGGGTGATATACCGGTAGACCCGATTAACCTATTTAAAAATTTCAAGAGATTTGATTATCCTCTATCGCTGGTCACTGACGCTTATAGTTTCCAAGCATTTTTAAGCACTACGGGTGTCTAAACCCAATCACAATTGGCAGCAGAAGACAACTCATTTCAGCAAATGCGTGCTTAATTTACACATTTATTAACATTTTAGTATACATTTGATTACTTTAATGTAGTATTTCTAGTGCTTAAAGTTGAGGTAGGTCTTTCATTTGTGTCTTTATTTGTATTCAATAAGCTTGATTTATCAGGCTAGTGTTTTTTTTTTTTTTTTTAAAGACTGACAGTGGTGATAAGAAGCGTGAATTTTTTTTGTGACCATAACCTACTTAAAGCTAAAATAACTATTGTGATCTATATTATTGTGACTAAAGTTACTCGTATCGTGATAAGATTTTGGTCATATCGCCCACCCTGTAGTTTAGATTTACTTTGCACATTGTTTCATAGAGCTGCACGATTCTGGATTAAACAAAATGTAATTAACTAGCGGTCCTAACAAAATGCGGCAAGCTTCAGAAACTCCTTCCAAGTGCGGACGCCTTGTGTGAATGCAGCATAAATGATTAATCATGCAGTTCTATTGTTTCACTTGACTATATGTTGTAATAAAGAACAAATGATTGGAGATTACACTTTGTTCCAACTTTATCTGCTTCTAGATGCCTGGTGGACAGTAAGAACAGCGCTCTGACGAAGTTCTACACCAGTGCTAACAAGATGACTGTGAGACTTTGTGTGGCAGCGTTTCTGTTTAAAAGCATGGTTTCCCAGACACCGTTCAGAAAGGTATAAAATGTCTTTATTCATACACCATTTGGCTTGTTTGAGCTCTTAAAATCCCCCTTTTCCCTTGATAGAGCATGTACATGCATTGTGAGTTGGAAGTTGGGCCAGAGACTCCTACATCGAGTGCCAAGTCATGCATGTATAACACAAAAACCAAGAAGTGAGTTTACAAGCACCTCATATGAGCACATTTATTCCCAAAATGTGCAGATTCCGCTCAATATCCTGTTATTGATTAGTTTTGATTTTTAGGGTTAAGACTTTAAATGTATATTAATTATAGATGTCTGCGCTTTAGGTGGACTGAGCTGTATGGTGATTCCTCTGTCTGTAACTGCTGTGCATCTACATGTCCTGCTTCTCCAAGGGCGTCCGGTCAGAAGGAATAGACATGTTTCCCAAGTTAAGTTTGATTTGCTGAAATTGCTTTCTCGTTGACCAAGTTTTGTTTCTAACAGGTAAGACTATGATCACCAGTGAGTCCTGGGACTTGAAGTTGGGAAGGGATCCCTCATTACCTCTCTTAACAGAGGAGCCCATATCTGCATTATCTTTCGCAGGCAATGACTTTGAGTTGTACTGGGAAATGGATGATCACTAGGAGGATGTCTTTTACAGACGGCAGATGTTTTAAGTAGGATCATATAATGATACGGTTATAGTCCATGTGGTTGTGCCTTGTCAATTTAATGTGATTAAACTGAGTTCACAAAATCTTTTCTTTTTCTTTTTTTTTTTTACCCACCATAAGAGTAAACATTTGGATGCATAATGAAATGAACATGAACACAAGTGCCCCCCAAGCACATAAAATATCTCAAACTACGGTTATTTTACAGAACATTCCTTACTGATCCATATTCATATATCAGCACTGGCATGTTTCTAATCATCTCCAGTAAGTGTCTTTTGGTTTTCAGGTACAACTCCTCATTTAATAATGGCAGAAACAAGTTAATAGGCTTTCCTGCTCTGAACTCCTTGGGAAGTCCAATTTCAGTAGGAATTAGAGGGTTCCCAACCAGAGCATGGTAAAACGCTTTAGCTTCGAGTTTCTGTTGGAGGAAAGTCAGCAGATCATTTAGCCTCTCAACCATCTGCTCAGGGTCCCAAGATGAGGGATTGTTTACAAGAAGATGAAAAAGTGCATTCTTCAAGTGGTAGCTTGTTAACCCACATGGTCCAGTCAGGCCAGTTTGGTGTTTGTGTAGAAAGGAAAGAATCTGTAGACAATCAATGTGGCACGCATTGTCTGGAAGCGTTTTGGTTGTGTGCTGAAGAAGGGCGCTTTCGTAGCGTGTAAAACATATGGGCCAGTGGGTATCAGAAAACATGGTCGAGGGAAGATTGGAGATCAGATGTACCTCTGAGTCTTTAAACCTGACAACAGGAGTGAGGCTGAAGAAAATGACCTGTCCTGACCTAAACCGAACTTTCAGACTTCCAGGGTTTTCCCTATTCTGGAATATTAGCTTAAACTCATATTTGTGGCTGATCTTTTCCCATGCTTTCCTAATGGTTGTTTCAAACCACTCCACAACATGTTTTTTTGCAAGATATGAGCTGTTCTCTTCACATAGAAGGTCATTAATGTAACTTTCAGTCACATGATCATCTTTTTTGTTATTTGGATGTAGAAGACACAACATATCGTCATCTAGTTTGGAACTGCTGCAAGGACAGGTGGTTGAACTGGCTCCACCTTTGACCATCTTGATTTTGCAAAAGTACTGGATGGTTGAAGAACCTCCACTCTTTTTCAAAAGCTCAAACTCAAAGTTATATGGCTTTGGTGGGATGATGGGTATGTGTATGTCACACATGATGCTCTTCCTTGTAGCCCATTGCTCGTATAAGCTGCCAACACTAACAAAGTCTGCAATCTGCATGTCTGAACCTTCAGTGCTCATATTTTTCACAGTTTCCAGAAGGATGTTCACAAACCCCTCTACAAACTCGCAAGTGTTCCGACTTTGACTGGGTGGAACCAGGACGCACTGGTTATGGAAACTAGTTAAAGTCTCGTTATCAATATTAGAGACTTTGGAGATGTTCAGGCATTGCGGCACCTTCCTTTGCAGTTTGAAACGCTTTCTCAGAAAACGAAAGCGATTTTTCAAAAAACGAAGAAATGAAATCAAGGAGAATGTCTTCCAAAGGTACCAGCTGAAGGTGACCTCGTGATGACTAGATTGTTGCCCTTCAGTTATCTCTGTCAACCCTTGGCTTGAAGTGGATATTTCTTGGTTATCGAGTGATCCCTGATTACTCGTTATCTGGCCATTTTCCGGCTGTGTCGCATCCTCCTGGGAGACGTTGTGGTCCACAGTAGACGCTGACTCGTTCACACTGACTTGATCGTGTGTTAGGCATTCATTTGACGTATGTGCTGTCCGTGGTTTCTGGTCATCTGGCCCAGACGTATTTTGGCGGAAGTCATTTTGCTCTCCCGCTAGGGACATTTGCTCCACATGCTGCACCGTGGTCTTGACATTTGGCGTAATTTGTTGAACATCTGATGTATCCCCCTCTATTCCTGGCCCCCTGCTTTCACTTTGTAGCACTTCCTGGTTTGAATGTGGCGGTTCCTTGACAATAACATGCTCCCCTTGTTCTAGCTTATCCCCCTCTTCCAGAAGAACACGCTCATGTTTTTGCATGCTCTTCATGACTCCATCATCATGGTCATGAAAGACAGTGTGATCGTTTGAGAGCAGCAGACTGACGACAATGAAAATCACATTCACAACCGTGTCCTCCATCCTGTGAATAAATTAATTTCTCTTCACAAAGCTGTATTTTCTCTATTAAAGTATTCGAAAATCCACAAGCTACATCATAATTGACAATAGAGAAGTAACTATTGAGTATCAAGATGCTTTTCAAAATAATCAAGTGTAATATATTACTGCTCTATACTTCCGATAGAAATTTTGTATGTCGTTCTCAAATATTAATTCATTCCTTTATTGCCTAATGCACAACTTTAATATTATTAAATAACTTACCTCTCAATAACACAGAGTCTCGGTGTAAAGCTGAAAAGAGAAATTGTTTGAAAATGTTTTTGGCTCCGTTCAGTTTGCTTCTCACACAGGATGTACAATGTCAGAGTTCGAGTGTGACACCACACTTCCTGACACTGTCAAAAAACCCCTTCCTCTTTTTGAAGATAGTACACCGGTGACACCTCTACATGCAAAGATATATGCGAGTTTATACGATTGCTGAGTATGAACAAAAGATATAGTTTGAATCACTCACAGTCATTGAAATAAAACATGTTTCATGTTTAATTACTGTTGATTACAAAATTATTTCTAAATAGGGCTACTAAATTCCTGAACTTTTAGAAGCAAAATGTATTTTGGAGTCAGTTGTTGTCTCCAATCATCAATTGTGAACTAAATTTCTTCAAATAAAAAGGGAAGGTGAAGCTAGATCAAGAATTTTCGCCATTGTGATTGGTAGAACGAATGACAATATTGTCAGTTATAATGATGTTACCAACAGAAAGAATCTAATAATTAACAAATCTTTTTGGTGAACAGATTCAAGTCACTGAGGAGAATGAAAATCCCACTATTTGCATTTTCGGGGATGTGTTGTAGTTTAGTTATGGAGGTAATGAACATGACCTTTATGTCAGGCCCTTTAATGGAGTAGATAACTAGTGGAATCGACTCCAACCAAGGAGAAGACTCGATTCCAAAGCTTAGGAATTGAGGAATTGATTATTTTTGACTCTTAACCCTACATAAATGCATTTGCATTTAAATCTAAGCACATATTGACTTTACATTTAATCAATTTTTGTCTTGCCACATTTTATTAGCACAGAGATGCATACTATGTATTGCCACATATAGCAAGTGTTACAAAATATGGTTGATCTAATTCATTAATTACACAGCAGTGTTCATCAAACTTAGAAAGTTTTCCAGCAACTGCGCTGGAAATCCCACGCAAGATTTGATTTGAATAGGGTGAGGTAACACCTTTGCATATGCCCTGAGCCACACCAGATATGTAAATACATGCTATGTGTACTTCAAATAACACAAAGACTTTTGTGCATTGAAACTGAAATCATGGTGTTTGGAGGAACAAAAATATAAACAGATGCAAGGAAGATCAACAGATCAATCACATTTCCACCTATGAACTGAGAATCGTTTGCGTTAACAAGGTGCGTATGTTGTTTTTTGTGTCAGAGAGACAGTATGAGGGCTGGAACTGATAACACAAACCTTTGACAGGTGAATCATAAATGTTTTCAGTTGAGTTCACAGAGACGGATGAATATTTGTGTGAACATTGCAAAATTCTGTAAGTAGACTGATATGGATACCTGACTGACTGACTATTTGTAATCCATTTACCCCCAACAAGTGTACTGTACAATGTTATATTTAATAATTAAGTAAGCAAACTGTATTGCAACTCTATTTCCTTGGTCTTATTATGTACAATTCATCAGTGCACGCACTCAAAAAAAATATTAAGAACTAAATTTAAGATTTATGCATTTGAATTGCATAAGTTTTTTAATACACAATAATCAGGTTATATATCATCAGTAAATTCAATATCTTACAATCTCACACATTTTAATTAATTGATTGCTTGTGGAGCTTTTTAACTGAATAAATGTAATTGTTTTCACAATGAACAGACGTATGCTGATTCTAAGCTATTTGAATAAATGCATTTTGAAAAGGACGATTTAAATAAAAGCATATAGACACAAATACTTCATAATAAACTATGCTATAATCAAAAGTGTATAATTCAAATGGAAGGACATTTAATATGAATTACATAGATCTTAAATGTAGGCCTACATATTTTTTGAAAAAATAAAATAAAAATATTAGTAGTCGTTCTTTTCATTATTCAATTAATTCCCAATGGATATTAGACCTATTTTTCACATTAAATATCCATTTATGGAAGTAAAATAGGTTTTAAATACGTTTCATGTTGACTTTAAGGGTCCAATTTGATAGAAAATAGCTTTTATGAAAGCATGTGAAAAATGTTGATCTTTTAAGTAAAGTAAATTTTCTTCTCTCACAGGTTAATCTCTAGACAAACCAACATATCAAAATGGATAAGTTCCGTATGATGGCCCAGATCCTCCAGTCCAACCAAGAGTCTTTTATGAACGGCATTTGTGGCATCATGGCCCTGGCTAGCGCTCAGCTATACACGTCTTTTGAATTCAACTGCCCCTGTATCCCTGAATATAACTATTCCTATGGGATCAGTATGCTGGTTATTCCACCTATATGGTTCTTCCTTTTGGGTTTTGTACTGAACAACAATGTCTCAATGTTGGCCGAGGAGTGGAAACGGCCGCTGGGACAGCGGAGGAAGGACCCTACGGTCCTACGCTACATGTGTGTGTCCATTTCCCAGCGATCGCTCATCGCGCCAGCCGTTTGGATCTCAGTGACTCTAATGGACGGTAAAAGCTTCCTGTGCGCCTACAGTATGGACCTGGATATGTCCGAATTTGGCAAAAATGTAAGTGGATATGGACTGTCTCAAGAGGAACTCTTACGAACACTGGCCAAAATTCCATGCAAGCATATATATGATGGCCAACACATTCTATCGAGAGAGGCCGCTGCCAGATACATACGCTGTATTTCACAGGTACGGTATGCTTGATATTAATTCAAAGTAGTAGTAAGACTCCATTAAAATGACATTTTCCGTGTTTCAATGTTGTCTGAACTCAGAAGGAGTAGCACAAAAGTTCTAGTGGAGAAAGTATGAAAAAGTTCAATACTATACTAAATACTAATGTTACTAATTTATATCTGTTTGTCTAAATTCTAAATGTTTCAGGCTTTTGGATGGTTGTTCTTGCTGATCATCACAATCGCTGCGTTTTTAATCAGAGCCATTCGGCCCTGCTTCACCCAGGCCGCCTTCCTCAAAACCAAATACTGGTCTCACTACGTAGACACGGAGCGTAAGATGTTTGACGAGACTTGCACGGAACATGCCAAAAGTTTCGCCAAGGTTTGCATCAAGCAGTACTTTGAGGGTATTAGCGGCGAGATTCAGAGCTTTCATGATCATGCGTATGGAGACGATAGTGATGATGATGACGATAAACCCGGAAGTGAAGAAGACAAACTGTTGGGGATTCGTCGCCAGGACACCATGAACAAGGTGCTGTGGGACTGGCACACCTGCAAACCTCCGCTGAGTCTAAGAAAGTGTGAAGACGGACAAAATGGAGATTGTAGCATGAATGCTAACAATAATCAAGATGATAACACTAACCTTAGCGTGGGCCAAAATGGCTTTAATAGTGGTTATGAGAATGCTGGCCTTGAAATTGGCACTGGTGATTTGGGCAGGGGATATGTTAACGCTAGCTGTAGTGTGGACCAAAATGGTTTTACAAAAAGACAAAGCAAAGCTAGCACAAGCCAAAATGGATTCATGAATGGTGGCGTTCCGTCTTCATGCAGTGCTCAAAAGAAAGCATGGGCAGTGTATTATAGTAAGGTATGAGTCTGAGGTTTATCTTTGCCAGGCCTGACTAGAAATCCAAAAATTGCTAAATTTCTTTATATGTTGTTATAACCATCAAAATCCATTGATTATTGTCATTTCAATTACATATTACATTATATAACCAAAGCTATAAGCCACTTTTTATGGTGCAAAATATATCTGTCAGTAAAAGTCTTAACAACACGTTTTAAATAGAATGCAGTATCGCTTTAAGCCAACAGAGGCCACTAAACAGCACATCTTACCACGGCAACTTTTGACACTCTGTAACCTTTTTTAACGAAGGCCCTGTCTCACTTCATTTGCACCTACAGACTTACAGTGGTCACTATGTGTGTGTGATCGTGTGAGATTGTGGGGTGCCCATTTTGTCATTTTAGGTTTCAGAAGGGTGCTTACAAGTGCCCACTTTGAAGTCGGTATGCACCCTCGATGTACACTATTATATATATATATATATATATATATATATATAATATAATAGTGGACAAAACAATAAAATCTCTACATCAGAATAAATTTGAACAAATACTAAGAAGAAATAATAATTCTATATTTGTAACTAAATAAATAAAAAGGTACTGTAAAACATGTTTTCAAGACTTTTAAATGTGATTTTCATACAAAAACCCCTATTTTAATAATAATCACAATAAGGACATTGAAGAAACCTATTAATATTTATTTATTTAATACTATTTTTAATCATCTTTTGTTTTCATTCATTTAAATGTACGTTTTAATAAAGGTTTTAGTAATTTTGATACATGTTTTTGTATTTTGTATTTCTATTTAGGTTTATTTGTATTTGAATTTTAATTTGAACTAATTTCATTTGCATAGGAATTAATTTAAGGTTTTTTTTAAGTGTACATTTTTCAATTGATATTTATATTTTACTTTAGTTCAATTACCAAAAACTATTTTTAAAGGGTTAGTTCACCCAAAAATTACATTTATGTCATTCCAAACCAATAAGACCTTCACCATTTATCTACAGAACACAAATTAAGATATTTTTGATGAAATCTGAGGGTTTCTGAACGCAGCAGCAATGTCATTGCACCTTTTGAGGTCCAGAAATGTAGTAAAGACATCGTTAAAGTAGTCCAGTGGTTAAAATGACTACAATAGTTCAATATTAATGTTATGAGGTGACGAGAATACTTTTCCTGCTAAAATAACAACTTCATTCAACAATCTCTTCTATGTCAGAATAAAGTCGTTATTTTTGTTTTTGCGCACAAAAAGTGCTCTTGTTACTTTATAACAATGTTGAACCACTGTAGTCACATGGACTATTTTAATGGTGTATTTACTAGCTTTCTTGGCCTTGAAATATATGACATTGCTGTGTATAGGGAGATCAGAAAGCTCTTGGATTTCATAAAAAATATCTACATTTGTGTTCTGAAGATGAACGAAAGTCTTATGAGTTTGGGACAAACATGAGGGTGAGTAATTAATGACATAAATGTCATTTTTTTATAGTTTTAGTTGACAATAACAAACCTGGAAGAAAAACCCGTAAGTCAGTGGATGGCATTTTCAGGCTTGTAAGTTCTTTGCCTGTTTTCAGAGACAGGGACTAAAAATGTTGCATTTTCTTCACGCTTCCGTTTGCTTTCACAAGGCAACATTTCAAAGCATACCAAAATGTGTTTATGCAAGTCACATGAGAATAAAACTGTCCTCTTAGTGGTCAAGAGTTTCCTCTGCATCACGTTTGACATTTTGAGCCAATGTTTTGTTCTCTTTTGTCACGCATCTCCAAGTAAGAAGTAAAAGTTTTTTGCGTTCGTAATGAGAGTCTGTTAGTGCGGGATCCTCCGTTGTTTAGTGTACAATGCCCAGTTTTTCCTATTTACAATGCCAGAAAGTCAGAATAAAGTCGTTACTTTTGTTTTTGCGCACAAAAAGTGCTCTTGTTACTTTATAACATTAATGTTGAACCACTGTAGTCACATAAAACTGTCCTCTTATTGGTCAAGAGTTTCCTCTGCATCACGTTTGACATTTTGAGCCAATTTTTTGTTCTCTTTTGTCACGCATCTCCAAGTAAGAAGTAAAAGTTTTTTGCGTTCGTAATGAGAGTCTGTTGGTGCGGGATCCTCCGTTGTTTAGTGTACAATGCCCAGATTCAAAGCTAATGTTTGAAAATCTATTCAGATTTCAAAAGTCATGATTCCATTCTTTAGCTAACCAGCAAACAACCTGGTTGACGTGAAACCGAACTGTGCACCACGCAGATAAGTCATCAAGATTGCTGAGTGCGACAAACAGAGACACAGGGAGCACATGGTTGTTAGGCAAGCAGCAGCTGTTGTCTCTAGAGCAGAGTCCCGCACCAGTGTTGGTGGGGGTTGGTCGCCTGAGCCTGTTGTTTCTTTTTCCTTCCTTTCTCGGTTTCACAGCTACACTTAGATTCTGTGCTTGAACATAAACAGGCTTCCATCACGCCAGTGCTTTAGTAGGTCAGACAGCAACATGATCTGCATCTGATCTGATGTGCTGCACATACGCGTCACTGCTCTCGCTCGTGCATTTTTTTTTCCCACTCTCGCTTGTTTTGTCTGTCGCCTTCGGTTTCTGTTTTCTGCAGAAAAGCGCATGCATGTGGCCTTACTTCCTCTAAAAATGTTGCAGCCTTCACATACAGAAGAAGAGGAGGCCATCCTGTGACTGCAGTCGCTCAGTGAGAGCGTGAGGGATTGGAGGAGGGGAATCGCTCAGGAAGGGAGGGAGGGATTGGAGGACAGAGTTGCGAGGCAAACCAGGATCACATGAGCACAGATCTGTTTACAAACTGAATGTGTGCGGCCAGGAAAGACGCAGGAGCCTTCCTGGAGAATATTACTGGCCTGCCTCACTAGCACACATCTTGAACCCCCAGATGCTTGCGTTTTGGCTGGGATATTTGTTCAATGAGCTGAGGGACGATTGGTTTCTTGTCTACTTTTTTGACGGAAGGATTGAGAGAGCAGATGGTTTTAGGTGGAGAGAAAAAAATACTCCCCCACACAGGGACACACACAGATAAACACTCTTGAAAATACCATTCTCTTCGTTCTCTAAAGGGCCTGCTCTTCGATCAAGGAATATACCTCAAAAAACAAGGCAGGCCGAGAGCGACGTCAAAGGAAGAACTGCTGGAGTAATCGACAAGAGAGCCAAAGGCATGCCAAAGTCTTTTGCAAGAGGGTTTGAGGGAAGACAAAGACTGTAGATGGAGTTCACAATTCTGCATGCATGGATGTTTAGTGCTCACTAAACCACCGGACGGCGGAATTATCAAGGAATTTGTTAACTTTTGTGTGTGACAACACAAAGAAGATCACGTCTGAAGTGCCACTCGACCACGTATGGACTCGTTCTCAAAGACGAGAAGAATATCAAGGGCACATTATGCTCCCTTTGTCTCTGTAACAAAGCACCTTGTGCATATTCACATCAGCGGAGCCAAAGAGTGATTGAAATCTTTTGTTCTTCGATGCTGGCATCATAAGAGTGGAATGAATGGAGGAATAATTGAGCTATAATCAAGACAGAACACCCTATCATTTTAAGAGCTGGGGGTTAGACTCGTCGGACCTGGGGGCGCAACGAATTTGCACGGTGGCAAATTGTCGGGAACAAGTCAAGCTGGAATCTGGTTTTCGGTTGTGTCCTCCAGCCCCCGCATTGCCTGTTCCAGACAAGCAGTGAGTTTGCAGCAGCAGTGCTTGGAGTCAGATTACATGCAACCATTCCAATGGTGTAACGGTGAGTGGCCTTTGCGAAAAAGTCCAAGCTGAACTTGTTTCGGGTTTTTTTTCCCCTCCCAGCGTTAGTCACTGAAGTGATATTGCTGATGAGGATGTTGAAACCAGTTTGAAGAAGTCAAAGGGAACTACTCAGAAAAGGTCAAAAGTAGCTTGTCAAGATTGGGGAAATATTCGTGCTATGCTTAGACTGTTGCTTTTCTGAAATCTGATATGTCTACAGTTTTATTTTTAGATGAAAACATGAATCGACCTGTAACGAGTCAAATGTTTCAATGACAGAACTGCTCAGTAAGTAGGCACGAAATGCTTTCTGATGATTGGAAATTGCTCAAATTCTGATTACTTATAGGTCATGTCATGTAACGCGTTAACCCGATTGCCTAAACCAGATAAAGCTATATTCAATAACATTTTTTGGTTATTTTATATATATATATATATATGACCGCAAATATATGTTCAAAAGTTTGGGGCCAGAAATGTTTTTGAAAGTCTCTTCTGCTCACCAAGGCTGCATTTATTTAATCCAAAAATACAATAAAACAGCAATATTGTGAAATATTATTACATTCAAATTGTTTTCTATTTGAATGTATTTTTAAATGTAATTTATCTTGTGATCAAAGCTTAATTTTCACCATCATTTCTCCAGTCTTCAGTGTCACATGATCTTACAGAAATCATTCTAATATGATGATTTGGAAAACTATTATTTCAACATGGATAATAAAAAGAAATTATTATCCATGTTGAAATAATAGTTGTGCTGCTTTATATATATATATTTTATATATATATATATATATATAATATTTTATATATATATATATATATATATATATATATATTTTTATATATATATATATATATATATATATATATATATAAAGTGTTAACCAGAATATCGACCTTAATCAGAATACAAAAATGTATCATAATTCCATTCATACAATAAAAAATATCATAATCATTCAGTCATAATCATTCATACGAATGATAATAAAAATAACAATTCAACAAAAATGTTTTCAGTTGTATTACTGTAGAGAAATGAAATATGTTGCCATTGTATATGACAAAACATAAATGATAATAACAGAGGTCTGTTGCCCGTGCATAGGGCACACATTAAATCTCTTTGTACCGTCCCCATCAGAATGACACGAGCTTACAATAATCTCTGTGGAAGCCCCTTCATATAAGCACCTTAGATGAATTGTTCCACAGACTCAGACTAAGGGGGATTCTTGCAGACGCTGCGTTAATCTTTAACTCTTCCAGTACATTGACTGACTGGGGAACATGAATGGAGGAGAACGGACATGGTTAGAGTGTGAATGGTATACTCTTATAACACACATATGGCTTCACGGAAGGCCAGATGGTGGTTTGTTGGAGGCAGTCCCACAGTTGTTCATATTTGTTTTGTGCATAGCTAATTTGCAAAAATTCCCTTGAAAGCGGGCGTACTGAAGAACTGTGTTCTCTTCCTGCTTGTGTGTGTTTTAACCTGCTGATTTGAGTGTGTGTTTGTGTGTAGGCTGCCTCTGTGGTCTAGGGCTGCAGCATTCAGACTGTGACATGTCAGAGGAAGACATCTACCGTCTGCCGCTCAACGTGTACGTCATCGTACTGGGCATAGGCATGTTCATCTTCATGCTCAGTGTAATCTTCTGCTGCTATCTGTTCAGGCAAGAGCCCAAACGCACTCACCGCACCCCACGACTGTTGTTACACCAATCAGATGTGTCCTTTGTTGCGTCCTGTAAAGACATGTCAAGAACTTTATATAGTTGCATTTCTTTCTCTCTCGCTCTCTCTCTGTATATGAACTAAAACGTTCCATGAATGTTTTTGGGCTAACATTGTTAAAGACCGGATAACTTTAAATGAATGTTCAGTTAACGTTTTTGTTCAGAACTTTGAGAGAACCTTGGCCAAAGTTCTAAGAACGTTCCCGGTTAGCTAATCACACACATATTTAATGAATTTGAGAATGAAAAAATTTTTTTTTACATTTACCTCCGGTTTCACAGACAAGGTTTAAGCCAAAATGCATGTTTTAACTGAAAGCAACTTGCACTGACAAATCTTAAAATATGTCAGCGCCTCTGTTTTGTCTCAAGACGCATACCAGTAATGCTTTTTTTTGTTTATAAAAGCTACTTAAATCAAACGAAGGCCTAATCCTGACTTAAAAACTTTGTCAGACTTTAAATGTGACAGTATAAATTAAGAAAATAGTAGTAGAAGTATTTCATATGAGCGTTTGACAGGAAATGCTGCAGCAAAATAATTTACACAATCACAACTTCTCTCTTTTGCACCACCCACAGCAGGTTTTGCAGTTGAACTCAGGAAGCGTAGAAGTGTGGTTTCATTTTTCCTCTTCTCTTTACAGGTTGAAACAGCAAGGCACAAGGGAGCAGTACAGCTACAATGAGGTGGGCCTAAAACAATACAGTTAGATATAAATATAGCATAGTCTTTGGCAGGGTCTTGATGAAACCCAATCTAACAAATGACCTTCATGTTATACTTTGCTTATATTAATAGTCAGCATGCAAGCATGACACAACATATGTGCCATTTTCCATGAGTATGTAACAGAAACTCCATTTTCCAACGACAATAAAACCATGTGACCTTCTTTAAAACAGTATTAAGACAGAAAGTGCTATGTAACATATAAAGAGATGAATCGATACATAAAGCACATTAGTCAGCTATAGTGGCTTTTTCCCGGTAGAGATTGATCAAATATGGAACTTTTTTCTTATTATAATACTTTATTCTATCCCTATGTTGTAAGTACGCCATGTATATGTCACTTTTCTCGAAAACTACAAACAGTAAGTGGCCTTATATGAAAATTCGCCACTGTCTGTCCAATGACCAATGGCGTGAGTTGTGGGCGTGGCCATCTGTTTGTTCGATCAATGGCTGATGAGGGGCTGTTAGGAAGATTACAATTCTTGGTGCAGTTTTAACTCAAGTGGTTTCATTTTTCCTTATTTTCTCTTAAAGGTGGTGTTGAAAGGCGCAGGCAAGAAGCTGAGCCTACTGGGAGTAAGTTTCATAAGCTCTCTGTAAAAGAACATTTTAAAATGCTTCAAATTTGCATGACGTCATGAAGCTCAAAGCATTATTTTTAAATGGAAATCGTCACAGACGGCATAAGAAAAAGCACGGACAATCAGAAATTCTGCATTAGAGTTCTAAAAACTACTTTTTAGAGCAAACCGTGACTAATAAGAACAGAATTAGCTGAAAACTTGAACTTGTACCACTTAAAGAAGTTCATTTGCATTACACACTAAATAGGGTTAAATGTGTGACTAAGTTCAGTATCCTGTTGATTACATTGGCAGCGTTTCTTGAGAATAACTTTTTATGAACACAAGTGGCAGAATCAAAGATAGTTCTGCATCTCATATCTCCCACGTAGCGCATTAAAAATTCCTTCGCAACAGAGCCTCAATTAGGTTATGATGTTCATTTGATTAGTAAAAACCTCAGGGGAAATTCTTGATTATGCAAACAGATTTTTTTGGTCCGCTCAACCACCTGGTGAACTGCATTTTGGGAGCCCAGACGTGAATTTCAGTACAACTCCAGCCATTTTGCAACATCATGCTGTAGGAAAAAGTGCGACTGAAAGCAAAACAAAGGGACAATGTTGGCAAGGCTACAGCCAGCATTCCTGTAGCCTACTGCTAAACAGATAAAGTGTTTGGATTATGCATGTGAAAAAAGAGACTGAGTTTGTTTTGTCTATTGTGTCACAGCAGCCCTGTGCAGTGTGTCTCGAGGAATTCAAGACCAGAGACGAGCTGGGCGTGTGCCCGTGTTCACACACCTTCCATAAGAAGTGAGTTCCACCGTAACGAATGTTTGCTTAACGGGAGACGTCACATTTACTTAGAGCTTGAGGAATTCCACTGAAAACTCCCAGCTTCACGCACGACCTGACTTTGCGGGTTTATTTTTATTTAAATCGATTTTAGGCCACAATGTTAGAGGACTCCTAATAAACACAACAGTGGGAAAACGGACCCAAAATATTGATGATGCCTCACCTAATAGATCCAGGAAAAAGTTTCTTGAACAGCAAATCATCATATCAGAATGATTTCTGAAGGATCATGTGACACATTCAGCTTTGAATCACAGAATAAATGACATTTTAAATTATAAAACAGTAAAGAGTTAAATGTTATTTCACAATATTACCATTTGTACTATAGTTATTGATTAAATAAATGCATCTTAAAAAAAAATGTACCGACCACAAACTTTTATAATTTCTATTTTATGCTAAGTTAAGTCTGTTAACATCCTCCTATATCCTCCTGAGAACCAGGGAAAAAGGTTTTGTGAATTTATTTTCAATGCTTGGAAGAAAGAAATGGCGTTTTTTTTTTTTTTCAAATATTGTATAAAGATGATTCTCAACTCTGTTATGAAAGATTTAACGAAATAATTTGATATACTACTTTACTTTATACAATGTGTGTGTAAAAATGACGAGAAGCGGGTTTTCCAATTCTATACAATACATCTATACATTGCATCTAATTTGCATATTAATATGTTCTTGGGGCAACATGTAATGAAAAAAGAAGTGTAATAATGGAAGTAATTTTCATTAGAATAATCTAATATTTCAAAGGAATATTGATACATAATTTCTTTCCCTATTCACATGTTGTCTCCCAAAATGCCTGATTTACATGCTGTAAGTCCTGGTGTCCTGTACAGTAGATGCATGAAATCCATGTCCTGTTTTGTAACAGAAAGTCGTATTCCGATTTGAAACCTCATAACAATTTCCTGAGATGTTGATTTATGACAAACAATTTGAAAATTCGTCAGATATAAATGAGAATTACAAAATATTAGCATATATCCATGAGTGTGCTAAATTTGACCAGCCATTTTTAAAGACCAAGCGAGTTGTGCTCTTTACAGGACATCCAGACATGTAGAGTGTCAGAGAAATTTCTGAAATATGTGTCCAATTGGTGCCAATTTTTACACGGGCAAGCAAAATGCCAAAGTACAAAAACCTAGTTTGGCATTTGCAACCGTGTTTTTACCGAAATCTTTCATTGTAACTTGCAGGTGCCTGCTGAAATGGTTAGAGATCCGCAGCGTCTGCCCGATGTGCAATAAACCCATCATGCGCGTACAGAACGCCGACGCCCCTCGAGGAGCCGAGGGGCTGCAAGACCCCGAGGAGGTGTGACCCCAGAAACTGAACGGCCCACGGCCAGATTAACACCCTCCAGTTCTGCGATCGTTGGAACAAATCACGTGACCTGCTAAGGCTCTCCAAAGCCATCTATATGCACCGCCACAGCGGACCCGGAGAACGCGAGAATCCAGGACGACACCGTTCAGCCTCCACTAGTGATTCAGTACCATATTGCCAGTAGCCAAACTTAAAAATAATCTCCTATATATCGTGCCACAATATTCTTTAAAGTAGTATCGTGCCGAGGTTCTAAAGCGAGACACACACCGTGCATGCTGGGTAGCGGACGTCGAAATGAGAGGTAAATATCTCAGGAGTTTGCCTCAGGGGATCTGACCAGGAAACAAAAGAAAACATTAGACTTCGGCAATTAGACTTTTACTGTCGACGGACGGCCATATATATATATATATATATGTGACAATAGGGTGTAGGTGTAGTGCACTGTCTGTTTGACTGGTACTACAGGTCTAGTCCTTACAGAAATACTCAATATATAATCGGTAACCAGCAGTTCTTCTCCATTTATCGTGTTCATTGCTTGAATTGTTCCTTTTTCTTGTTATTTTGTATTGTTTGTTTTTGAATAAAATGTTTTTGTGGTTAACCTTCCTAAATGGTGGATAAAGATTTCTGGCGCTTTAGATAGCAGAGATTTTATTGCAAAACTTGAATTCCTTTATTACAGCGATATTTTGTTTTTAATCCATAATCATCATCAAAAAGTGGCTATTTATAGACATTCGATGAGATGACGGGAGATGGAAGTTTAGGAAACGCACACAAATACATCTCCAGAAACGTCAACGGGAGAAAACGAAGCGGCGGAATGAAAATAAGGGTGGAAGAAACGATTCGTTTGTCCTCAAATATTCTATTAATCTTTATCCTAATGTAAAATGGATGTTTCTAGCCGTCAGCTTCGGCTCCTTTCGACTCCACGTATTCTATAGCTTTCTGTTTGACCGCCTGGATGGTCTCAGGAGTGCCGTTCGTCTTCTCGTACTCCAGGTAACGCTTGAAGAAGAACTTGATCTTCTTCACCGACACACTCAGGTGAATTACACGGTCAAAAAGCTCCCTGGAGGAAAATACAGGAAATTATTTCAAAATTGTTTTGCCAAGCTGTTCCTCTCTCTCTCTATCTATATCTATATCTATATCTATATCTATATCTATATCTATATCTCTATATATCTATATCTATATCTATATATATATAATATATATATATATATATATATATATATAAACAAAAAAAACTGTATGAATAAAAATGTACAATAAATGAATATAAAATAGAATAATAAAACAGTTTGAACTTTGGCAGAACTAACCGACAATCAGCTTTGTTAAAATAATTCAGCTCTCATCTCACTTGGGACACAATATATATTGGTGGCCATATTAGTATCCATCAATATTATTATTATTATTTTTACAATATTGATGAGAACCGATATGACCAATATATTTTAAACTAATATTTAAAACAAAATCAAAAAGAATAATGCAATAGGCTGATTTGGTTCTTATTAAATGCATTTTCACTCTGACCGGCTTACCTCACTTCCTTCTCAGAGCCGTGCTTCACCATGAGATCTATGAAGACGGACCACAGGTCTGTGCGTTTGGGGTAGGTACTCAGGACCTTGTCAAACATGGATTTGCCTCTCTCAATATTCCCGTACTGAAACTCCAACCGGGCAAATTTGGCGATCAGGTCCACATCTGGAAAGGCAGTGAGGAAACAATGCATGACAGGCAGCCTGGAGGGTCTGGATATCATTCAAATAGCTTTTTCAGATTCACGATCATGAATGAATCTACACCCAGTTCTAATGCATGTATAAACGTGGGGAATAAGTATGACATGTAGCTGACACTCACGATCTTTAGTGGACAGGCTCTGCAGCGCCTTCTGTAGGAGGGCATTTGCAGCGTCGCTCTGACGCTGTCGTAGCAGGAAGGTACCGTAACTCAGATATACCGCTTTCTGTTGTCTGAAGCGTTTCACCATGTTTTTATAAAGACTCTCTGCCTCCTGCACACACAAAATACAAAAGGTTAACACTGTGACACTGAGTTTCAACTTGACTGACTGCTTTCATCAACAAAACAATATATCGCTGCCCATATTAGTGTCATCAATATTAGAAAAAAAAAAAACATTTTTCATTTATTTATTTTTACATCATTGATATTGAGAACTGATATGGCCAATATAATGACTTATTTTTCATTCCCAAAGAAATATATACTTATCCACCAAATGGCATTTCATGCTGTCCATTGGTTTATTTATTTTTACTGAGATGAAAACAGCCATCAGAACAATACAGAGTAAATAAAAATCTTCCTGACCCCAAACTTTTGAATGGTAGTGCATCACATAAACGGACATAATACTCACTTTGATCTTGTCCGACTTGGCGTAAATGTCGGCCAACTGCTGGTACACAGGAAGAGGTTCACAGTATTGGACGGCCCGTTCAAAGATTTTCTGCAAACTCTCTTGTGTCCCGTACATGTTCTCCAGATTCAGCATGGCCACCCACACGTTCAGCTTCTCCTGTTCCTCTCTAAACACACAAACAATCTGGTTAATAGCTGAAGAATTTGATTTCATTTCGATGTTTTCAAAACATTTCTGCTGAACGGGGGGAGAGCAACACACCAATAATCCTTTGATTAAAAGGGTGTAATTTCATTACAACTACAGTCAAAGTGGAATGTAAGACAATGACTGCTTTCAAACAGGTTTTCTCTAGGTCGTACTTATTTAAATGACGACCATACTAAAGTCTTTCACCTGAATGAGATGGTTTTGAGGGCTCTCTCGGCGACCGCACGCGCCTGCTCGATCTCTGTGGCCTGCAGATGGAAAGCCATGTACTGCAGCCACAGGAGGGAGCTGTCCGGGGACGACAGGAGCAGACGCTCAAACGCCGTCGAGCTGTCTGGTCTTACAGACGTGTCCATGAGTTCAGCCTCCAGCTTGCTAAGCTGCTGCTCCGCATTCTGCTGCTCCTGCTTTAGCTCCATACGGGACTTTTTCACAGGCTGGAGAGAAAGAGGAGGCGGTTACTGTGTGTTTGTAAGCTATGCATTGTAAAAAAAAAAATATTTTTCAAAGTTGCAAACAAAGACTATTTGATTAAGTTTTACATGAAAATATATTCAGTTTTCGTACTTCAAAATGTCATGTTTAATTAAATGTGTTTCTTTGTAATCGTTAAATTTACTAGCAATTTCTGAGTGAAATTTGTTTAAAAGTACACTTTTGATGGCGATCGCAGAAAAATTTCTGTACATGGAAGCAACTTAATTTTGATGCAAGCCATGGCTCAAGAGCACCTTTCATTACAACAGCAGGAAATATTGCTCTATCCCCTTGACACGGGACATTGGGATTGAAAAAAAAAACAAAAAACTTTTACATCCATCCCGAGAAACTTTGCGTTAATTTACAAAACTTTTGTGTTCCTGAGAAGCTTTGCATCTGTTCGCAAAACTATCTGTTCGTTCTCAACTTTTGCATCTTCCAGAGAAACTTTGTTAATCTTTTGCGTTCCCCTCCGAAATGCTGCGTTCAGTTACAAAATGTTCCTGTTGCCCCGAGAAATTTTGTTCACAAATCTTTTACATTCCCCCCCGAAGTAAATTTTGTGATGAAACCAACAAAATGTGGAAGTAAAAACTATACGTCAGTGCTTCAGTGAACGCAATTGTATTAAAGAGTAAAAGCTTTCCTTCCATCTCATATTTTTGTCCATTTGGGGGCTACGTACGACAGTTTACATGGGAACAATTTAGTTTGATTCATGTGTGAGCTCACCTTGCTCTTGACTTCCTGCTCATCCTCACTGGATTCATTGTTGTCGGTTACTGCGGCAAAAGGCGTTAAAGAGCACAATGTTGATTCCCATGGGAAGTCAAATGTCAGCTGCAGCCGTTTTGGTTCCGTTTTCTCATGTTTACCCTAAACATTCAGGCAACAGTTGTTACATATCAGGGAGGAAGTTGTACACCTATATTTTGAAATAATCAACCAAATTGCTCTGAAAAGAGAAGATGTTTCACCTTTACTTGGTCACACGTTTTATTCAATGTAGGTTCTTCCTTCTCTCTGAAAAACACATCTACACCACTGTCACTGTCCTCTGGCTTTGTTTTCTTTTTCTTCTTCTTCTTCTTCTCTTCTGTGCATTCTTCCTTTTCTGGGAATCCTTTATGTTTTTTCCTTTTTATCTTCTGTTCATGCGTCTCTTTTGCTTGTTGCTAAACGGATAAAACACAAGGTCAAATCCATCCTCTTCAAATCTAACAGTCAAACACACACACACACACACGCGCACAGTTGTGCTTTTGTGTTTTGTGGGGACTTTCCATAGGCCTAATGGTTTTTATACTGTACATTCTGTCCCCCTACTCTACCCCTACCCCTAAACCTACCCATCACAGAAAATGTTCTGCTATTTTAGATTATAATTCTGTATGATTTATAAGCTTGTTTCCTTGTGGGGACCAACAAAAGGTCCCCACAATGTCAAGATTTTCTGGTTTTCAAACAGGTTTTCTGTGGCAGTACGTAGGTCGTACTTATTTAATGACAACCATACTAAAGTCTTTCACCTGAATGAGATGGTTTTGAGGGTTCTCCCGGCGACCGCACGCGCCTGCTCGATCTCTGTGGACATTTGGTCCCCACAATGTAAGGAACACCTGTCCACACACACACTTACTTCGCTCTCAGAAAGAACTCGTTTCCTCTTGGTGACTATTTTGTCATGTTCGGCTTTTTCCTCTCCCGTCAGACGCACTTTCAGATCAAGGGATTCTGGAAGTAGATCTGGTTTTCCAGTGTCCTCTGACAACAGAGACAGGTCCACATGGCTGTTCTCTACACTGAAATTTAAATGTCAAAATTCAAAATCAATTTATATGAAAAAAATGCATGTTTGAGCCGTTTTAACTGAACGCATCTTGCAATAACATATCTTAAGTTACGTCAGTGCTATTGTTTTGTCTCATCATGCACATGAGTAATGTTTTTTTCTTTCTAAGGCAAATTTATAAAAGCTATTTACATATCCCAATTTAACTAAGACCTAATCCTGGCCCTGTCTGTGAAACCATGTGAAGTTAGAAACACACATTACCTGATAACCTTGGCTGTCACCAATGCATTCTGGGTAATGTGTTTGGAAATAGCTTTTGGGTCATCGATGAAGTATTTTGTAGCGTGTTGTAACTGAACTCTTCCTGTGATGTCCCTTGATAACCTATAATACAAGAACAATTATTTTAATTCAACTCAAGAGACTAGAATGACTTCATTTACAATAAGTGCATCAAAAGATGCTTTACCTCACAAATATGCCTTTATCGTTTATAGCCATCAGATATCCTCTGATAATCTGGCCCTCTTTTAAATCGGAAATTGACTGAATTTCTGGGTCTGTAACATCATTATGCTGGTCCTTTTGCACTCTGCAGAAAGGGGAGAAGGAATGGATCAGAATGAGTTAATGTCCAAAAACCTTTGGCCACAATACAATCAGTCAAACCTAAACCAACTCATCTTTATTACACAAAGCAAACCTGCAGTCAGATTTTTTCAAGAAGACCACAAATGGAAATGGCTTGTCAGATGTCCACATGAGAACAGAATGCGGTGAAGAAATATTAAATAATTTCAAATGACTTGTAACATCGGTAGCCAAAAAATACAAGCCAAAAAAAAAAAAAAAAAAAGATTGCCATCACTTGCACAATTACGTTCTCAATAATCTGAGAAGGAAGCAACAGATGATATGGGTCAAAGACCGACACAGACCAACCATTTATTTCTTCAGGATACACATAATGTGGGTTCTCAGGACGGAGAGAGCACAAATCACAGTTGTGTTCTTCCAAAATGTTTACTTATGACATTCAATGTAAACTACTGCTAGAAAAAAAACAGGACGAAACATGGTTTGTCATTTCTAAATGCCCACACGCTTAATTCCAGTATGACATGAAAGAAACATTTAGTAAAAAATAAAATATACAACAATGAGTTATTAAAAATAACCAGATTAGGAATAAGGTTATTTTAGGAGTCAAGTGTATTATACGGAGGTTCTTTTTTGTGAAATAATAGAAGCATAAACAACAAAATACTATTGTCACAGCTACCATTTATTAAAAATCATTACTGTCTGCCATTATAACATTATTGTCAATGCAATATTCCGTTAGCGTAAGTTTTTGTTTTATTTGTGTTTATTTTGAGGTACCATCATCTTCGGAAAGATGGAAGGAAAATTTTAATTATTGATTGTCAATATAAACAAAGGTCAAACAAAAATAAAACAACAAAATAAAATGTAAATGGACGAAAAGGTCCTTATGTGATGGAAGATCTTCAACCAGTTTCATCTCATTTTGAAAAGACACTTGATTATATACCTGGAGGGACGTAATGATACTTTGACGATCTTCTCTTCAGTATCCAATATATAGCACCTGGAAAAAAAGACACACACACATTAACAAACTTCAAATTTTAGAGCTTCTGTACAAGACAAACCCTCATGACATTCACCATAAATAATTTCAGCTAGGTCATGACTCACCGGACTAGTTGGCCACACTTGTAGGGTTTTAGTGGGTTGTCTGTGTATGCATCAGAGAGATCCATTACCGAAGCAAAACCCCGATTCCCAAATGGGAGTTTGAGCGATAGTCCCTGATGAGGCTTAATTTTCCGAACCGTCGCCATAGTGACCGACCCTTGCTCCAGCTTGTACATCCCTACAGCAACAGCACACACACACACACAGGAAATGCTAAAGAGACTCATGGGACGACTGCAACGTGCGTCATGACAATTTACTGACAGTGCAGTTATGATTTCAGATACAAATACAAGTATTACCTATGAGTGACAGGGAGAGCTTAAAAGATTGGATGGAACCGGTACCAACAACCTTTGCAGAAACAGTCTGTCCTGGTTTAAAAAGATTCTTTGGGTGTTTAGCTTGCTGTGGGAAAACAAATTCAAAAGTTAAAGCTTGTCTGTTACCACATAAATTTAAAGAGACCCTATTCTGCCCTTTTACAGTCTTGATTTGATTTTGATTAATTCTTTCCAAATAGAGTTATTCAAGTCATCTGGTGATTTTTTTTTCATATTGATATATATATATATATATATACATATACACACACACACACACACACACACGCATACATATGTACAAAGTATTACTTTTATGAGTAATGTTTCTCGTTTTATACCATACTACACCATTAAATTAACTTTCTCAAGAGATTAACATGTTTATTTTATTTACTGACAAACACAAACAATAACTATTTAAATGTAGTTATTACAAATAATAAATATTTTTTATAATGAGCTTGCTTTGAAAATACTGCTAGACTCACCCCAGGTTTGTTGATCATGGCTAACAGCTCAACGGTTCCAATGACGTTGGGATTCACTTGAACTTCTAAGGTTTTTGCTTTTTCGTCATACTGAAAAAAAAAAGGCAAAACTCCTTCAACAGTTCATGCAATTTGACATTTACATTATATTGGCTGTTCTTTAGATTTTAGAAGTTACCTTTGATGGGAAGCATAGGACGTCATCTCCAGGTGTGAATTTTGTCATCGTGTCAACTGACTCCTTGTAATCATCTTTTAGTTTTCTGGAAAAGAAAGTAAGATTGAAGGTCTCTGGTACTGCAAAACTACAAATATAACACGCACACAGACAGCAAATGTTCTGATATGCTGCTTGCTCACATATATTAAAGTATGGAGAGCTGTAGCGACATATACCTGGGTAGAAGAGTGAGTTCAGGGAGGGTAACACCAGCGCTGGTGTGGGAGATTGGCAGGAACCTGTTGAAAAAGAATATTTTATAAAAATAATCAATACTTTGCCAATCAATACTTTCTCATTTTGACATTATTGGGAGGAAAACCCACTGGACCAGCATCAGGGAGAGTAAAAAGTGCCTTTAGCAAGTAAATAACACTCAAGTCTGAACCGGAACATTAAAATGTGATTTAAATCCAATTATAATAACTTCCCTCCAAAACTCAATGTTGCAACATGTGGCATACACTGAGCCACAAAAACAAAATATGAACTATGAACAAAATGATTTGGAAAATATACAAATAGAAAAATAGTAAAATATAAACCCATTGTCCCATAAAACAGCGAAATAAAAAAGTATTTTTATTTACACAAAAATACAAAAAATAAAATAAATAGAATGAAACAAAAGCATAAAATAAAAAAAACAAAAGTATTTAAATGATTTAAACAAAGAAAAAAAAAAAAAAAAATGATGAAAAACTTTAAGGGGTAATCCACCTCTGGCAAAATGGGCTGCCTACGCCACAGAGAGGTGAAAACATTTTTGAAATCGGTGCTTCCTGACTAAAGAAAACAGAGAAAAATGCTGTCGTCTTCCCTTTTGCCAAACAGCTAGGAAATCTTAAACGCCCACAATGCACTGGGCATGTTGCCATCCAAAAGACCACTCCCACCAGTCTGCTATGGATATGCTTAGCAAGAGTAAAATATCGCCTTGCTTTATTAGGAAATACTTATTAGTAAACTTTTAGCCTTGTACTGTTACCAGGAGCAAAAATTTTAAAGTAAAAGTAAAAGTTTAGTGGGAGTGAGTTACTTTTGGTTTCCAGTGAAGGATCCAGCTTGTGGTAGGGACTGGCTAAAGGCTGCAAAGAATCGCAATCACAAACATAGAGGGAACGCCACGACGGAATATCTGAAAAACCTCCATGTTTGTAGTCAACTGATGACTACTAACACAGTGTTTTAGGCCAAACGGTGGATATAAACTGAAAGAAACTGTTGCTCCATCAGTTCATGCAAAAATACAAAAATGTGGAAGTATAATCTGTAGTTCACAAAATCCCTGGAGCTGTCAAAAGACTTGAATTTGACTAAAGGTGAATTTCTCTGTAAACATTGTTCATCTGCCGAGAATGTAATAATACAAAGCTGATTGTAAATTTAACGCAGCTGTATTTACTTGTGACCACGAACTGTGTGCCCTCCAATCACTCTGGCTTCGACCTCTGTCCCGATCTTCAGGGATGATGTTGGGAAGCTGCCAACCGCGGGAGACTCCTTTATCTCAGACACATGGATATTTCCTGTGGCCCCCGACGGCAGCGTCACCAGCACGCTCATGGGCTTCACTTTCTTTACTTTGACTGTCATCACTTCCCCAAGAATGAGGTCAGGGGATTGACCATTGCTCTTGGATTTGGTCTGATTGTGTTTGGTCTGATTGTGTTTGGCATTAGGGTGCTGGTATGCTACAAGAGGAAGTCCTCCTAATTCCTCGCTGCTTGGGTCCTCCACTATCACATTCAGACAGGAACCAACTGAAAATTTCTTTGAAGCTAAGGTGTCATTTAAATGAGTCCGAAGGGGAATAATAGTCAGGTGACCAGTGTCACCCAATGAGATGACAGCTAAGTCTTTATCGGTGTACTGGACTGTTGCAGTGAGCTTGGAGTCTTCCCTCAACTGAAGAAAAATAAAAAGGATTAACTTTAACAGACCTTCCTTTAAATTAATACATCAGATGCTACAGATTTTCAGGGCTGAGAGTATTACTTACCAGCTTCTTCTTCGTGATCAACTTTGGATGCAGCGACACATGGACCTCAGACTTTAAAGGGTCGACATGGAGAATCACTGCACTGAGCTTGCAGCCCGGAGTCACATTCACACCTGAAACATTTACACAAATCTGGTTAGACGAGAACTAGCATGTCATCCATCCATGTAAAGATCTGAACATTCAACAAGTTTTAAAGGCAGTTTATATGCTTTTTCACTTGATGTAATCAGTCCAATACGATGATCACTTCAAAAGAAAGCGGTTCTTTTTGGAACCAAGCCATTTAAAGTGGTGAAAATCAAGTTTTTAATGTTGTTTATGTCTATGTGGTGTTTTTAATAAGCTTTAAGACGAGCCATGTGCAAATTCATAAGTCAACACCATTGCATCATTGATCCATGACAGAGCTTCCCAAACTTCCCAAAAACAATGCAAAAGCTCTACGACCCCGCCGTTAAAACATACATACCGACATTTACCTACAAATACATTTATTAACAAGTTTGTAAGAATTGAGAACTATGATGTAAACATTCCTTACAAATATATTTAAATCCATAAGACTAACCTTACGTACTTTCAAAAAAATCAACTTTTAGAACAACTGGAATATTTTAATTCTTTTAATATACTGATTTGGACTAGCTACGGCCTCCCTGCAATACCGCTACGGCCCACAGTTTGGGAAGCACTGATCTATGAATATGCTAATACAAATCAATCTAATTACAAACTCGTCACACTTGAAAATTTTGCTTCTAATAAACAGAACTTTATTATAAAGAGAAGGTGGTCCTCACCTTCTGTGTGGAACTTTGAGGCCAACACGGTGACTTCACTGAGCCGATCTGAGCTCAGTGTGACCGAGCCATCCTCTCTGGTATCTCCCACTGTCATCTTTATTTTATCTCCAAGTGACACAGCAGAGAGCTGTTGTAGGGCATCAGACTCCCCTGGAGATGGACAGAGAGTTGGATAACTTGATTAAAGACACTAAAAAAAAGAGCGGGACACAGAAGTCAGACAGCATATCGTTTGTTGTTCATCAGAGCCCACACACATACTTTTGAAAGTAACCATCTCAAAGACGTCCTTCCGTTCCTTCAGACCCTGGATCAGTCTGGCATGGCCTCCTTCCTCCAAGAGACTCAATTCTGACACCTTCAGGCTGACCAAAAACCTTTGCTTTTCTTCATCCAGATTAGTCACTTTGGCAACAACAGTCTGGCCGATCTCAAAGACGCCCGATGTGTTTGTGATGAACTGGTCTGCCATGGCCTACAATGAGATTGAAACACAATGTCAAATCTACACTAAGGATAAGTAAAAAAGTGAATCAACACCAAAACTTTCACACAAATACCATCCAAACAACCAAAATGCTAACATACATCTTTAGGAGCGAGGCCGAAGAGTCCGTGTGGGAAATCGACGAAGACGCCATAAGGCATGATGTTCTTCACCCAGCCCAGCATCTGCATCCCCACCCGGAGCTCAGAGAACTGCTGGGGGATGTTGTCGTCCTCCAGGCAGTCCTTCAGTAGGGGTTTCTTGGTGAGGATCTGAACAGGACTAGGTTAAGAAGAACTGAACATACCGTTCATTAGATTAGAGCTGCATGATTCTGGACAAACTGAGAAACTTTTTTTTTTTTTTAAATAGAGATTGAGGTTCTCCAACTCCAAACAGACAACTAAACTAAATAACATGTAATTTACCAGAGGCTGTGACAAAATGTTAATTGCTGCAATGTATTAAAAAAAAAAGTTTAACTAATTTGAATTAATTCTTTTTTTTTTTTTAAATCGGTTGGAGTGAATGATTCAATGATTCGCCCATAAAGACTGCATCTGAAATCGCATACTTCCCCACTTTATAGTAGGTGAAAAAACCAGTATGTGACAAAAGAAGCTGTCCCAATTCACAGTACTCATAACTGAGTATGCAAAAAGTACCCAGATGACCTACTACATCCAGTGAGATTCTGAAATGTGCATACGATGGACACTTTACTATCCCATAAGGCCACAGTAGAGGATTTATGATTTGTGAGTGAGGACTTATGATTTATTTATGTGAGCGACAACATGGCGAATATAGTACTGGATTGCATTTATACTATAAAGAATGTACATTTTTAGCAGTCATTCAAAAATAAGTACCTATTCAGTGTTTGTGATTTCGGATGCAGCCAAAGACCTTGTTTCATTACAGCATGAATCAGAATTTTTGAATGATTCAATGACAATTTTTTTTAACAGAATCTTGTCACCACCTACTGGTGTAATTGATCTGTTTATTTGAAGCATCAAGCTACTTTCAAAAGCTGATTCACTCTATTTTGATCGCTGCCGCAGACATCAGTGTATATATCTGAACTATACAGTTTTGTCCCAGTATTTCAGTTTCATATATATACGACAACTGCTCTCTGTAGTTCAGCGCCAATGCAGATTTTAATGTTTGCTGTGATTGTACTTTAACCGACACAGCCAAAACATTGTCATTTGGGAACAAGAAAACGTGATTGTTTGAAATCAAGATTGCGATCTTTTAACGATTAATCGTTCAGCTCTGATAGTTTTTTTAGTTGCTAAAGAACTTATTTTTTTACCGACAGCGATAAGAATGGTTGTGTGAGGATACAATGCCCTTCTTCTTGTTCTTGCTGAGACACATTATATTTGAGATGGTGTCGCTCTCCTCAAGCGCCATAAACAGGGAAAAGCAGTTGCTCAGATGGTCAGAGAGATGCACTGTTGGTATGAAAGCTGGCACCTCCTCGGGAACAATGGAGACCTCCAGACCATCCAGGACTTTGCGACATACTCTTGCAGTGACTGTCTAAATAGGAAATGACGTGAAAAGAAATATGTACTAAGTCATTTTCCTGTGTTTTGCAAAGAATAGAAGTATAAAAGTTGTTTCAGTTAATTTACCTTTCCAACCATAAAGTCAAATTTCTCAGTTTGCGCCAGCTTTATATCTCCCTCAGAAACGGCCTTGAGGGATAAACATAGCTTCTTATTTTCTGGATCACAACTCAAGACTTTGGCCTGGACAACCTGCAGAAAGCAATTAAAAGAATCTCCCAGGTGTTAATTAGTGTAAACTGAAAATGAAAACACTTCATGAGACACAGAAATGTGTGACTGGAATAAATTTGACACAACACAGCAATTTATTTAAACATTTTGTTTTTTAAGTCTTCACTCATTTGATCAAAAATACTCTAAAAACTAATATTGTGAAATAATTAGGGGTGTGACGAGACCACTATCCCACGAGATGAGACGAGACACGAGATTGGGTTCACGAGATGAGATTTTTATAGTATTTTTAAGAAATCCTCAATAATGAAACGTCTTTTATTCAACTTAAAATCAATAAATGCAAAAATGTTGGTGCATTTAGAAATCAGCTTATAATGCATGTCATTTTACTTCTATTTTAATAATTATTTGCAGTAAAACATGCAAACACTGCTAAATGTTTTGCCACAAAGTCAACCAGTTGTTTTCTGCCCTGTATAATTTCACATGAGAAATCGCACTGAACTTCTTTCTACAGATTGAACATAAATTAAACAGTATAAATAAAATAAACATAAAAAATTCAAATTACACTTTAAGTCTCACTTTAACTGCAGTACAAAGTTGACCATTTCCCAGTCACTATTGATTGTGTGGCTGTAACTGTTATATAGTTAGTATGTACACCGAGAAGTCCAGCCGTCAGCAGTAACAGCGATGCTTTCTGCCTCTTTAGGGGCCGTTCACATATCGCGCCTAAAAAAGCGTGGAAAGCGCGGCCGCGTCGCTTCCTCCTTCTTTTGCAAGCGTTCGGGAGCTCGCGCTTCTGTAGTGTCTGTCGTTGCTATGCATCCATGAACTGTGCTCTCCACGACCTTGGTTTTTGTCACATGACAAGACATTCTGAAATGTTGAGATGTTTTTTTCTCGCTGCGGCACAGGCGCGCCAGGAAAAAACGAGCGCGCCGCACCGCATGCGCGTCGCGACTGCGTCGCTTCCATATGTGAACGGCCGCTAAGAGTCTGTACAACCTTGGCCGAGGTGTACGGCATAGTTTTCTTACATTGTTTGTGTCTTGTGTGTTATTCTTGTGCCAAAAAACAAAATGTTTCCACACAAACGATTTGAAAGTGGCACTGATAGCACCACGAGACAACTTTTCACCTCGACGAGAAATCTCGTCACGTTTTAGTCTCACGAGATCTCGTCACACCCCTAGAAATAATATAATTTGAACATTTTTTTTTTCCTGTCATATTCCAAAGATGAATTTTTAGCATCATTACTACTGAAACTTTCTGACCCCAAAGTTTTAAAACTTTTTAACTAGATGCACTTGACCATTTTTAAACATCGCTCTCACCTGGCCAATGAAGAAGAGACCTTCTGGATTATCCACACGCTCAGTGGACAGCTCCGACACAGGAACCAAACCCTTCACATCTTCATAGAAACGGACGATGCAGCCAAACTTCTTCACACTTACGATGAAGCCGTGAGAGATGCGGCCCACCCTGGCATCAGAGTACGACTGGAAGATAGGGCGCGTGGACTCGATAAGGGCCTTTTTCCTGGTCAGGATCAACCTCTTGTACTGAACATCCACTGATAATACCTAAAAAGAATCAAAGTTAAAATAATTAGAAGAGAGGCTACAAATACACCCGGGATTGCATTCAATGGGAAAAAATATAAATAAATAAAAACAAAATTAATAAGAATTCTGTGAATTACATAGTACTGTAAAGTCTTAGGTACGTTGGTATTTTCACCCCCAAAAAATGGTTTTAAGCAAGTTATTTATATCTTCTGCTGTAGTGAGTAAAAAAAAAAATCTAATTACATTTCTTTTGCCATTAATTTTAATAATTCAGTGAGATTTTTGTATGCACAAGAAGTCTGACAACAGCAGGCAAGCTACACATCTGATCTCACCATCATCAAGTTCATCTGGGATAATATGAAGAAACAGGACGCTTGCTCCAAGAAGCTTGAGGAAACCTACCTCCAAAAACTAAGGTGCTGTGAAAAGTTCTAGATACTTTCTGATGATGCTTTCAAAAAAAAATTGCCACAAATAGATTTTATTTATTAATGAACTTCTTTAAAATAAATCAAATAATATTTGGTGTGACCACCCTTTGAAACAGCTTCTGTCCTAGGTACACTTGCACAGTTTTTCAGGTAGAAAACACATTTTAGTGTGTGTGAAAATACTAACATCCCCAAGACTTTTGTACAGTACAGTAGTGTATATCATTCCTCCAGTCTTCAGTGTCACACGATTCTTCAGAAATCAGTCTAATATGATGATTTGATCAGTTGTGTGCATTTTTTTTCCATGATTGATGAATAGAAAGTTCAAAAGAACAGCATTCATCTGAAATAGAAAGCTTTTGTAACATTATAAATGTCTTCATCCATTTAGTGTGTCCTTGTTGAATAAAAGTATTAATTTCTTTCTTTCCAAAAAAAATAATAATAATCTTACTGACCCTAAACTTTTGAAGGTTGGGGAAATTATCTTGCAAAAGTTTTCCATTTCAGATGCTGCATGACATAATAATAATAATACCAAAAAAAAAGAAAAAGAAAATATTATGACATTATCATCTCTGGTTAAACAGCCTCACCCTGCACTTGACTTTGAAACCCTCACAAAACCTCTTCTCTGGGTGCTGTAGGATGACATCAGCGAGGTGAATTCTGGGTATCATTCCTCTGATGTGGTCCGTTACCCTCACAAAAACACAATGTTTCTGCAAACCCGTAATTTTACCCTGAAAACCAGAAGCAGCACGTGACCGGCATTACATTCATTCTTTTAGGTGACATTTGCAGCAGATCCATTTCTATTTTGTCTTTCCCACCTCAACAATTTGTCCCACTTTGACGTCTTGATATCTGAAGAGGGTTGTTTCAATAGTGCTCCTATAAAACAAAAGAAACCAAACAACAATTAGTAGAGCAAAATAGCCACCCAGAACACCCCAGCAACCACATAGCGACTTCCTGTCAACCAACCTGCGCAGTGTGGCCAGATGAATTTGCTCCATAGGACTGTAATCTATGATTCTCAGAGAGAGTTCAGACTTGGACAGCAAGCCGTTTGGGTTGAACTCTTCACTCGGCTCCTTCATGAGGTTTTTCTACATGCAAAAAGCAAATAAAACTTCAGACTCACAGACCAGCTCCGGTTTTAAATATGGATATTTTTCTTACAAAATTTGAAAAAAAAAAAAATATAAATCAGGCACTATTTACTGCCATTACAAAGCTGGGAATGTTTTTTTTAAAAATCACTCTGATTGTGTTTGACTGAAAGAAGAAGGTCATATATACCTAGGATGGATTGAGGGTGAGTAAATTATGGGATAGTTTTCATTTTTGGGAGACCTATCCCTTTAACTGGTCTCTGGTGGGTCTTTTTATGTAGGTCCAATTTTAATGAATTTTATTAATTATGTGGGTATAATACAAAAACAAGAATTATATTTATTTGCTTCTAATTTACATTAACTGCCAAATCCCAGCCTAAAAACACAAATTAGGCACTATAAAAAGGATAAAAACACATTTTACAGAACTTTCATATTTAAATGGTATTTAATTATTTTTAGATTACATCTAATAGACTGGACAAATAACACTTTATGTTACAGTGTCCTTGTTACACTAATTACATGTAGTCATGTAGTAATAACTACAAATTATGCACAATTACATGTGACTAAAGCAAACGCTAACCCTATAGTAAGTACATTTAGCTAATTGTTATTACTCAGTACTTAAATGTATTATTACACTAACACAGACACCTTAAAAAAAGTGTGACTGACTAGACATTTTAATGAAAACATTAGTAATTGGCTTGTAAACTGTGTACCAGGGTTATTAAAGCAAACTAATTCTACAACCATAAAAAGCTTGAAAAAAATACATGTTAAATGAAATAAAATAAATTTAAACCCATTTAATTTCAGATAGTTGACACGACAGCAATAACTAAATCTAAATTAAAGAATAAAAAAGGTAATGTCAAAAAAGCACAACAAAATTACTAAAACTTTTAAATTAAAATGAAAAGAAAATATAAAACTAGGGCTGTGCAATATGGACAAAATAATCACATTGCGATTTTTTTAATGAATATTGCAATTGCGATTTATTTTGCAATTTTGGTAATTGTTTTTGCTTTTTCAAACATGCTACATTCTGAATGTATTCAGTGCACAAGAAGTGCATAGCAAAATGTTTCACAATGAAGTAACTGTATTTACAGCTTCATAAACAAAACTGTAATTAACTGTCTTTAAAACAGACAACATAAAATAAATTAAGGTTAACTAACCTGAAATTTCAGTCATAATAAGTAAACTTCAAAATTGTATTTCAGTGCACACATTTGACAATGAAGTAACATACCGTACAGTAGGATTAACTGCTTGATAATCAAAACTGTAAAAAAAATTGTCTTAAAAACAGACAACATAAAATAAATTACGATTATTTCACCTGCTTAAACTCATATTCAACGCTCGCCTTACATTTCTCATACAGCAACTTGTGTGAAATAAGTGCGAGTTGGCAGCTGGTATCTTTTGTCCAGTGTTTGAATCCAAAACTCTCTCAAACGACTGATGTTTAATTTCTCAAATCATTTTTATTCTGAACTGCATCCATATTTTTTCTTCTGTTCTCCCGCTTTGCTTTGTTCTATTTTGCGCGGTGTGCTGAGCGAGCTCTGATTGGTTAACATCTTAAACATGCGCACAGTAACGTTGCAGTATTCTGAATTAAAATATAAATAAATTAATAAAAAAATTTGCAGACTTATGCGATTTAGAAATTGCATGCGCTCAAATCGCGATTGTTTTGCGATTGCGATTAATTGCACAGCCCTATATAAAACAGTATCTTAATTATTCCAAAATAACCCTGCATTATACATGTAGTTCACATGGAGTTTTCCATTGCATCTACAGCCTGTAGTGTTTCGAATACTTTAAAAACAATGATTAATTGATTCAGAGTTTGAAAAAGCTTCGTTTCTCCCATCATGTGTAGAACGTCACTGACAATATCTGCTTCATACTCACATGCACAAAGGTTGTGATACCGTCAGGCATCTTGATCAAGGCTCCTGAGTGATAGTGCAACTCTGTCATCTTACAGCCGTGAACCACCTCACCCACCCTCTCGCTGAAGTAAAAATCCAGCACACCGCCCCCTGGTGGCAGGAGATGGCTGCGCAGGGACAAGCTCACATGCCGAGTGGACGGCTCCACATACAGAACCCGTGCCTGGACCTGAGAAGAGAGGGAAGATGCAGAAACAACTGTAAGCATCATCTATATACTATTACATAGACATTTTTATTCATTTTTTTTTTTCATTCCGTTTCGTGCTTTTGTCATTTATATTACTTTGTTTATTTTAAAGGGGTCATCTCTGAAAATTTTCATAACATTTATACTACTACAGCTGTTGAGATTAACTAATCGATTATTATAACATTATTATTTAGATCCCCTGCCGTCACATGAAAGGCTGCAGTGATGAGCATTGTAGCCGTTGACAGACATGAATTTCCAGAAACTCAATTTCTGGAAACTTTAAAATAACCACTTTCCTGGCATTAGGATCTTTTGGAAGGCAGTTTTTTTTAGTCCAGTGATCCTGTATCTGACTAACGCACCAGTGGGCGGGGCCAAAGATGCAATGATGTAGGCGGAGGCGTTGATTTCATTTAGAATAATAGCTGGTTTTGGACTAATGAGGACGTTTTAAGTTCTGCAACTTGCAGGATGATTTTATAGTACAATGACAAAAGATGGAGGAAATTTTTATTTCTGAATTCATGACCCCTTTATTACTATTTACTATTATATTACTATTTAGATTTTTTTTTAATTCCATTTTTATTTACTTTATTCCCAATTAGCAATTTTAGTGCTTCAACTTAAACTAAATGAAAATGATAAATTTTGCCTAGGCAAGTTTTTCATATCATATTTACTTTTAGCTTTGCTATAATCAACAATTTAATAGTTTTAGTTAACAATAAAAGCCCTGCTGAGAACCAAATGTTTCAATGTTTTTTGAAGCACTATTACTATGGTCTCTGAACTCATACCTCTTGTCCTTGGCTGTAGGTAGATGCCTTATCCTCATCAAGGTGCAGAAAATCAACCACTCCGTTAAAAGATGAAAGATACGTCACAATAAGCCCGTGAGGAGTAACCTGGCATGACAAGACACCGGCAGACAGCTAAATCATGGTCTCAAAGGTACAGATATTGATCTAGAACACTTGTTAGGAGGGAATTCAACATATAAACGGCTTACTTTCAATCGTACATTAAACTGGAATTGGATGAAGCATTTTAGCATTGACCAGAATGCAACAGTGCCACCCAAATTTTCAGCAGTGTTAGTTACGGAAGTATTTTTTCCATTTATTTCTCCCAAATTATTTTATAAAGCTCTTCGTTAAAGCATTATAAGCCATGAACCAGCTACGAGGTGATTCACAACATTACAAACAAACTTTTTTCTTTGAAAATCGGACAGGGCTTTAGAGGGAAAAAACTACAATCCCATGAAGCATTACGAACAGCATAATCAAATAAAAAATGATCATTTAAATATATATATAATTTTTTTATTATGTATTTTTTTTAAGTACTTTGAGAGCGTAGGGAGACCAACTCGATTACATAATTCACAGTGTTTTATGAGAGAGGGCGGAGCTGAAATGTTCTGCTGGTTTTGACTCTGATTGGGGGATTTTCTGCACAGCATCATGGGTAATTGTAGTTTTTCACCACGAATTCCACTGTTAAACATGGTTTTAAAAATAAATTGAAATAATGCAGGGTGACGGCTTAAAAAAAAAAAAGAAGCAAATTCCACCAATTCACAACCTTGTAGCTCACAGTAAGCCTGTCTTTAAGGTTTATAAGTTCATTTAAAATCCATTTTTACTCAGTTTTTTCTTCCACAACCTGACTGTTTTACTGAATTACCAGGGTATCTGCAGGGTTCTTAAAAGCAAAATTAAAGCCTTTTGACCTCTTGAAATTATAATTAGGACTTTTCTCATTCCATTTAAGATATGAAATTTTTATGGCCTCAAACTAGATGAAACTGAATTTGACACTTTGTAAGGCTTTTTAAGGACCTGCGGGGTCCCTGCTTACCCTCTTTACGCGTGCGCGGACCAGAAGTCCTGGCAGGAGGGTGTCTAGAGTCCATCCATGCTGAGTCGTTGCAAAGGCCTTTGCGAGAGCCTGGGGATCCTGGGACAGACGGACCACACGTCCATCGTTCTTGACTTCCTCTATCAGGATCGACATGTACTGACCCACATTCAGATCTGAGAAAAAGGAGAAACTTAAAATTATAATGCCGCTTTTATCCTGACCCAAGTATAGCCTTAAAGGGACAGTTTACCCAAAATTGAAAAATTCTGTTATTGCTGATGTCATTCCAAACTTATATAAATTTATATTTATTATTTACAAAGGAAAGAGAACATAACAAAAAACACCACAGGTGCAAATAGAAGAACAACCACAAATAATATAAAATAAAAAAAAACATCTCAACATATAAAAGGTAAAGTTGTAAATATTACTTTTGATCTTATTTTTAATATTCTAGGAATAGTTGATGTCATACAGGTTTGGAATGACATGAAGGTGAGTAAATTATGACAATTTTAATTTTTAAGCGAATTACTAGTAATTCTCTAAACCATTATGATGTGGGTGATTCATATTCATCTTGTCCCTGAACTATAATAAAGAGTTTATGTCCACCAGGGGTGTCCAATCCTGCTCCTGGAGGGCCACTGTCCTGCAAAGTTTAGCTCCAACTAATTAAACACACCTGAACTAACTAATATTCAGAGTCTAGGGTCTTCTTCAGGCAAACTGGAAACTTCCAGGAAGGTGTGTTGAGGAAAATTGGGGCGGGGCAGGGCAGTGGCCCTCCAGGACTTAGCTTGGACACCCCTGACGTAGATGAATCAGATGTAATGTTGCTGTATTTGAGCCTGATTCTCTACCTTGTTTTGAAGTTGTGCTCTTTTTGGGCAGGAAAGCTTTAGTGCCACCGATTCCAATGTCAACCAGGTAGCCGTGATCTTCCACACTCTCCACACAACCACTCAGAGTCTGAAACATCAAGAGGGTTCGATCTTAGTTCAGGTGTGACATTTACTCATTAACGATTCAGCAAGAACTGGGTCATAAACACTAGCATTTGTTTAAAAGTTTAGGGTCAGTAAAATGTTTTTCTAAGGAAGTAAAACTTGTATAGCAAGGGCACATTAAATGGATTAAAAGTGACAGTGAATACATTTTTATGTTTCCACAAAAATATTAAGCAGCTCATCCGTTTTCAACATTGATAATAAATGTTTCTTGAGCATCAAATCAGCATATTAGAATGATTTCTGAAGGATCATGTGACACTAAAAAAAACTCGAGTAATATACATTTACAGTATTTACTTCCTTTTTAATTTATATTTTTTCAAAAAAAAATGTATTTGTGAAAAATACTGTAATAGGATTACAGAAGCAAGAAGTTGCCAGTTAAAGAGTTTATTTTACAGATTACCAAATTATTTAGTTCAAATTTATTACATATTAAGTACAATAAATATAAATTATAATTATCTCAGCTTTATATGCTCTCTAAGATATCAGCATCATCCACTACGTGTAATATCAATGAAAGATTGAAAAACTCACCATTCCAGGTTTCAAAGTGCCTGAACTCAACACCTTGTTAACCTCTTTTGGGTTGATTGACACTTTAAGACTAACATGACCCTCCTTAGTAGACTCTAAAGACGACACGACACATCTGACCAGCATTCCAGGACTAAGAAGTTCTCTGAGAGGGACAACTTCCTATGAAGAGCAGACAAACACAAACAACATGCATTGTACGGTTACATACACAGCAAGGATCCCACACATTTTTACAGTTTCTTTCCTTGTGCAGTTGTGTTACCTCTAAACTGTCTTCAGACTCCAGTCTGCTATTAAGAATGTTGGTGTAGGAGTCACAGATGTTGTAGATCGGCAGGTAACCAACTAGACCGCTTGGGAGACCAACTACCACCTCAAAGTCCAACACTTCCTTCACGCAACCCAGCATCAGCGTGCCAACATTCAGATTCTAGACAGAGAAAATGGGCAAGAAACCTGGACGATCAAACACAAGTGTAATGACATGACACTTTTCTTTGTTAGCTTGTTTGTATTTATTTAAAACACAGTCAAATTATAAAATTATGTATCATTTTATATTTTTTTTTGTCATATTTATCTAGGAAATTATCCACATATACACATACATACACAAACACACATATATATATATATATATATACACACACACACATACAGTACTGTGCAAAAGTTTTAGGCAGGTGTGAAAAAATGCTGTAAAGTAAGAATGCTTTCAAAAATAAACTTGGTAATAGATTATATTTATCAATTAACAAAATGCAAAGTGAGTGAACAGAAGAAAAATCTAAATCAAATCCATATTTGGTGTGACCACCCTTTACCTTCAAAACAGCATCAATTCTTCAAGGTACACTTGCACAAAGTCAGGGATTTTGTAGGCATATAGTTAGGTGTATGATTAAACAATTATACCAAACAGGTGCTAATGATCATCAATTCAATATGTAGGTTGAAACACAATCATTAACTGAAACAGAAACAGCTGTGTAGGAGGAATAAAACTGGGTGAGGAACAGCCAAACTCAGCTAACAAGGTGAGGTTGCTGAAGACAGTTTACTGTCAAAAGTCATACACCATGGCAAGACTGAGCACAGCAACAAGACACAAGGTAGTTATACTGCATCAGCAAGGTCTCTCCCAGGCAGAAATTTCAAGGCAGACAGGGGTTTCCAGATGTGCTGTCCAAGCTCTTTTGAAGAAGCACAAAGAAACAGGC